>CM042249.1:4481888-4664388 GCA_023566225.1 Romanogobio albipinnatus | reverse complement strand
TCGGACATGGAAACCCATTCCATGAAGCTCTACACACTGTTCTTGAGCTCATCTGAAGGCCACAGAAGTTTGGAGGTCTGGAGCTCTTGACTCTGCAGAAAGTTGGCGACTTCTGTGACCCTCAGCATGTGCTGACCCCGCTCTGTGATTTTACATGGCCTACCACTAATATTTAGTAGTGAGGAAATGTCCCGAATGGACTTATTGCACAGGGGGCAGCTGATCACGGCCCTACGCTTGAGTTCTCTGAGCTCCTGAGAGCGGCCCATTCTCTCACTAATGTGTGTAGAAGCGTCTGCACGCCTAGTGCTTGAGTTATACACCTGTGGCCATGAAGTGATTGGACAGCTGAACTCAATGATTTGGAGGGGCGTCCCAATACTTTTGGCAATAAAATATTGAATAGATGGGATTTGACCAACATGAGGGAGAAGTAAATAGAAAGTATTTTTGTCCGACGTATTCCTTCTTTTAGGACGCTGTGTAAACGCTGTGTTATTTATCATCATTTAGTGTGTTTTTCTTGCTCAGGTAACTGTAGCGCAGCAGGAGCAGCTAGCCGTCAGACACATCACAGCACCTCCCAGTCTCGTCCAGCATCCCGGCTCAGTCCGTATCCCTATAACCTCCCCTGACACTTCAAAGCCCAGCCTGCCCACAGAGTCACAGTAGGGCCTGGGGAATCATGGGAGACAAAGGAAGCAATTAAGTGATAAAGATCACTCTGAGATATGACATTTCATCCCAGGCGGATCCGGTGGTCACACTCCTTTCAGAGAAGAATACTAGCAGAAAAAAGGAAAAGGGTGGGAATTGCCCCCTCCTCCGACTACCCTCCCCGCCTGTCTACAAACATGAGAAAATCTTGACTACGGTTCGCTAACAAAACCGCCTTTAACCCCCGCTCAAGTCCGGAGCAACGAGGTGACACCAACTCCAAGAAGAGAAACTGTGTTCAAATGACAAATGAGTCTATATGGCCATCAGTGAAACTCACTTTCATTTGCTTTCCTTAAAGCATCATTTGAGAATCAAAGGAAGTCAAATAAATAAGCATTCTATTGTGGCTCTAATTGCCCCGAGATCGAGTTGCGGATCTTGTTTCGCATCTGCGCTTTCAAACGGCAGCGTTCAAAGCCTTGTTCACCTGTCTGTGAGGAGAAAAAAACATCCACAGAGGATCTCTGAGAAGAGTTCGGATTCAAGACGGCTCTCTGAACGTCTTTTGCAGCACATGTCAACAGAAGCTCAACGCTGGAACAGTGCGAATCTGTGAAAGAGTTCTCACACCAATTCATAGTAAAGACTTCTAAACTATCGTTCAAGAGTTTGTGCTCAGTAAGATTGTTTTTTTGAAGGAAATGCATTCTTTATTCAGCAAGTACACATTAAATCATGGAAGCCCATTTCCACCACATTAGGAAAAAAATGCTTTGCTAAATGATAATTATGAGATTTAAAAGTAAAAATTCTGAGATAAAAGTCATAACAGTGTAAAAAATGCTCTTCTTACTGAGTATTTTTTTCTTGTCTCTAGTCTAAATATCAAAAAATTCTTAAATCAGGATTAATTTACTAGATATGTAAAATGACATAAGATATTGTTTCTTGCTTTCTTGAAAATCAAATCAAAATGTAGTGAGTTTTTGCTAAAAACACGCAAAATTATCTGCCAATGGGGTGAGAAAAATAATCTTATTTCTGATTGAAATCTTGTCTCTCGTTTCTATCCCAATCAGAAATAAGATTATTTTTCTCACCCCATTGGCAGATAATGTAGCTTGTTTTAAGCAAAAACTCACTACCTTGTGATTTTATTTTCAAGAAAACGAGAAAAGACAAAACAAAACAAAGAACATTTTTATTTCTTGATTTAAGAATTTTCAGATATTTGGACTGGAAACAAGAAAAAAAAAAAAAAATAAGACAAGCCTTTATTGCATTCTGACATTTTTTCTCATAATTATGACTTTTTGTGTCATAATAATGACTCTTTGTTCTATAATTTTGACTTTTTCTCTCAATTTTGACATTTCGTCTCTTAATTTGAACTTTTTATCTCATAATTGTGACTTTTTGATCAATAATGTTTAATATTTATCTCAATTTTCACATTTTGTCTCTTAATTTGAACTTTTTACCTCATAATATTAACTTTTTATGTCATAATTATGACTTTTTGATCCATAATTTTTATCTCAATTTTCAAATGTTGTCTTATTTTTGACTTTTTATCTCAATTATGACTTAGTATGTCATAATTTAGACTTTTTATGATTGACAAAAATCGACCAAAACTTTTTTTGGTAACACTTTACGGTAACACTTTAGAATACTGTTCCGTCATTAATGAATAACTACACAAGAACAAATGAGTAACACATTATTAAGACTCTAGTAACTACTTAGCCTGGATGCCAGCCGAACTTAGCCCGGCCCACAACATTTGAGGTGGGGAAGTTCGGTCTGGACTTGATCCGTTGTGGAGCAACTATGCTCGAGCCAAAGCTGTTCGGACCAATCAGATGATCAGGGCGGGCTTTATACGATGATGGACAGATGATCAACAGTAGCGTAATCATCACGTCACCAAAGAGCGCTTGGGTTGAATTCGTTCTAATCCTAAACAGAGAACTTGTTCGTAAATGCATTCACCTTTACTATTTCTCTCAGAAATGATGATGGTGTTGGTAAGTACTCTGTGTGTGGGATGGTGGTCCAGTGGGTTAAACCATGGAACTGATACGCAGAAGGTTTCTGGTTCGATCCCAGCGGTCACCACCAGTGTGTCCTTGAGCAAGGCACTTTACTCCATGTTGCTCCAGGGGGAAGTCGCTTTGGATAAAAAGCGTCTGCCAAATGCATAAATGTAAATGTGTGTCCTTAATTTATTCTTACAACACCGGAAAAGATCGTTTACACTCATCTTCTTCTTCTACTTCTTCCAGTGTGCGTGCAGTTGAGATCTGTTGTCTATGTTGAGATCTGTTGATTGGTTGTAGGTCTATCCAATTGAGTGCAGAGGTATTTTTTTCCCACATTAAATCATGGAAGCCTATTTCCATCACATAAGAAAAAAATATAATAATATAATATAATTATAATTATGAGATTTAAAATGAGAAATTATGAGCCAAGTCATAATTATAAAAAGTTGAAAAATAAAAATGACTTTTTGATCCATAATTGTAACTTTTCATCTCATAATTTGGACATTTTATCTCATAATTTGGACTTTTCATGTCAGAATTATGACATAATTCTGACTTTTTATCTCAAATATGACTTAGTATGTCATAATTTTTTTTGGTAACTTTACAATAAGGTTTCATTTGTTAACATGAATAAATGTATTCAATTAACTAACAATTAGCAATACGTTTGTTACAGCATTTATGAATCTTTGTAAAATAAAAATACAGCTGTTCAATGCTCATGTCAGTTCAAAGTGCATTAACTAATGTTAACAAATATAACTTTTGATTGTAATAATGTATTAGTAAATGAACATGAACTAAGATGAATAAATGCTGTAGAAGATTCTTAGTCCATGTAGTTATCTAATGTTAACAAATGAAACCTTACTGTAGTGTTACCTTTTTTCTTATGGGCTTCCATATTAACTTGAATAAAAATGACAGTAAAGACTTATTTTACAATTACATTTTGAATAAATACGTTTCATTTGGGCTTTATATTCTTCATAGAATCCTGAGGAGAAAAAAAATAATGCTTTACACAAAAATATTAGGAAGCAGAACTGCTTTCAAGATTGATAACAATAAGAATCACAGTGATCCAAGAATAAATTACATTTAAAAATATTAAAATAGAAAAAAGTTACTGTAATAATAATATTTCACAATATTACTGTTTTACTTGTTTACGGTAGTGTATATGACTCTGCACTATATTCTAACTCTTCTGAAGTCATATGATGCTTCATACACTCACCTAAAGGATTATTAGGAACACCTGTTCAATTTCTCATTAATGCAATTATCTAATCAACCAATCACATGGCAGTTGCTTCAATGCATTTAGGGGTGTGGTCCTGGTCAAGACGATTAATCTCCTGAACTCCAAACTGAATGTCAGAATGGGAAAGAAAGGTGATTTAAGCAATTTTGATCGTGGCATGGTTGTTGGTGCCAGACGGGCCGATCTGAGTATTTCACAATCTGCTCAGTTACTGGGATTTTCACGCACAACCATTTCTAGGGTTTACAAAGAATGGTGTGAAAAGGGAAAAACATCCAGTATGCGGCAGTCCTGTGGGCCAAAATGCCTTGTTGATGCTAGAGGTCAGAGGAGAATGGGCCGACTGATTCAAGCTGATAGAAGAGCAACTTTGACTGAAATAACCACTCGTTACAACCGAGGTATGCAGCAAAGCATTTGTGAAGCCACAACACGCACAACCTTGAGGCGGATGGGCTACAACAGCAGAAGACCCCACCGGGTACCACTCATCTCCACTACAAATAGGAAAAAGAGGCTACAATTTGCACAAGCTCGCCAAAATTGGACAGTTGAAGACTGGAAAAATGTTGCCTGGTCTGATGAGTCTGGATTTCTGTTGAGACATTCAGATGGTAGAGTCAGAATTTGGAGTAAACAGAATGAGAACATGGATCCATCATGCCTTGTTACCACTGTGCAGGCTGGTGGTGGTGGTGTAATGGTGTGGGGGATGTTTTCTTGGCACACTTTAGGCCCCTTAGTGCCAATTGGGCATCGTTTAAATGCCACGGCCTACCTGAGCATTGTTTCTGACCATGTCCATCCCTTTATGACCACCATGTACCGATCCTCTGATGGCTACTTCCAGCAGGATAATGCACCATGTCACAAAGCTCCAATCATTTCAAATTGGTTTCTTGAACATGACAATGAGTTCACTGTACTAAAATGGCCCCCACAGTCACCAGATCTCAACCCAATAGAGCATCTTTGGGATGTGGTGGAATGGGAGCTTCGTGCCCTGGATGTGCATCCCACAAATCTCCATCAACTGCAAGATGCTATCCTATCAATATGGGCCAACATTTCTAAAGAATGCTTTCAGCACCTTGTTGAATCAATGCCACGTAGAATTAAGGCAGTTCTGAAGGCGAAAGGGGGTCAAACACAGTATTAGTATGGTGTTCCTAATAATCCTTTAGGTGAGTGTATAATGCTGTATGTACCAAAATTTTGTTATTATTCACTGAAAATCTTAAATCTTAAATCTCAATTTCGCATTTTCAAAGTGCTAGGCTGCTAGGGGATCATGTTGCGGCGAAAAAAATCAGACAGGTTTGAAACAACACAAGGGTGAGTAAATAGACAGAAATGTCCATTAGTCAAAATGCCAAATGCCTAAAAACAAGGAGTTTTTTGACTGCTGTTTGTTGAGTGTCTTAAGCGCCACGGGCAGGGACTTCAAACATGAGTGAAGCACACCTGTTTGAAGGGTTAAGAGGGATGATGGGAAATAAGTAGAGACCAGTGGACAGTCATCAGCAGGGATATCCGAGGGCCATCTTTTCATTAGTTGTACCTAATGAAACTGCACAACAACAGGGAAGAGATCCCCACCGCTGAGACACGCTACCGGCTCCAAAATTACACTGAAAACAAAAGGGCCTTTACATCTTCACATCAAAGTGTTTCCACTGAAAGAGAAATGACAGGTCGTTTAGAGCAATCAGAAACTAAGTGCAAGGTACCATAACGTGATCACTGCCAGAAGATCAATCTTTCGCAGATCATTAATGTTTTATATACACATTACATGTCAAAAGTATGTGAACAGCCCTTCTAATTAGCTCGTCTGAGTATTCCAGACAAATGCACAGCGGACAGGTGCATAAGCCAGACAATGGAGCAGCTTTTCCCCGCATCTGAAATCTGAGAATGGGGTTTTGAAAGGGAAATCGTTTATGGAGTCTCTTTAATATCTCAATTCTTACTCCTAGACAGCAAATAGACCAAATTGAGACTTATTTGTTAAGTTTCTCCTGACAATCAGACTCATATGTGTCTCAAAGATCCTGCTTTTCTCATCAAATGATCTCTCTGAATAATTCTCAGAATGATGGAGGTGCTTATAGCAGAAAATGTATGCTCTTCAATTTGGCATCCATGTACTAACTTATGGGATGTACAAATACTAGTGGTGGGTTGTTATCAGCGTTGACGTGCTTCGTTAACATGAGACTCTTATCGGGCGATAAAAAAAAAATCGCCGTTAATCTAGTCTCAAAGTTGGGTTGGGAGCTGGGTCTATACTGCGCAATCTATGATGACTTTCACCTTGATATTTTAGCGCGGATGTACACCTAGCCGAATTGCACTGTAGGGGGCGAGAGAACGAACCTGTGTGTATGCCTACTAGTGGTGTCAAAAATATTGATATTTCGCTATGTATCGATACTGAAATATCTGAAACGATACAATAATCATTTTCTACAGTATCGATATCAGCTGCGCTCTCCTCTCCTCTCCGACCGACAGCGAGTTGACACGCACCCGCCTCCTCTCATTCAGTCCGTTAAACCCTCTGAAAACGTTCTGCTGGATTTTTCCTCATGACAGCGTGTTAGTATTGGTGTGACCGGTCTGAATTTCACACGGGTTGCACATAACGTTAATTCTACTAATTCCCGCAGATTTAGCGCTTGCATCTGAAGCGCACACACACATACTGCAATAAAGCCGCCTCTGACATACAAGAGCAAAAATTAGCATTTTCCAGTTTGTAATGGTCAAATACACTCAAAAATGTCTCAATGCCCATCTTGGTGAGTTTGAACGTAAACATAGTCGTAACCAACTCACAGGAACAGTGTTTGGGATCCATGCGTCAGGTCTTAAAGGGACAGAAGTTATTCATTATTCAAACTACAAAAAGACAAACAATCACTTAAAAGCACACATATTCTGAATGCCTTCGGCAGAATTAAAATGAGCCATTTTAATCTAGATGAATCTAGATTAAGCCGTTTTTAGGACAGTGAAAACAGCGGTATACAGATGAGTAAATTGTGTGAAAAATGCTGTTTTTTTACACGCGAAACATGAACACATGTTATATTGCACACTGTAAACACAATCAAAGCTTCAAAAAAACACAAAGAACGGGATCTTTAAAGGGGTGGTTGATAATGATTCGACTTTTTTTAACTTTAGTGAGTGTGTAGTGTCGCTGTTTGATCATAAACAACATCTGCAAAGTTACGACACTCAAAGTTCAAAGCAAAGGAAGATTTTTTTTTTTTTTTTTTTTTTTTACACAAATCTCTTTTTAAGGACTACAACAAACAGCTGGTAGGGACTACACAAGCTTCCTCCCGGGTTAGTGGCATCAATACATCAATAACCCTAAAATTTACATAAACCCCACCCCCAAGAATTTGGACCATGGTTCGGGTTAGGTTGGGTTAGGGTTCATTACCACTGTCTTTGGATGCCTTTAAATTCACCAATAGACACCAATTTCTCTAGCTTTAAATCTGTTTGCAAATTATTCCATGCCATGGGTCCATGATAGGAAAATGCAGTTTTCCCCAAACTCTAGGTACATTTTAAAGCAAACACTTTGAAGAGTGCAGCTGGTAACTGCCAGAACTAACACAAAGATACGCTGGAAGTTTACCTAGCATTGCTTTATAAATAAAAATGTATCAATGCTGTTTTCTTCGTATAGTTAGTAAGGAACCTTTTGGGTTTAATGCAACTTAAGCTCTGTCGACAGAATTTGTGGCTTTATTACAGAGAAAATATTTTACATTCACCCCTAAGTTTTCGCTTACAAAATCGTTTGCATAGTAACTGTCACATCTGTCTGTTTAGTTTAGCTTTCAGTTGTTTTGATTCTGTCACGTGTTCCTTTGTCTTAAGGCCAATTTATACTTCTGCGTCGAGTGTACGCCGTAGTGTACGCGCGTAGCCGACGCCGTCGTGAGCGTTTATACTTCTGCGCTGTTGTCTGCGTCAATGTGCAGTTACACATGCAGACGCTAGTAGGCAGTGTCTCCTCGGGCATGTTGGTGTAATCAAGAGAACAGCCGAAGAAGAAGCAGCTTCGTGTGGAGTATCAGCAGCAGTGAGAGAGCGGCTTTTCTTGCAGCTTGAGTTGTTGTATCTAAAGCAAATTAAGCATCTCTAGTTGATTAGTAAAGTTAAATAAGGCGATCTGGCGCTGGAATGTGTTTGTGAAATCATGCGGAGCTCGTGGCCGCTGTTTTCAGCAGCGGTGGCTCGAGCAATCGATTGCTGTTGCGGAGACTTCATTCACGAAATATACCCTAATGTGTCCCTGTTCTTGATATACAATTACTGATTAACATCTTTGGTTTTAATGAGAAAATAAATAAACTATACTCAGCGGATCTATGTATTTATTTACTACCATAAAGAATCGCTGGACTGCAAAATATTGTGTTATAGCAGACGTAAGGAACTATCATCCAATTTCTGGACACACACACACACACACACTCCTATCGCAGATTTTTTATTTATTTATTGACCTGAGGGAAGGGTTCTGGCAGACCAATCACAGCGCTTGCGGTCCGCGTAGAATTGACGCGTTGTTACATTTTTGGAGAGGTGCGCGTCAGGGTACGGCGTATCCAACGCGTCTATGCGTAGGGTACGCCGTACCCTCTGCGTGCACTCGACGCAGAAGTATAAATTGGCCTTTAGTGTCCCGCCACTTGTCTGTTTCATTGGTCACCCTCATTAGTTAAGTTCTGTTCAACTGTGTTTAGTTAATTATCTTGTTTCTGTCTCCTATTTAAGTTCCTCTTGTTCACTCAGTCTTTGTCTAGTCACTGTTATGTTACCCTGCTATGTCTGAGTGTATTTCCCTGCTTTTCAGTTTGTTCCTGAGCATTAAGTTTGAGTTTATATTTGGATCTTCTGAGTCTTCCGCCTGTTCCTGTGCACACCCAACCGTTACAGATGACTAGACCCTCAACAAAACTGGCTGAAGATCACCTCCTCTTCACCATCCGCCAGAGTGGTCGTCCTTTGGAGTGGTATGTGGAGGAATTTTGTGAGTATTGCTTTCTGGTGAGCTGGAGTGATCAGATGGCAAAGCTTTCGGATGGGACTGGACGATGACCTATTCCATGTCCTTTCTCCTGGCAAATGTTATAGGTCTGTAACAGACTTCATTAATTATTTCCTTTATTTAAATGGTTCTGATTTCATAGTTGAGGCTGTTAATGAGGACAATCATCGGCCGGTCCAGACCTGAAAGCATGTAGGCACTCCAGCTCACCCTAAACCCTCACCCCAATCCACATACCAATCCATTGTGACGACCACTCTCCCACAGTCACCCCATTCGACTCCAGTCAAGATGGCTGTTGCCACCATTCCAGTGCCCAAGCCTGAGCCAACAAGGGATGACTGGTTCATTGACTTCTGGACAGAACCAGCTCCAGTCCATGTCCAGAGTCCAGCAACATCTCTGGTCCCTGTCCAATTGTCAGAGAGGGCTCCAGCCCACGACGAGTATCCAGAGAGGGCTCCAGCCTGCAACGAGTGTCCAGAGAGGGCTCCAGCCCGCGACCAGTGTCCAGAGAGGGCTCCAGCCTGCAACGAGTGTCCAGAGAGGGCTCCAGCCTGCAACGAGTATCCAGAGAGAGCACCAGCCCGCGACGAGTGCCCAGAGAGGGCTCCAGCCCACGACCAGTGTCCAGAGAGGGCACCGTCTCCTTCTGTCCCGAGTTCTGAGTGGTCTCCGCCTCCTGTCTTCAGTCCAGAGGAGGTCATCCCTGACATGGCCGAGGAGTCCGTCCCTGAACTCCCTGAGCCGCCATGGCCCCCTGAACTCCCTGAGCCGCTATGGCCCCCTGAACTCCCTGAGCCTCCATGGCCCCCTGAGCTGCCAGTGCCACCCCTGTAACACTGGCACCACACTGGAGGCTTTCTGGCCAGTTGGCAGTGCCTGGATCAGCTGTTTGTGTCCTCAAGGACTCCAGGGTGCCCATCCCCCCTCCCCGGTTGGACTCATTTTGGCACAAGGCCGCGTCTTCTGGGAGGGAGAGGTAATATCACATGTCTGTCTGTTAAGTTTAGCTTTCAGTTGTGTTTTGATTGTGTCACGTGTTCCTTTGTCTTTAGACTCCGTCCACACGAAGCCAGAGCTTTCCCTATCCATTTTTTTTTTATCCACGTTTCAAGAAATATCTACATACACACGAGAGCAATGAAATCGACTCAAAGTAGTAGTATACATGCCAGGCCAGTGTGTGGTGCTGTAATTCTGCCACAGAAATACACACAAAAAAAAAAAACAGAGAAGAAGAGTTGTGGCTAGAAGGGGTACAGCAATGATTGGAAGTGAGGCAAAATCTCACAATAAAATAACAATAAACATATATGCGCTACTTACCAGATGTGCTTTATTAACTCCTACACCTACTCCAACTCTAAACTTACCCTTACAATAATACAAATACAGTAATTAAATGATGCAATATTGATGTGCGCATGCCCAGTGCCCGTAATTGTATCCCTTTCTAGTCTTTCCCACGCGGGACGCGGTGTGATGACATCACCGTTTCACAAAATATACGGATTTGCTCTACTACACACAAAAACGCAAGGGTGTCGTTTTCAGATTTATCCACTCTGGGACCCGGTTAAAAAAAAATATCGGTTTCATGCTCCCAAAATGCCAGATCCGTGTGGACGAAACGCTGATACAGTACAAAATGTTAACGTATACAGCTAAACGCATCTCCGTGTGGACGCCTCCTCTTCCAAAGACTCCAGTGGTTCACTTTTTTTTTAATCCACTGTGTGGATTCACCTTGTGTCCTCAGTTATCCAGCATCATCCAGGCAAGTGGATCCCCCAGCTCCAGCCTCTGATCTCGTCACTCCACCTCGGTCCGTCGAACTGTCGGCTTCATCTTGGCTTAGCCTTCCCTCGGCTCCACCAGAGACCATCGTCCTTGTGGCTCCACCAGGCTCCCTTGTCCATCCGGCTTCGCATTGGTCAGACTTTCCCCTGAACTTACAGACTTAAGAGCCATCCACTGTCCTCTGTCTCTCCACCCTTTTGGCTCTGTCTGGCTCCGCCCTCCCTCCAGCTCCACCTCGGTCCTCAGTCCCACCGGCTACAGTTCAGGCACCCTTGCTCCACATTGGGACACTCGTCATTGCAAGTTCCTTTGTCTGATATTCAAACAAATTCTTTATTAAAAGTCACTGGACGGGATAGTCGGTGTATATTTGCCAGAGTTACTTTTTAACAGAGTTACTGTTTACAACTGAAGATGGTGTTTGGATGAACACCGAAACATCTTGATAACGTGCTTTTATCCTATCCCATGACTTTAAACATTTAACATTTTATTACCTGGATGTTTTAGACGTCATGAATCTACAAGACTTTGCATAGAGTTTGTCTGATATTGTTCGCCAGTCAATGTTTATTGATTATGTTTACTATAATCTCCGATGATCTCCTGTGATTTGGTTTTGTGAATTAGAATAAAGATTATTCTGCATACTCATTCGTCATATGCAAACAGCCAAAACGTTATAATATCAATACAAAAATACCTTCTAAGAACATTTTACTTTGACGTTTACATTACGATAAGTTCTCTGAGTGTTCAAAACATAGTGTTTTAAATGCTTTTAAAAAAAAATCTTGGTTATGCGTTAAGGGGACATTCCATTTTATCATTTTGCAAACATTATAGGAATGCAACTTTTGAATTAACTTTTTTAGTTTTATTAACATTACGGAAAGAATGTTTGTTGTTAACTTTGAGAGAACCTTGCCAGGACATTAGCTAAAGTTCTGATAATGTTCCCTGTTAGCTGGGTCATTAGTTGAATTAGACTCAGACCCCAGAGCAAAGGACCAGGCTGAGGCTGTGTGACATGAATAACCCTGCAGTTGCAAAGCAGCCGCTTCTAGTGTGTCACCCGCTTGGCTCCCACTCCATACACTTGGGGCCGCACATGAATACGGCACAGTGAGCGGGGGAGTGAAACAAGAGGATCTGACCTCCACCTGCACTGACATCAGCCGTTACTAGCCAACTGATCCTCGCATCAAAACAAGCCACACATCCAGTGCTTAGTTAGAGGTGCTGCAAGGGTGCATGATGAAACAAGTCTGAGCTGAGGACCGCACAGAGAGAAACCACTCGCTCAACAACACACGTTCACTCTACTGACGGACAGCACTTTCTCTAAACCAATCAAGTGACATAAAACAGCCTCACTACAAGCACATAAAGTGACCATTAGATTAGACTCTTTGTGGTGAATCAGGTGTGCTATTGTCTGTTGTAAAACTGATGAAGATGTGGGCACGTTTTGTCTTTGCACTGAGAACATTGCCCTCATTTTGTAAGAAATTCTCTACGATTATGCTTGTCCTCTTCTTTGACATGGCTATAATTTTTGCCGCTTTGCACGTGTTATTTGGCACAGGCTCTTTTACTAAAAATGTTACTTTCAAAGATTGCACCAAAGTTGCTGCTTGTTTTGTTAAAACTGTATCAGGTGACTGAGACATCTTTCTGAGGGAGTTTGGTGCGATTATGAGTGATGTTATCTTGATGGAGGGAGGCCAGTTGATGTGCATCTGCTCCAAGAAACCTTGGAAAAGCTCGGCCTCTGCCCTAAGCCACTTCAAAATGAAATTCCTACCTTCCCTCATCTGACAAACCCGTGTCTGATATAGTCTTCAAAGGAAAAGTGGCAAGCCTCTACCTCCAGGCTGAGGTAATTTGACTAAAGCTTTGCAAAGAGAGAAGACAAATGTTGTGGGCTTTTTTCCTCTTCAAAGATTAGATACGATGCTGCTTCTTTTACACGTTAATCGCTGTAAATGGGTCATCTCAGGAAACATACAAATGCATGAAAATGTCTGATATCTAATTTCTTGAGAACTTCATCAATAGGATTTAGGGCTGGGGGAAAGCCATAGAGGGACCAATATTTAAGTTAACAAATATAGGTTCGTTTTTTAATATCATATTTAGGATACATTCCTAAATATGATGTTAACGCCATGTAAAGTACATTATTTCAACCCTGCTATAGTACATTTTGGACTGTATCAACCAGTATCAGAATGCATTTTAATAAATCACATGAATATATTTAGTCAAAAACTGAAAAAAGGATCACTTTGATTTTGTTCCATATATTGTGTTTTCCCCAAATCTAAATTAATTAACACGTTTAAAAATAAAGACATATCTTATCCATATAGGCCTATCTATTAATCATTTTTACAGACATTCTATTATAATTTCAGAAACAATTATGTGAGTGCAATCCTGTTATTACATAATCTTTATTTTAAGGTGAACTAGTTACACATCACTATGTATACTTACTATAGTAATAACAGTAAATTATGCATGATTACAAGTAACTTTAACCCTAAACCAAACCCTAACCATAACTGTAAGGACATAGTATGTACATGTAGTTAATTCATATTATTTTGTACTGGAAAAGTTGCCAGTTGTGATTGGCTACTTATGAGAGGGTTTTATCAAGTATCATTATAGTAATTTGTGTTAATTACATCCATCTGAAAACTCACCAAACCCGTCAAGAACGTGTCTAGGTCATATTTTCCCCCGTTAACGACAATTAAAGGGATAGTTCACCCAAAAATTAAAATGACCCCATGATTTACTCACCCTCAAGCCATCCTAGGTGTATATGACGAATACAAACTGAGCTATATTAAAAATGTCCTGGCTTTTCCCAGCTTTAGTGAATGGCTGTTTCTGTCCATAAAAGTGCATGTATCCCAAATAAAAATAATCCACATGACTCTAGGGGGTTAATAAAGGCCTTCTGAAGTGAAGCCATGGGTACGTATACCCTGGAGCGCTAGTCTCTCCTGAACGCGCGTACAACAGTTAATGGAAGTTACACTCTAAAAAATGCTGGGTTAAAAACAACCCAAGTTGGTTTGAATATGGACAAACCCAGCAAATGGGTTGTTTTAACCCAGCGGTTGGGTTAAATGTTTGCTTAAAACGATCCAATCGCTGGGTTTGTCTGTTTTCAACCCAACTTGGGTTGTTTTTATTTTTTAGAGCGTTTTTTTAGAGTGTAGAGATTATAGTTTGTAAAGTTTGTAGGCCTAAATATGGATATTTTTCTCACACAAATGCACCGATTCGCTTCAGAAGGCCTTGATTAACCCCTGGAGCCGTGTGGAGCACTTTTATAATGGATGGATGCACTTTTTTGGGGCTTAAAATTTTGGGCTCCCATTCCCATTATAAAGCTTGGGTTCGCCAAGACATGTATTAATATAACTCTGATTGTGTCCGAAAGAAGAAAGTCATACACAGCTAGGATGGCTTGAGGGTGAGTAAATCATGGGGTCATTTGAATTTTTGGGTGAACTAACCCTTTAATTGTCGTTAACGGGGAAAATATGACCTAGACACGTTCTTGACGGGTTTGGTGAGTTTTCAGATGGATGTAATTAACACAAATTACTGTAATGATACTTGATAAAACCCTCTCATAAGTAGCCAATCACAACTGGCAACTTTTCCAGACATAAGAATAGGCCTATAGCCAATATTTATTATTGTTTAGATTTGAGATATTAATCAATTAATTCCTGACAGGATTGTTTTGACTGGAGCACATGTCTTCAGAAACCAAAGTCAATGTTTTTACAGCAGTCAGGCATAATTCACCAATGAATCCGACTGGAAATGTTCAGTATAATGATTCGCCCTGAAGAAAGAATCCTTGGTTGTTGTTTTTTTTTACCTCATTGTGAATGAATTCAAGATATGACAGTATTTTTAACAGTGTTTATTTTCGTGCGAGCTGTAAATCGCATCAGAGGATATGATCAATTTAAGCCTAATAGCCGAAAGCATTTAGCAAAAGGGTGAAAGATGATCGGACAATGATGCTTATTGACAGTTCAAAGGGCTTCCGTTGGTGTGCTGGAATACGGGCAGTAAATGAGTGATTAGAGCCTGACAGGCGTCTGTATTCAATCTGCTGATGGAGACGCGCCGTCTCACCTTTGATTTGCTCTCGCGTCGCGTCTCCGGATCCGCGCAATGTCACCCCCATTCAGACTGACCGTGCGTGCGTCACGCAGTCTAGCCGCTATTGAGCGGATCAGAGACGGGCTGGTGTGTGAAATAGATAGGGTCGTGTCGTGTGCAACATGCTGATATTTATATTAGTTATAAAATCAGGTCATTTGTGACCCTGGACCACAAACCGTAAGGGTCAATTTTCTGAAATTGAGACCATCTGAAAGCTGGATAAATACGTTTTCCATTGATGTATGTTTTTTTATTTATTTTTAGGATTGGACAATATTTGGCCGAGATGCAAATCTAAATATTAAGAAAAGCTCCTTTAAAGTTGTCCAAATCAAGCATATTACACCGGTGGGAAAATTACAAAATATCTTTACTTAAAGGTCCCGTTCTTCGTGTTTTTTTGAAGCTTTGATTGTGTTAACAGTGTGCAATATAACATGTGTTCATGTTTCGCGTGTAAAAAAACACAGTATTTTTCACACAATTTACTCATCTGTGTACCGCTGTTTTCACTGTCCTAAAAACGGCTGATGACTTCCTTTATTCTATGAAGTCCCTCCTTCAGAAATACGTAACGAGTTCTGATTGTGCCAGCGGTTCCCGTGTTGTGATTTGACCGCAGCTTAGCGAACGTGGCACGGTTCCTGTGTTGTGATTTGACCGCAGCTTAGCGAACGTTTCCCGGTTCCTGTGTTGTGATTTGACAGCAGCTTAGCGTACGTTTCCCGGTTCCTGTGTTGTGATTTGACCGCAGCTTAGCGTACGTTTCCCGGTTCCTGTGTTGTGATTTGACCGCAGCTTAGCGAACGTTTCCCGGTTCCTGTGTTGTGATTTGACCGCAGCTTAGCGTACGTTTCCCGGTTCCTGTGTTGTGATTTGACCGCAGCTTAGCGTACGTTTCCCGGTTCCTGTGTTGTGATTTGACCGCAGCTTAGCGTACGTTTCCCGGTTCCTGTGTTGTGATTTGACCGCAGCTTAGCGTACGTTTCCCGGTTCCTGTGTTGTGATTTGACCGCAGCTTAGCGCACGTTTCCCGGTTCCTGTGTTGTGATTTGACCGCAGCTTAGCGAACGTTTCCCGGTTCCTGTGTTGTGATTTGACCGCAGCTTAGCGAACGTTTCCCGGTTCCTGTGTTGTGATTTGACCGCAGCTTAGCGAACGTTTCCCGGTTCCTGTGTTGTGATTCGACAGCAGCTTAGCGAACGTTTCCCGGTTCCTGTGTTGTGATTCGACAGCAGCTTAGCGAACGTTTCCCGGTTCCTGTGTTGTGATTCGACAGCAGCTTAGCGTACGTTTCCCGGTTCCTGTGTTGTGATTTGACCGCAGCTTAGCGTACGTTTCCCGGTTCCTGTGTTGTGATTTGACCGCAGCTTAGCGCACGTTTCCCGGTTCCTGTGTTGTGATTTGACCGCAGCTTAGCGCACGTTTCCCGGTTCCTGTGTTGTGATTTGACCGCAGCTTAGCGAACGTTTCCCGGTTCCTGTGTTGTGATTTGACCGCAGCTTAGCGAACGTTTCCCGGTTCCTGTGTTGTGATTCGACAGCAGCTTAGCGAACGTTTCCCGGTTCCTGTGTTGTGATTTGACCGCAGCTTAGCGAACGTTTCCCGGTTCCTGTGTTGTGATTCGACAGCAGCTTAGCGCACGTAACTTGCACGGAAAGGTCACGCCTCTTAACGGGAGATGTATGCGCTTAGTGATCTCTACAGCGTTCCTGGGAAAGCCAAACAAAGGTGATTTGACTCCGGGATGAAAATAACAGCGTCTCGACGACATGGCGACAAACACACTCAAACGCACCACTTCCTTTTCTCCACGCGACACTTCCTCTTCTCCACGTGGGACAGCAACAAGACCACGCCCCCTTTTTTCGCGTATTCTTGTGGGCGGAGGTTAGTCTGTTCTACTGACTGACGTCATTAATGAAGGAAGTACCAGGATGTAGTCCAAGCCGGCCGTTCGCTGTAGGCTTTGAAAGGGAACTTCTGTTAAATAAAATATCTCGCTTGGCATTGAACTTTGAGCTTTATAATTTTACAGGTATTATTTATGCTCTAACAGCAACATTACACACTAACTAAAGTTTGAACAGTGGGATCACGAAGAACAGGACCTTTAATATCCTAATGGTTTTTTGGTATAAAAGAAAAATGGATCATTTTGACCCATACAAGACTTTTGTGCTCCAGGGTCACATGTATACTCTTTGCAGTGTCATGTCTAAAAATCACATTTCCCTCTAGGCTTTCAGCAGTGCAGACATTTGTCTAATCATAAAAAAGACCACACATCCATTAATAGTAAACATTTCTTATTATGCAGACCGTATCTTCTCTGAATCTAGACTAAAAGGCCGTCCACTTCCAGCTGAGAGGTGTGTTGACTGACAGCACAGACCACATGAAAGCCTTTATTTCCCTCTTCAGTGCCACTCATACACCAGCTGATCAAGACAGTCGACTTATTTATGCACAATGTTACACATCCGGATTACATTCACCCCGAGATGAAATGTAAACATGAGCGGCTTCTTGCATTAAAGCATTATTTTCATGAGAAATGATCATTCTGCAATTCAGTTATTTTTATTTGTAGTACGGTAAAAAAAAGCAACGTTCTTTTTTTAACAGTAAATTATGCATAATTACATGCAACTAACCCTCAACCAAATTTATTTCAAAATTTAAGCACTGAGTAATATTAATTAACTATAGGGTTAGGGTTTGTTGCATGTAATTATGCATAATTTACTGCTTTTACTACGGTAAGTACATGTAACGTGTAACAAGGACACTGTAAAATAAAGTGTTACCCAATGAAGTGTAACCATCTGTTTTATATTACAATAATAAGTGTGGCATAAAATGTGCTTAATTGTTGTGAACAGGGGGTAAAATATGACCCAGACATATTTTCAGATGGATGTCTTTCTTTGTTTCTTGAATTACTCAACATAATGAACACACATTGTAATAATATTAATATATAATGAACCCTCTTTCTGCATATTTGATAAACAGAAAACTGTTTACATGTTTGGATGTTGGTCTGTAAAAGTAAGTGTGTTTTTTCCCCCCTCCACATTAGGATATCATGTATAATATTCAATAAAAGATGACTTTTTCACTGAAATCCTGTCTATGTTTGATTGTGAGCTTAATGATGATAAAAGTGTGCAATTTAATGACAAACATATATCAGAGGTTTGAACTGCTAAAATGCAAACGATGCATTAGTTCATACCAGTTCACAAAATATGTTCGAAGATGAGCAACAAAGGTTTTAAACTACACGGCTGCCTTCAGGTGTGTGTGTGTGTGAGAAACCGGCATCATCCTTTAGTGATGAGAGAACAACACGCTGTCTTTTATTAATCTCACATTGTTGTTGGAATGTTTCACAATTTATTGAACAACAAAGTTATTTTGGGAACATGTAAATCACATGCTGATGCAAACCATGAATACACATCTGATTCCTTCGACTGATATGGAACTAGGATTTCACACAGTGCTCTATTTTAAGTACACAAACGCTCGGATCAAATAGGGGGTCGCATTTCTATTTTTCGTGGATGCATATTGTAGTAAAGAAATAAATACTAGCAGTAAATAAACTTTTAGTGGCTTCTAATTCTTCTAGCTGATAGAAAAACCCTTATACAGTCTGATATACATTATGGAAAGCTGTACAGCTGAATTATAATTCAAATAAGGACACTTTTACTTATGTTGATATAAATATATATTTATATATACTTTTTTTGTCAAAATATATGATCGATCAGACAGGAAATGAGACAAACACACATCTCAACACAGAAGTTATAAATAAGTGTCCACGTACGGATATTTGGGTGTAAATGCGGCCCGTGTCTCTGGTCAGCGGCAGCCGCATCCCTCCACCACCATCTCCTGATAGTTTTTCAACACCACTCTGTCCGTCTCGTCCAGGTAGAGCATAGAAATCGCACTGAGCTCGGTGGGAACACAGCAGGCTTTGGGAATGTTGGTGTTCACCGAGTTAACCAGCGTCTGTACGATGGCGTGATTGGTGGAGTTCAGGTGGTCGGCCAACGGGAACGGACACTCGCCGTGACAGTAGTACGCCTGGTATCCGGGCGGCGCCACGATCCAGTCGTTCCAGCCCACGTCGCTGAAGTCGACGTAGAGTGCGTGTCGCCGGCAGTTGCGGTTGCGCTTCCGGCCTCTTTGCTTGGGACTGCGCTTCGCTCGGCGCGTCAGCGGGTGGCTTTTGCCATCGTGCCCGAATGTGACTAGCAGCGGGCGGAGCTGGTCCCAGTCTTCACCCGGAAGCGGATGCAAGGAACGGCTCACGCGCACGTGGCGGCCCTGGTGACGCCGGCTCGGGTTCAGGTGCACGACCTCCACGGCGAGGCCGTGGTTGGAGCGCTTGTCGCGGGTCCAGCGCAGGACGGCGGGACTCACGTCGAAGCTCTCCCAGCTGGACGCGTTGTGCCGCACCAGCCGCGTGTCCAGGAGCTGCGTGATGAGCTGCCCGGCCCGCGGGGGCCTCAGCACCTCGTATATGTTTATTCGGTGGAGACCCTCGTCTCCCGTGCGAGGAGGATCTGAGATTGCGTCATCTATTTGTTGCCTGTAGATACGCAGCTCTGCGGTGGAAATGAGCTCCTCCTCGGGGATGCCGCTGAGATTGAAGACGAAGCGCAGCGGAGTCTCCTGTGACCCGTCTGGCTGCAGCTCTTCCATGTGCTCTAGACGAGAACGATCAGAAAACACAGTCAACATCAAATGCAAATGACGCCATAAGCTCTATTAAACCCACTGCATCGTGTTTGATATGCCTCTAAACGATCAACATAATCAAAACTTACTGAAAAACTGCACTGCAAAAAGTGCTTTGCTTACTTACGTACGTATTTTTGTCTTGTTTTCAGTCCAAATGTCTCAAAAGTCTTACATTAAGAAGCCTTTACTAGACAAGCTAAAGTTTTTGTCTTGTTTTGGGGGAAAATAACTCAAAATTAAGGGAGTTTTTGCTTAAAATAAGCAAAATAATCTGCCAATGTGGTAAGCAAAATAATATTGTTTTCTATTTGAATTAAGATTATTTTGTTTACCCCATTGGCGGATTTTTTTGCTTATTTTAAGCAAAAACTCACTTAATTTTGAGTTATTTCCCAAAAAACAAGACAATCATTTTTATTTGGCTAGTAAATGCTTCTTGTCTTAAGAGTTTTTAGATGTTTGGACCAGAAACAAGACAAAAATACCAAGTAAGAAAAGCATTTTTTGCAGTGTGAGGTTTACATGCTTATCCAGACATGTCATCTCAAAAGTCTCAAATATGATCATCAGGTTTATTTGTTCATCTCTCAATCATCATTGCATTGCATTATATGTTTGAAAACTACAGAGTTTTGATCATGAAACTAAGCATTTAAGGCCATTTTAGCATTTTTCTCTCCGTTTTGGCATCATTTATGTTTTTATTGACAAAAATTACGCCTTTTGAAAACGCTCACCAAAGCGGACTGTGAAGACGGAGGTATTGAAAAACGATGATATGTATAGATATGTATGTCTATACCACTATTGTGCCAGAGTCACTTTCACACACTCGCTAAAACATGTTACTCTGCACACTTCATATCACAGTCCTACAAGGATGTCAGAAAATGTACTCGCATTTGCTGTCCTGCGGTAAAACATGAGAGCAGATGCGTTTTAGACCAAAATGATCCTTCCAGAAGAATTGTGTGATAACTTTATGATGTCTGTTTTGTCTGTGTCGTCTCAGTGAGCTTTTATGAGGTTTGACCCATGCACAGTCAGGTGAATTAGGCATTCTCTGACGTTTCAGTTGGGATGAGAAACTTCTGGAAAACGCTAATGTGGATGGAGAGCGTTATCTTACTAAGACAAAGACTTGCTTTAGTGAGTAGATGGCTAGAAACTCCACTGAGAACATAAAATAGAGGATTTTCAGATTAATAATAATATACAAAGTAATATTGTAATATTGTAGCCATGTTTGTCATGTTGCTAGGCCAACGGATTTGTTATTTGTGACCCTGGAGCACAAAACCTGTCCTGCGTCTCACGGGTTTATTTGTGGCAATAGCCAACAATACATTGTATGGGTCAAAATTATCATTTTTTCTTTTATGCCAAAAATCATTAGGATATAAAGTAAGATCATGTTCCTTGAAGATAGTAAGATTTAGTAAATTTGCTACCGTAAATATATAAAAAATGTATTATTAGTAGTAATATGCATTGCTAAGGACTTCATTTGGACAACTTTAAAGGTGATTTTCTCAATATTTCGATTTTTTTGCACCCTCAGATTCCAGATTTTCAAATAGTTGTATCTCGACCAAATATTGTCCTATCCTAAAGGTTATTTATTCAGCTTTCAGATTGACCCTCAGGGCCGGCCCTGACCAATTTGCTGCCCTAGGCAAGATTTTACTTGGTGCCCTTGTATGAAGGTTTAGCACTACATGTTTTCAGTCTAAATTGCGGAAACACTGGTACTGTTTTATTTTTTTAATGCATTGATGTTTTTTAATTTTTTTTATTGTTTTATATGATGTCCAGTCCATTCTACCCCGTCATTATGTTCATGATATTATTATTATTTAATTTTTTTAAAAGGCTGATGATAGTTAAACTATACAAAAATAGCACCTACGCCACATTACAGCCTAAACACAAATAACAAGTTATTGCATCTTGCATTCATGCACAAACTATTGAGAACTAGCAAAAGTGTTTGTTTTCCAGTAGATGGCAGCAAACTTCCACTAATATGCACATTCATGTTTTCTCTATGAATTAAACTGAGAAATTTAGATATTTAATGTGAAATTTACATAAAATGTTGCTATTTTAAATAAACCTGTATATAAATATCATTACTAATTTCGGCAAATACATTTTAAAATGTCCATATGTCCCCTTAAAACTGCACAACTGTAGAGTAAAAACATTAGGCTATTAAAAAAGTGATATTACATGCGTTTAAAAAAACAGATATGATTCTTTTTGACAAAATACACTGTCTGTGGCCACTGGAGAACCCAGAACAGCTGCTTCCATATAGTTTAAGGTAAAACTGGAATTAATTAGCATACATTAGTATTTTACTACTATGCAAATAAATAAACTGTTCCTTCATTACAGCACTTTACCTCTGTCTTTACACTGCAAAAAATGCCCTTCTTATTAAGTCATTTTTTCTTGTGTCCAGTCCAAACATCAAAAAATTCTTAAATCAAGATGTATTTACTAGTAAAATGACATTAGATAATTGTTTCCTTGTTTTCTGGGGGAAAAAATCGAAATGAAGTGAGTTTTAGCTTAAAACTAGCACAATTATCTGCCAAATGGGGTGAGAAAAATTATCTTATTTCTGTTTGGGACAGAAACAAGAAACATGATTTCAATCAGAAACAAGATTATTTTTCTCACCCCATTGGCAGATCATTTAGCTTGTTTTAAACATAAACTCACTTAAGAAAAAATATAATTTGACTTATCTAGTAAATGCATCTTGGTTTAAGAATTTTTAGATATTTAGACTAGAAACAAGACAAAAATACTAAATAAGAAGAGCATTTTTTGCAGTGTTTCCCTTCTCTTGCCTGCATCAGAGGGCTTCTGTTTTTTATGACACTACAATTCGGCCATCCGTCATAAATGATCAGGCAACTTTCACCGTGTCTACACCTGGAGCGAGCGGCCAAGCACCCTAAAAAATGAAAGCAATCCTGTCTATATCAGATGCGGCGAGAGGCGACGCGACACAACAAATTCCCAACGTTAAACTGATCACACGTTATATTCCTTGATGAGGCGGACCGGGAAGATGCGGGGGACTTAGTTAAGTTTTTTTGCGCTTTATTTGGTAATATTTCAAATTAATATGAATAAAATAGTATCAGTAATACATTTTGATGCCCCTATGGATGAGCGGCGCCTCTAGCATTTGCCTATTCCGCCTATGCCACGGGCCGGCCCTGATGACACTCACTTTTGTACTCCAGGGTCACATTTCTTCTCAGCAGAAGCTTCAAGATTGTTCTCAAATATTTAAAATAATTTAATATTCAGATATTTATTTACTTGGTTTTGGTCCGTATAATAATGGATTAATTTTATGATGATGACTAACTCTTTTATTATCCCATCCATCAGGGGTGTCCAATCCGGTTCCAACCTTCAGATCCAACCTTGCTCCAACAAACCTGTCTGTAATTTTGTACGTGTTCCTGAGGATCTTATTTAACTGGTTTATTTGTGGTTATTCATGGCTGGAGCTGAACTTTGCAGGAAGGCAGATCTCCAGTAACAGCATACTTAGGCTACTACGTTCACACTGTCAGTACAAATCTGCTTAATTTTGTATCTGATCTAAATTATTGTGTCCACACAAAACAACCTTGTTTCTGCAGCGACTTTACCAACATCCGACATGTTTATGTTTTACATGGCATGAGAAAGTGACATAAACCACGCAAATCGGATCAGAGAGCGGACATCCAGAAATGCGATTTCAAACTACTTATAAATGTAGCTCAAAACGGATTCGTAAAAATTTGCATTTCGTGTGATTTTTTTGCTGTTCACACTGGCTAGATATGATTCCAATCGGATATACACTAAAATTGGATTTGGACTGACAGTCTGAACAATGCTTAATTGTCATCCAACTATTCTTTTTTAATAGTTTTAATCAGTAGTAATCAAAAAAATAAAACAAACCATTTTGTATTTTTCGCTTGACACAAAAGTGTTGCTGTGGAGAACACATACTGGCTATAAGCTTTACTGACTGCAGACATTTTTATGGGTTTTTATACATTTTTCCGGTGTTTCTTTTTTTTGGTACTTAACAGAAAATATGATGCATATTTAAAATAATTTTGATGTATTATATATTATATAACTAAATGCTTATTTCGTTTTTTTTTAATGGTGCGATTAAGTTGTAAATAGCCAAATAATAAATATTATATTGACCTACATTAAAGGGATAGTTCACCCAAAAATGAAAATTAGCCCATGATTTACTCACCCTCAAGTCATCCGAGGTGTGTATGACATTCTTCTTTCAAACGAATAAAATCTGCGTTATATTACAAATGTTCTGGCTAATCCAAGCTTTATAATAGCAGTAATAGTTGCTCTGTTTTTGAAGTCCATAAAAAAAGTGCATCTGTCTGTCAAATAACTGCTCCACGCGTATCTGGGGTGTTAATAAATGCCTTCTGAAGCGGATCGATGCATTTGTGTAAGAAAAATATCCGTATTTAAAAATGTATTTCATTTTTTTCTATGGCTCGCCATCACTTCCGGCGAATAAGGTCAAAATACCGGCGCGATCATAGATATATATACATAGATTCCTCATTAGTGCCTGCGCGGATCGGTCGAATGTGGAATCTACGTATATATATCTTTGATCGCGCCAGTATTTTGACCTTATTCGCCGGAAGTTATGGCGCTGGGAATACTAGATGACATTCGTCTGATAAGAGGTAAATAAATAACATAAATACTGTTGGGTTTCTGGCAGAAACCGATCGTTTCGTGTCTAAAGACATCAATGTGTCGCCACGAGCCGCAGGGTTTAATAAGGATTCGTATGTCTGTGTGTTTTTACTCACATTGCTCTCATACTCTAAAATATCCCCATTGACATGCATTATACGACTTCAACTTCATTTGTGTTCTACTGAAGAAACAAAGACACCTACATCTTGGATGCCCTGGGGGTCAGCAGGTAAACATAAAACATTTTTTTTGGGTGAACTATCCCTTTAAGTAACATTTTTGGTTGGTGTCTCGATAAGATTTGTACTTTGTATGAATGTTTTGTCTTTGGGAAAATAAACATGTTTGATTCTTTTTTAAATCAAATAAATGTAAGGTTTAAACCAATACATAAAAATAATTGAAGAAAAAACCTATACATTTAGCGGTATAAAGTTGGTCCAAAGTATCATTTTTTAAGTGCAGAATGTCTGAAACTTTCCCTGTTGAACACACTCCTTTATTTCAGTGTCTCCTCTCCACATTTTCTGTCAATTTTCCAATGAACTTTGATTCATTTACACTGAAAAAAGGTAAATCATCTAAATGAACTGGTTTTATTCAAGTCAAAAATATGATTAAACATCACTGAATCAACCTAGATACATCCATTTATACCAGCAACAATTTGTTCTTTTTTTTACGTAAAGTTACAAGAATAAACAAGCCGGTGACCTTCTATCACCTTGATCCTGAATGAGTGTTTTTCTGGGAATCCTGTCTGCCTGAGAGACCACATTGATGGCAACAGGAGTTTATTTAGAAATCTGTAGAGTAGCATTAAAAATAATTGCATGTTGAGGAAAGTCCCTCAACAGGATCCACATGAAAAATTATAGACTTTTTCTGCTTTTTTTTTCTGTTGGGTTGAGTTTGAACTATCCCAGCTAACAAGGAACATTCTCCGAACTTTGGCTAATGTCCTGACAAGGTTTTCTCAAAGTTATGAGCAAAGTTGATTACATTAAAGGGGTCATGAATTGAGAAATCAACTTTCCCTTGAGCTTTTGATATATAAAAGGTCATGGTGATATCCTGTAAGTTTCAGAGCTGAAAACTTCCTTGTTAGTCAAAGAAAAGCTTTTATTGAGCTGGCTCAGCAAACGATCGATCTGCGAATGTGCTTCCCTATGACGTCAGAGTTCAGTGAAACGTCGCCTTAACCAAAGAGGACGAATGCCTAATTATGTAGCCCCACCCACCGATTTGCGCATGACATGCAATAGATAAACAACACTGGCCTGCGTGGAGCTAAACCGGATTGAGCTACCAAGCAATAAACATGCCATAAGCTTCCTTTGGATTCCAATATTAGCAATGCATGGTTGAAATGTATTTTTAATGAATATCCAGCTCACGTGGGGAAGACATTGCGCATTTTTTTGCTTCATTTCACCACGGATTCGTTTGTAAACAAGAGACGATTTGCAGACAGAATGTGATTAAAAACGATGCTGTGGCTTCTGGATCCAACAGGAGAGATGAAACAGAATTATGCGAGTAAAAAATGTTTTTTATGTGTGATATTATTGCATTGTTACGTTTGATATCTACTGATTATGTATGTGTCTAACTGAACATAACTTCCATGCTGTCACAGGCTGGAGTATCCTTTGTATTTGAGGTGTTGTTGGTTGATTGTGCTGCATTTTGTGATCAGACTCGAACATGTATGGGCCAGGGCTCGCACTTTCTTAAATGGTGAAATAACATTCCTTTCTTAATGTGCATTTTTCACTCTCTTGACTGGTAATTTGAAGGAAAAATACAATCACTTTATACAAGTTTTGAACATGCTGATTAGTCTGCAGTGAAGTTTTGCTGATGCACGTACTGGCTTGTGGGTGAGCGTGTGCGTTAGTGATGCACGGTTCGCGGTTATATCCACCGATCAGGCGGGCCAAGTAATAAAAAATAACATTCCAATTAATCGCGGGTGGATGAGAAATAAATCATTGAGTTTGTTTGATAAAGACATTTCGTGAGCCCTGTGGGCGAATCATTGCGGTTGCTGTTTCTCCACATTGGAAGTTTTCAAAACAATTCCTCACATGTAATGACGCGGGAATCGAAGCTCATTATAATATGCAAAGCTGTTATCCAATCATAGCAGTATGCGTTTACTCCCAAGTCTTCAATGAGGCACGCTCATAAAAACCGAGCGTTCCAGGAGAGAGCCTCAAAACCAGGGTAGAAAATAGCCTATTACTTATTCATTATGACGTTTTTGAATGTAAAAACCACCTCAGACAACAGTATAAAAAAAAATTAAAAGCCAGTTCATGACCCCTTTAATAGAATGTTTGTTCAAAATGATCTGGTCTTTAATAACATTCACTAAATGTAGGCAGAAAAACATTATTTATACATCCGTCTGAAATCTTTTAGTTAGACAGTCGTCTAATGTTTTTAAATTTATCAGAGAACATTCAAAAGTAACGTTCCCCTGATGTTTGCAAAATGGTAAAAAAGAATGTTCCCTTAAAGTTGAAAAAACAAACCTGGACATTTTCAACGTTCATAACTGAATGGAAACATTAGCAAAACGTTTTCCGAACATATTTTTGTTGGCTGGGCAAGTGTTGATGTCTTTGCTGTCTTACCTTCATGATGGAATCCTCTCACAGTGTTTGCTCGACTGGTGGACCTTTCGGGATAATCGAAGCTGACGTTGTGGGCTCCGGCCTCTTCCAGCTCGCCCGACTGCAGTCGATACAGGTCGAGCAGATATTGGGGCACGACAGCCGAGTAGCTGGGTCGCGGTCGCCTCTGCAGCCCAAACATGTGCAGCAGAGTGGCTTCAAAGTCCCGCAGCAGTTCATGACTCTGACCCAGGTGCTGAGCCGACACTTT
This sequence comes from Romanogobio albipinnatus, assembly GCA_023566225.1. Classification (NCBI taxonomy): domain Eukaryota; kingdom Metazoa; phylum Chordata; class Actinopteri; order Cypriniformes; family Gobionidae; genus Romanogobio; species Romanogobio albipinnatus. The sequence goes on along the minus strand of CM042249.1, from coordinate 4,636,886 downwards.
CTTCTTCCCTTCTTCAGGTATTAGACTAGCATAGCTGCTCTCTCCCAGTAGGACTTGGCATAATAAAATAACCATCAGCATTCGATTACCAGGAATCATGATGTCTCTGGTGGACGGTTGAACAAGAAAACAGAGAAGCAAGACTTCAGGCTCTTCATTGTCACGTTCATTGATGAAAAAGCATACCAAAAACACAAAGTCATTATTATTATCATTTAGGTCAGAAAGATACTTTATGCAAGTATTCAAAGGCAAAGTCACGAGGACTTGGTCCTGTTGGACAGGCTTAGTGTGACCTCCATACTCTACAAAAGCCCCGTTTCCACCGAAATTAACTTTTTTTACAGGAACTTTTTCCCCCCCAGACCTGCTACTATCTGCATTTCCACTGCGGTCTAAAGTACCGTGAAGATTAGGCAAATTAGTCCGGTGATGTAGGACAGCACGCGACTGCTCCGCCCAGTCGGCGACGGACAGTCATCATTTTTGTGACAGTGTCTGCAACAATAACAAGTGGAGGAGATGCAACCAGCGCTGCTTTTGCTGGTTATGTATTGTTTTACTAAACAGGTCATTAAGAAAATGGCGGAAAAGAGAACAGCACTGATACTAAAGCGTATTCTGAAAGCTCGTAAAGCTAGATTTAAAATAAGACAACGTATGTTATTATCAGCTATTACGGACATTGACCGTGAGATTGCTCAGATGAACGACTGCTATCAGACAGAAAGAGCAAGACTGATATTTGCTGAACGCAGAACGAACCTTGCAAGACTTTTAAAAATGCCGGTTGAAATAAAATGCTGCGTGAGCTCAACCAATCAGCATGTTCAGCGCCCAAGTCCCACCCCCGAAAGTTCCTGAACTTTGAAAAAGTACTACCTCGGGAGCAGGAAATATTTACCCGGAACTTCATTTAGACCCTGCGGTCGAAACACACCGAGTACCACCCCAAAGTTCCTAATTCCTTGGGAAAGTTCCTGCGGTCGAAACGTGGCTAAAGTTTCCTTAAAATGACTGTCATTTGTAGGGTTGCAAAACTCCAGGAATTTTCAAAGTTGGACACGTTCCATGAGAATTAAGGGGAATATGTTGGGAATAACAGGAATTAATGGGAATAAACTGGAAATTTGAACATTTTCAGGTTAGCCTATAACAGGGAATTTAAATGTATTTGGGAAAAAAATGTCTTGCAGCATAATCTTGGTAAAAAAATTCAGATTTAATGCAAATTCAGTTAAATTCCAACCCTCAGTCACATGCACACAGCACACTACTTACTGCGTATGTGTTTTTTTATTCAAGCTTGTTATGAACATTTTCATTTACGGTCACATTAGGGGTCACATTTACTGTTGTTCAGCAAATTTTCACCGGTGAAATCGAGTCGTTTTAATAGGAAATCATGCTGTTGTGAATTTCGAATGAGAACGAACGATTTCCCTAGATTTTGCAATGGTTCAAGTTGGTCATATGGATTCAATGCGATGACCAACAGAAATCTGCTAAATTGACAACATACATCGCTACAATATTGACCTTTTTAGCCTATGAAATTTTGCTGTGATCGCACCTTTCCACTAACTTACTCAGCAACATTCACTTCAAACTGTTGTTCCACCATGACAGTAGCTGAACAAAATAGTCTGATAGTCTGAAATGCATCTGACACGTTTCAGAATGCAACAACACAAAATTACACTGAAAAACACTTTCCACACAAAAATTTGTAGTAAATTACTAGTAATAACTAGTAAATTCTACAAATAATTACAAAAAGAATTGTCAAATAACACATTGAATTAAACGAAGGGTTGTAACTTGCAATGGGGCTGAACATTTCCCAAAAATCCTGGAAAGTTTCCAAAAATTCAGTTTAAAAATTTGGGACTAGAAAGAGAATCTATTTGTAAAAACTACTCCAATAGTCTATGTGTAGAAGCGTTTGGATTCATGTACTTGCGCAGATTATGTTTTTATTCCAAATGAAAATTCCAAGTACCCTATTCATTCCAAAAATGGTCATAACTCGTTTATAATTCAGTAGTTTACAACAACATAATGAAATGAGCTGAGAAGTTTAAGGGATCATTCACCAAAAAATTTAATATAATTATGTCATCATTTACTCGCCCTCATGTCATAATTTCTTCACAGAAGCAAATATATTCAAAGGGGTTCAAACAACTTTAAACCATTGATTTTCATTGAACATTTTTAAAACTAAAGGTTCCAAAATAGTAGTTTTCGCAGCAAAGCCATTAAAAAAACATTTTTGGTTTCCCAAAGAACCTAGCTGTTAAAATAACCTTTTTTTTTTAGTTTGAAGAATATTTTAATAATCTGAAGAACCTTTTTCCACTATAAAGAACCTTTTGAATAACTGTATGGATGTCTTCATGGAACAATCTATGCCAATAAAGAACCTTTATTTTTAAGAGTTTGTGGAGAAGAAAACACTCAGATAAAAGTCATGGGTGAGTAAATGATGACAGAATTTTTATTTTTGGGTGAACTATCCATTTAAGGGTCAAACCAAACAACATTTTGGTGATGTCAAACAAAGATGTCAGTCTACAATTTTCAAGTGCTTAAACAGCCACATAAAACCTAAAAGCAAAACTCCTGATTGATGTTTTTTTTTTGTAAAGAGTGACTAAGCCTTTTAATTAGCTCCAAATATGTAACAAACCCCATCACACAATTAAGCCTGGATAGGCGTGGTCCACTTACCGACAGAAAATAAAGCATGGGAAAACAGTCCATGTTTGTTGAGAGGTGATACAGGACGAGTTCCTCAAGCGAATGTTACGTCGTCCTGCAAGGCTGTTTAAGAACTGCGGTGAGATTCTTTTCCTGAAAGACAAGGGTATATTTGCTGCTTAATATTGTATCATGTAATCTGATTAGAGCAAACATTTCAGTAAAAGCATGGTATGATTGCAAGGCGGGAGTAAAATGCAAGTTTAGGCCAGACACCTTAAAGCAACTAAAATGCCGCTTGTGCAACCCGTTATCTTCGCTCATTTACAAGACTACCAGGTGTGAACACCTGAAAGGACGCCAATGCCAATTTACATACAAATAGAGGTTCGTCTGTCAACAAAGGGATCTCAGAACTGGCTCTTTTATTGATGGTCTTTTTACAAATCCCTCTTAAAGAGTCTTTAAAAATCCCCCAACCCAGACTGGGCATGCAAGCGGCACCGTCCCGGTTTGTTAACCCGTAATGTCCAAATACGTGCCAAAGGCAGAGTGCACTCACTAGATATCTTTGCTGCACAAATGTGATTTTCAACTAACTATTTGAGGAGTAAATGCACTAATAACAATCACAAGTGCTTGGGAAAGGTCTCCGAAAACAACATCATCACTGAAACCACAGCAGAACTCAATAGTTGAGCGTAGCAACGCATGTATTTTGTCACTTCTTGGACTTATTTCTACTGGACCAAGTCCAACCATTACAGCAAGAATGATGCATTTTAACAAGAACACCGTGTGTGTGTGTGTGTGTGTGTATGTGTGTGTGGTCACGAGTGTTATTTCTCTCTCCCTGTCTTCACAATCAAGCAGAAGATCCTAGAGGTGCTTGTGATTCTAGAGTGATATACCATTAAAAAGATTCATAATGTCTGCAGCTTTAACAACAACGCAGCGTAGTGCGGCTATTCAAACAGTTCATTATGTCGAGAGCAAACCATAAAAATGAGCGTAACTAAAAGACTTTGATCAGCCATGCCAGAAAACATGGAACAAAGCACAAACAATTGGTTTCTTCAGACCACCTACTCTTGTTTAAACGCCTACAGATACTGCCCTAAATATTTACAGAATCCCTTTTTGATGTGTTTGAAGATGGAGAGCAATGCATTTGCTTTTGCACAGTGTGGGTTTATAGTCCTTTAATTTGGCAGAGTTGTGTAAAGCTCACGGTGCTCGACGTTGCTCTACCCTAACCCTGTTTAATGAGATTAGGCTATGCACATGGTTCTTCAGATGTGTGGGATAGGGTATGGAGGAGTAACAGACAACATTGAGCAGCCAATGTTAGGACGAGTTTTATTCAGAAATCAAATCTGGAAGTCCGAGTAGCATCATGTCCATTTGGAAAACAAGACGGCTTAAATGCAGCTTATGCAAACCTTCTGTGCAAGCTCATAGGATATGTATGTACACAAATGCTGGGTTGTTTCAACCCAAATTTGGGTCAATTATGGACAAACCCAACCGTTGGGTTAAAAATTTAATTAATTAAACCCAACCCAAATTGAGTTAAAATACACAGGAAAGTATATATGTTCATTAACTAGAAGGATTTTAATGGCTTTGCAATATAAGAAGTATTGTAGTACTACAAGCAAATCCAACAAGAACCCATTTCTCAGCCTGAAAAAGGTTCAAGACCCTTGCTCTAGAGTCTAGACAACAACATCTGTTGATCTGTAATCACTGTCTGACTCTTGCAACATTTTTCTTTTTAATGTCAAAGTATTAGGTATGAATCTTATTTCTCCGACAAAGACCCCTGCCAAATGGCTGATGTTGTTGTGTCTCTTTATGTCATAATGTACCTCATAAAAGCTTTCAGACGTGTTCATATGCTTGACTGAGTGCCACCACTTTTCACTACAACTCCTTTAAGACAAAGTCTTCAAAACATCTGTGGAGGTCAGATGTACTCGTGCATTTTCCCATTGGAGACTGGTTTCACTTAACTTTTCAAATTAAGAATATTTTCTTTAAAGCTAATTTGAGATACAAAACAAAACAAAACAACTACATGCATAAAAGCCTTGAGGTAAGAATGTGTTTGAATGGGATTCGACACCAGTTTACGTTCTTCACTGAAGCCAGTGTCACAGCGATTTGGAACATTTTGAATTTAGACTTTTGTTGTAGATCCCAAAAGTAATGATATGTTGCTTTCCCAGCTAACAGAGCTTCGGCTAACATTCTGGAAAAGTTAAGAACACACATTCTTCCAGTAATGTTCAAAGTTATCCGGTCTTTATGTTCTCCATATATTAACTGTTATTTTATACATTGAAAGAACATGACATTTATACAAATGTCAGAACATTCAAAAGTAATAATGTTTGCAAAATTCTAAAATGGAATGTTCTCTTTACATTCGTATAGAAATGGGAACATTAGCAAAACATAGAATTCTACTGATATGGTAACAATCACCTTAAAACATACATTTAAAAAAAAAAAATCTATTCTGTTTGAATGAAATGTATAAGCTCCCATCCACCCAGTTGGTGTGTGTGCGTGGTCAGGTGTTTGCACGCCTTGGTGGTCCCAAAGTTGCAAAAACATTTACCATAAACAACCCAGAGCAACATATCGAGCTTTTTACGCAACGCGACAATCCAAAAATCGCTTTGTGGATTGTAATAATTGCGCCTCTCGACGTAAAGACAGGTTTGTGGTTAAGCATTCTAGTGTCGTTTGCAAAACAGATGGCAAGTAAAGGATTTCCATATCGAAACACACACAATGGGTCTTTTAAATAATCGCGTACACATCAGATAAAGTCACAAATCACTTCAAGCTGACTTCAATACGACATGCCAACTTACCATTGGTAGAGATGCGCACGGTATTCCTGAGGAGAAGACGTAACTAAAGTCCAACCCTGAAGGGAATGTTTAGGTCATTAGTTCCGCGTCACGTAGAAGAAGCCAGCTGAAGAAGTCCAGTGCGAGCGCGGATCTCTGTAGCTCCAAGAACATCACCGACTGATCCCGCATCCAGTTCTCCTGGCAGTTTTTATGTCACCGCCCTATGAAGTTCCTTTGCCTCCTCCCCTACTCTCTCAATCCACCGCACTTCACCCAACACCTCAGATAAACCCCAGAGAGCGCAAACACACGAGATCTCTTTCCTTCTTTGAGCTGCATGCATGCACCGCAACACCGCACTGTGGACACTACTGCTAAATCTGCTGGACTGGGTCATCAGCGAGCACATGCAATCTATTAAAAGTTTTTTCTTTCTTTCTGAGATGTCATCACATGGGTTCACCACACTTGCATTGAGACGGTGTGTTTATTTGAGTCATAGAAAAATAAACTCCCAAACAAAGTTAGCCTATAAGATTCAAGTGAACATTTGGCTCTGTTTTCTCCATGGAAGAACCTTTGAGAGAACAGTTCTTAAAAGAACCATAGTAGCTACAGATAACATTTTTAATAATCTATAGAACTTTTACTATAATACCCAGGAACAGAGTGGACATTATACTTTAGTGAATTCAAGTCACAGTTTGATCCTGTAAAGAGCACATTCAGGGCTTTCAGAGATCCCATTTGTCTTGAGGTTTCACCAGGACAACATTGTCTCCTTGCTCTTTAAATATGACTATATGATCATATTTAGCAATAGTATAATATTTTGTTAAACATCGGATTTTCAAAATGTTCATCTCAGGAAAATGATCTAATCAAGATACGACTTTCTGTTAGAAAATGTCCACTGAAGAGACAATTAAAACATGTTTATCAGGCATTCTGGGAAACACAACAAGTGAATAGGGAATTACACATCAATATTCCTATGAAATATGAGATATTATGATGAGAATGTTGCCCCAGGAACACATTAATACGCAGATTAGATACAGTGTATTGAATGCGAAAATCCATGTATGGACATTTTACCCACATATTGCGTAAAGTCAAATGGTATATCAATGAATTCCGTTATATCTTTCATAACATAGTTGAGAATCATCTTTACACAAAGTTTGTTTAGAAAAAATCCTGAAACATGAAAATTGATTGGTGAATGAGTCATTTTATGTCCCGGTGTCCACTTATGAAGGCAAAGCATGTTTCTTATGCTCTAAAAAATGTAATGATATGAAAAATACTAAATTCAAAACACCCAAAGAACCGCATGCGATGGAACGATTCCGTTGATCATGAAGGTTCTTCATGGAACCATCCATCAATGTAAATAAAGAACCTTTATTTTTAGTGTATAATGGGAAATATGGGAGAGTTTGTTGGAAAAAGTTGTTCATAAACTCTGCAGACCCTGATCAGGGTCTGGAATGACATCATCAATATACTTTAAATATGAAATGTCTGTGGAGGAGCTCTGACCTCATATGAGCTTAGAGTCTCTACTTCCTGGAGACATGCGTCACTTTGGCATTTGTTTTACACACAGTAACTTATTTACACTAAATTACTCTGATACTATTTCCGCCTGGATTTGGCCGACCCAAATTGAAAAGCTTCCCATACACACATACAGTGTCTCTAAATACACAATACTGGGGTCATTTTAAAGGAAACCCTTTGAAATTTCATAAACCACGGCTGAAAGTGATAAACATGTGAGTATATGTTGTCTGAGCTGTAATAACCCCCAAAAAAGAGACGCTTTTTGATTTTTTGGTTATAAATTCAGTTTTGAAAGTGTGTAACTCAGGCCCTGTGTGCTCTAGAACCCTGAAATGATTTAAAACACTTCTGAAAGTGATACATATAATATAGTATATGTTGTGTGTGATTGGTATATATATATATATATATATATATATATATATATATATATATATATATATATATATATATATATATATATATATATATATATATATATATATATATATATATATATATATATATATATATATATATTTTTTTTTTTTTTTTAAACAGACAAACAAAATAGGCATTTTTTGATTTTTCTGGTTATAAATACATTTTTGAACGTGTAAATCTCAGGCCCTGTGTGCTCTAGCACCCTGCACTCTAAAAAAGTTGGGTTGAAAATGGACCAAACCAGCAATTGGGTTGTTTTAAGCAAACATTTAACCCAACCGTTGGGTTAGACCATTTTCAACCCAGCACTCACACAGTTTTGGTTGTTTCCAGCATATGTCAGCAAACACTGGAAAAAAGAATTCAATGACACTGGGATATTGCATTTATACCACTGTATATTGGTATGGGTATGATGGATCTCCCTTCAGATCCATTTGAATAAATCTTGCATATATAACATATAACAGTATTTTCTGGAGTCTAGTGGAAACAGCCCAAACTAGAGCACACACTTTCAAAAATGAATTTATAACCCCCCAAAAAGCGGGGTTATTACATCAGCTCAGACACCATATACTTACATGTGAGAAACTTCAAAGCGTTTCCTGTAAAATGACACCAAAATTGTGTACACTCTAAAAAAAAAAGGTTCTATATGGCACCAAAAATGGTTCTTCGTCGTAATCATTGGGGAACCATTTTTGGTGCTATATAGCACCATATCTTAGCATGTTCTGTATATGGTAGCAGTGATATAGCACCATAGTTAGCGGTGCTATATAGCACCTTAGTCAAAGAACCGGTGAAGAACTGCTGAAGAACCACTGAAGCACCAAAATTGGTGCTATATAGCACTAAAAAAGGTTCCCCTATGATTACGAGCCAAGAACCATTTTTGGTGCCATATAGAACCTTTTCTTTTTAGAGTGGATTTAGAGACACTGTACTGTATGTGTGTATGGGAAGCTTATAAAAATAAAAATGTCTTTATGGAAGTCAGGATTTCTTTGTCTACTTTGCGAAAGTAAAGTGAAAGTAATAAATTCATAATAATATTGAAAAGCATAATTGTGAGCGCTGTTATTTAACAGCCAGTGTTCCCTATTAAAGTCTCCGTTTGACCTCCTGCCCCTGATATTACAATTAACCCCCGGTGTGTGAAGAGACACTCGCAGACACCCTCATTACCATATTATTTACCTGTCTGGCTCAAGTGCTTTGAGTCACAGAACAATAAAGTGCCACCCTTCCTCCCTCAAACCCACCTTCTGCTGCTTCAGTGAAGGACACATCATCACGTTTGGAGAAATCTCTCTTTTGGCCATTATGCTTTGTTAGTATATTGAAAGCTGAACCTGTTTACTTTCTTAATACACATTCCTGGTCTTATCTGTACAAGATTCGTCTGTGCCTGTCTTCGTAATCTTCACTCTAAAATCACTTCCCTTTTCAGGGGACATCACTAAGCTCTCTCTATCTCTTATATTTCAATGCCTTTGTCCATTTCGTTACAGAAAGGCACTTTTCATGACCCAGTCAATCCAAACTTGTCCCACTATCCCCATTAAATATCTGGTTTCCCCTGTTTAGACACAAATGCGAATCATTATGTGAATGCTTGGCTAATCTAGATTTAAACTGGGAGAGTGAGTCTGAGCCCCGGACATCATCAGGAAGGCTGTTCCAGAGTTTAGGAGCCAAATGGGAAAGTGCTCTCCCTCCTTTAGTGGACTTAGATATCCTGGGTACTACCAGGAGCCCAGAACTAAACCATTTAGGGCCTTATAGGTCAGTAGCAATACTTTATAAATGATACAGAACTATAAGTAAATACATTGATACAGGTCTTTAACTGTAGCGGATGAAGTAACAGTACATCATTCTGTGCAAATTATATTCTAAGAGATTCTGTGTACCAGTTTTTGGTCCAATAAGTAATACCTCAGTCTTATCTGAATTTAATAGGAGTCATCCAATATTTGATATCTTTAACACACTCTGTCAGCTTGGATCATTTAGAGATATCAACTGGTCGTGCTGAAATATATAACTGAGTATCATTGGCATAACAGTGGAAACTAATTCCATGTTCTCTATAATATTACCAAGTGGCAGCATATATATTGAGAATAGCAGAGGGCCTAACACAGATCCATGTGGCACTTAATTTACTGAATGCCAATTACTAAGAGTATTTTATGATCTTGGACATTTATTGTTCAATTGTTTTAAGTTTTCCCCCTAAAACAACCACAATTTCTCCTTGTAAGCAGTGACAGTTCGATTGACAGCACTTCACCACTGTAATTCATTTAAACTCAGTCTACACTCCATGAAAACTCTGTAAAATAATACTGTGTTAATATGAATGAATTTTCCATATCGATTTTTCAGGTGTTTTACGCATATTTTGAATTACGCATTGCATTGCGATGTGTTTTAGAGTTCTTAAAATGAACGGATCATGCCCTGGCAGAAAATTATCATCACCTTTTCCATTTTTCTACCTTTTTTTCTTACAGCTTAAGCTACAGTGCAGCACTTACAATAGAACTAACAAAGGAAAATAATACACGTTTTAACAGCAGAACCCTTAAACTTACCCATACCACCACACCTGTGCCTAACTTTACCCTTAAACTTACCCGTACCCCCACACCTGTCCCTAACCCTACCCTTAAACTTACCCATACCACCACACCTGTCCCTAACCCTACCCTTAAACTTACCCATACCACCACACCTGTCCCTAACCCTACCCTTAAACTTACCCATACCACCACACCTGTCCCTAACCCTACCCTTAAACTTACCCATACCCCCACACCTGTCCCTAACTCTACCCTTAAACTTACCCATACCACCACACCTGTCCCTAACTTTTCCCTTAAACTTACCCGTACCCCCACACCTGTCCCTAACTCTACCCTTAAACTTACCCTTACCACCACACCTGTCCCTAACCCTACCCTTAAACTTACCCGTACCCCCACACCTGTCCCTACCTCTACCCTTAAACTTACCCTTACCACCACACCTGTCCCTAACCCTACCCTTAAAATTACCCGTACCCCCACACCTGTCCCTAACTCTACCCTTAAACTTACCCTTACCACCACACCTGTCCCTAACCCTACCCTTAAACTTACCCGTACCCCCACACCTGTCCCTACCTCTACCCTTAAACTTACCCTTACCATCACACCTGTCCCTAACTTTACCCTTAAACTTACCCATACCACCACACCTGTCCCTAACTTTACCCTTAAACTTACCCATACCACTACACCTGTCCCTAACTTTACCCTTAAACTCACCCATACCACCACACCTGTCCCTAACTTTACCCTTGAAATTACCCATACCACCACACCTGTCCCTAACTTTACCCTTAAACTTACCCATACCAGCACACCTGTCCCTAACCCTACCCTTAAACTTACCCATACCAGCACACCTGTCCCTAACTTTACCCTTAAACTTACCCATACCAGCACACCTGTCCCTAACTTTACCCTTAAACTTACCCATACCAGCACACCTGTCCCTAACCCTACCCTTAAACTTACCCGTACCCCCACACCTGTCCCTAACCCTACCCTTAAACTTACCCACACCACCACATCTGTCCCTAATTTTACCCTTAAACTTACCCATACCACCACACCTGTCCCTAACCCTACCCTTAAACTTACCCATACCAGCACACCTGTCCCTAACTTTACCCTTAAACTTACCCATACCAGCACACCTGTCCCTAGCTTTACCCTTAAACTTACCCATACCAGCACACCTGTCCCTAACCCTACCCTTAAACTTACCCGTACCCCCACACCTGTCCCTAACTTTACCTTTAAACTTACCCATACCAGCACACCTGTCCCTAACTTTACCCTTAAACTTACCCGTACCACCACACCTGTCCCTAACTTTACCCTTAAACTTTCCCATACCAGCACACCTGTCCCTAACTTTACCCTTAAACTTACCCATACCACCACACCTGTCCCTAACTCTACCCTTAAACTTACCCGTACCACCACACCTGTCCCTAACCCTACCCTTAAACTTACCCATACACCACCCCACACCTGTCCCTAACTTTACCCTTAAACTTCCCCATACCAGCACACCTGTCCCTAACTTTACCCTTAAACTTACCCACACCACCACACCTGTCCCTAACTTTACCCTTAAACTTACCCATACCAGCACACCTGTCCCTAACCCTACACTTAAACTTACCCTACCAGCACACCTGTCCCTTAATTTACCCTTAAACTTCCCCATACTAGCACACCTGTCCCTAACTCTACCCTTAAACTTACCCGTACCACCACACCTGTCCTTAAACCTACCCTTAAACTTACCCGTACCACCACACCTGTACCTAACTCTACCCTTAAATTTACCCATACCACCACACCTGTCCCTAACTTTTCCCTTAAACTTACCCATACCACCACATCTGTCACTAACGTTATCCTTAAACGTACCCATACCAGCACACCTGTCCCTAACTCTACCCTTAAACTTACCCATACCACCACACCTGTCCCTAACTCTACCCTAAAACTTACCCACACCAGCACACCTGTCCCTAACTTTACCCGTATCACACCTCAATATCAGCAAAAGGGTTTTGCAATACAAAATGAACACAATAAGTACATTGTACTATTTTTGATGTAAGTAAATAGAAGTTAAGACCACTTAATATAAAGTGGGACTAAATAATTAACGTAAGTGCTTTGATAAAATTATGAGCTTTATGTTTTGTGAATTGGTCACATTCACTTTCATTCTAAGTGTGTCTCGTCACATACATTTGTGCTTTTTTGAAGTAACGGGGGACGAGATGAAATTCTAATGCTGTCACTCGAGCTTAACTTGTAATGAACCCAGAATATTCCTCTAACATCAGTTTAAAAGAAGAGATGGTGTGCCACAAAAAAGGCATTGGGAAGGCTTTCAGCTCTTGGTAGTGTTATTGTGTAACTGAGGTATGCAAAATGTATGTGAAGGTTTTGTTGTAACGACATTGGTCAGCTGACCAGGACTGGTTAATGACACTCACCTATGAGCAGCAGCTCATAATCAAAGACTTCAAACGGACAGCCCTGCTCAGTGTCACAGCACAGCTTTCCTCTCATCTTCTCTCCTGGTCAGGACAGGAGCTGTAAGGCAATTGCTAGTGCAGACACGCTCACTGGTGATTGATCAAATAGCACTTTCACTAGGCCAGCTTCTTTCAATGAAGCAGTTACTTCCCAGCATCTGTATGCACACATCCTAAACCCCACCAATGCAACACACTGCTTTGAAAGTTTACAAGTTGCATGGCATGTTTTTTTGGCCAAAACGGGGCTCAGGCCTTGGACAAACTATGACCTGGAAAAAGAGGTAAACATTAATGTCTAGTATATAGTATTCGGCCAGTATTGTGAGACGTGTGTTGCACAACATCCATGTGAGATGACAAACATTGTTCAAAGAAATGCTCAGATAACACCTCAACCCTGCAATATAGATATAATTTCATTGTGTAATATAGAGCACAACAATGAGCGGGCACCATTTTTTTTACATTTATTTTCTAAACAACTTGAAAAATATGGAAGTTCTAAGCCTTGAACGGAGGATAAGCCAAAAAAGAGACAAAATGTACAAAAAAGGTATATTAAATATTAAAAATATTTCTTATTGAATTTATTATTAAAGAGTGAAATTAAAGTTTTCTGTTTGTGGCATTCAACAATGATTATGATATTACGATAGTCAATAATGATCACATAATGTTTTATAGATTATATTATTCATTTTATTTTAAATATATAATTTTTTTAATTGTATCTATACAATATGTGACCCTGGACCACAAAACCAGTCATAAGTCTCACAGGGATATTTGTGGCAATAGCCAACAATATATTTTAATGGGTCAAAATGATAAATTTTTCTTTTATGCCAAAAATCATTAGGATATTAAGTAAAGATCAAGTTCCATGAAGATATTTAGTAAATTTCCTACTGTAAATATATATAAAAATGTATTATTAGTAGTAATATGCATTGCTAAGGACTTCAATTTGACCACTTTAAAGGTGATTTTCTCAATATTTCGATTTTTTTTTTTGCACCCTCAGAATCCGGATTTCAAATAGTTGCATCTCAGCCAAATATTGTCCTATCCTAAAGGTTATTTATTCAGCTTTCAGATGATGGATAAATCTCAACTTCCAAAAATGTACCCTTATAACTGGTTTTGTGGTCTAGGGTCACGTTATTTTTTTCTTCAGAAATGTAATGGAGAAATGATCTGAAATTAAAAGGCTTCAATTTGCATTGTGTTCTGGCCTTCTAAGCAGAAATCTAACCCGAAAGAGTCTTTGTGACAGTCAAACGTCCATAAAGCCAGATGTGTCTCTCTCCATCAAACACAAACACGGCTATCTCTCTCTCTTCCTCTGTGACAGCTGGGCAGAAGATGTGTGGATGGACTTATCAGAGCTGCTTGCTGAAGTGTGTTGGACCCCAGACCTTTTTTTAGTTTGCTTTGTAAGTGTTGGAAGACACTCTTGCCGCAACATTGTCCAGACCCTTTTTGGAGTGCTGCAGTACCTGTCGGACCACCGGAGGTCACAAAGGGGGAATTTCTAAAGATTTAAAAGCTTTTTTTTTTTTTTTTTTATCAGAAGATGAACCGACACTTGAGAATGTTCCTTTAATCTAAGAGGATGCATTGACACTCACGAGCAATCATCACTGTTGGTGCTGAAACCCCACAAAAAAGTTGAATTCAAACTTCAAACATCTTTCATTGTAAAATAAATAAACATTTAGCACCATACATTTTGGATGTGTCATCCAAACTAAAAGAAAGTGTTCTCATTGTAGCAGGCTAATAAAGCCATATATAAGGCAACAGTTATAGCGATTGTCCAAGATTTGACCAAATAACAGGGCTTGTTCTCAGAACCTTAATAGAATGTTTTTTCAAAGTTATCTGGGTTTCAAGGGTTCATTCACAAAACCCCGATCTCACAGGAAAATGTGTCGATTTCATATGATGTGTATGATGTGAAAAAATACAAAAATTGTTGATTATTAGAAAAAAGCATGATGGCCCACCCCTGAACATTGGGGTGTAAGCAGATCATGCCAATGAGATTGTATGAATTTTTAAGCACACTTTTGTGCAGGGCCGTTTCTAGCCATTCTGACGCCCTAGGCGAAATCCTTATTGGTGCCCCCAGTCAAATTTTAAAAAGAAACATTGGTATTACTGGTATTAATTAACAAATATATACATACCAAATTATATTTGTATATATTTGTTAATAAGGATTCAAATTAATAGCCAGATGCCTGTATAGCCCTAGGCCTATAATATATAGCCTATATTTGTGCAGTCCCTAGTTGCTAAGAAATTGTTCTCAGACATAACTACATAATTATTGTGTGTTATTAGTACATTTCACATGAAAGTAATAAGAATAAATACTGATTCAGTGTGGTTTTTGTTACTCATTGATGCGTGAACTTTCCCTTTAAATAACGCAACACTTTGCCATCGGTGTGTACGACACTGTTTGTGTTTAGCACTATTAGAACTGAATGAATTGATTCAGCATTCAACACCATCCGTAAAGATACGTTACATTCATCAACGTGATTTAATAAAGAATGTATTCATGTTGTGAATTTGCACATTTTATTATACCATTTTTAAATTGGCCGCTAAAGTTTTATATGGGACAATTACAAAACACACTGATTCTTTTAACAATGCATTGGCGCAAAAACCTTTTGGAGGTGCAATTAAGAGAAGAAAGCTTTATAGACTCAAAATATAACTGATAATCATGAAATGCTGAAGTAAGTGTGCAGTTATATTTTGCCTCTAACATACACACCGAGCAATGCTATCTGCCCAATCACAGCGGGATTTCAAGACTGCCACAAATACTGCCCTAACAAAATACAGATTTGAACCTGTTATTTTAATTGGCCTTTAGTTTGAATGTAGCTTTATTTTATGGTTAAAAAAAGTGTTACCTTGCCAAAGCATTGACCGAGTTCATTGATCTAATGGTGTTGTTGAGGCTCCAAACGCGAACTGATCTGATGGCATATAGGAATAGTCAGATTGACAGTTCTCTGATCCAATAGTGTGGGGGAACTAGTGGCAGCCGCAATAACATTTTAGGGTTGCCGTGACACCCTTTACACAAAAAAGTCTAGTGCCAGATATGCGCTTATTGATGGCGCCCTAGGCCACCCTAGGGGGGTGGGGGGTGAAACAGAACAGGCTGTACCGAGTCTTTCCGGAAAAAACCGAGAGGCTGGAGGCGTATCGTGTGGGCGGGGCTAAAGAGTCACAAGCACGCTCAGCTATTGCGTTGAGAGCGTCTGAAAGCTGTGACATCCTTAAACATGGAACAAAACTTTATCCTAAATAAACCATGGAGATCAATCAGATTTAGCCATACATATATGATCCAGAATCAGATCTAGAGGCTGAAATTGAACAGGAGCAGCGACGACTACAGCAGGACGTCTCTTTGGTGTGTACTGGAACTGTAACTTATATACTTGCTTAGCGGCTTGTCATGCACAAGTTTTACAACATTTGTGTGAGTTTACTAAAACTATAACTATAAAACTATAACTATAAATAATAAATACGTTTTCACATAAGTTCAGTGTATACATACTTTTTTTTTTTTACACTTTTTATGTTCCAAACATATCTCGAGTAAACCTCTTTAACTTCTGCTTGGTGGGTGGCTTTATCATTATGTCAGCTATCATTGTCTCTGTAGGACAATATTACAAGATAACTTTGCCATCATTTACAATTTCTCTTATGAAATGGTATTTGATATCAATGTGCTTGCACCTTTGCCTACAGACTGGGTTTCTGGCTAGCGCAATGGTACATTGGTTGTCTTCGTACACCTTTGTTTGTGTGTATTTGCACGAGTCCATACCCTTAAGCAACTGCTCTAAGTAGATACATTCCTGCATGGCAGATGCCAGGGACATGTATTCTGCTTCGCAAGTAGATAATGCCACTGTTGGTTGTTTTCTGGTTTTCCATGAGATCAAAGAGCTTCCTTTACTTAAATTAACACAGTATCCTGAGGTACTACGTCTGTCTTTTGTATCTGATACCCAGTCAGCGTCACTACAGGGAGGAGATCCAGCACCTGGCCACATGGTGCGCTGATAATAACCTGCTCCTCAACACCACCAAAACGAAGGAGCTCATCGTGGACTTCAGGAAAGAGTCAAGAGGCACACACGACACCATCCACATCAATGGAATGGCTGTTGAGCGTGTCTCCAGTTTCAAGTTCCTGGGGATCCACATCTCGGCGGACATGTCATGGACAACCAACACCTCCAGCCTGGTCAAGAAGGCTCACCAGCGCCTCTTCTTCCTGAGGACACTGAGGAAGAATCAGCTCTCCTCGGCTATCCTGGTGAACGTCTACCGCTGCGCAATAGAAAGCATCCTGACCAACTGTGTGGCAGTATGGTATGGGAGCTGCTCTGTTGCGGAGCGCAAGGCACTGCAGCGGGTGGTGAAAACTGCCCAGCGCATCACAGGGACTCCACTACCTGCCATCGAGCACATCCAGAGGAAACGCTGTCTGCATCGAGCTCGTAGCATCCTCAAGGACTCCTCTCACCCAGCCCACAGACTGTTTTCTCTCCTGCCCTCCGGCAGGTGTTTCAGGATCCTCCGGACCAGGACCAGTAGACTAAAGAACAGTTTTTTCCCCAGAGCTGTCTCTTTACTGAACTCAAACCCCCGTTGATCCACTTCCCTCATATACTGCCAACTCTCCTACCTCACATCTGCCTTCACTTTGTTATTTGCACTACCGACTGTTTATCACAGTAACAACTGTTTACTTATGCATCTTGCACTGCCATATCTTAACTGGATTATGCTCATTTGCACTGCCGACTGTATTTATAGTACCAACTGTTTACATTTGCATTTTGCACCGTACTTCTAACTGTAATATGCAACCACTTTCCACTGCACTTTTACACTTTCTTTCGGATAGCTCTGTCCATACTTCATTGCACTACCTTAATCCACTGCTATATTCCTCATATTAGCCTAACATATTGTATACCTCTAACTGTAAAATTCTGTTTATAGTAATAGCCATCTGTATATTATATTCATAGTACATATTCACCTGTAAATTCTGTTTATAGTAATAGCCATCTGTATATTATATTCATAGTACATATTCACCTGTAAATTCAGTTCTGTTTATAGTAATAACCATCTCTCTATTTATATATATTTATATATATTCAGTACATATCCATGTCCTGCACTTACGCAACCGTTGTATATCCTGCACTTGCTGCTATTGCACTTCTGGTTAGACCTAAACTGCATTTCGTTGCCTTGTACTTGTACTTGTGTAATGACAATAAAGTTGAATCTAATCTAATCTAAAAAAATCAAATCTATACACTCTCAGACCAAGCCTCTCTGTGTCATTCCTTCTGAAGCATAATTGCTGTTCTGCTGTACCTTTAATGTACCTGAGCACATGTTTTACTGTGATCCAGTGCTGTTCTGTTGGCTCAGCAAAATACTGAGATAGTTTACTGACGACAAAACATAAATCTGGTCTCGTGCAAGTGGACAAGTAAATGAAACTTCCTACTGCCTCCCTGAACTTCTTTGGCTCTTTCATTTTTTCAGCATTTTCTGTATAATCTAGCTTTGGTTCACATGGAGTTTCCCTAGATTTACAGTTCTGCATGTCGAAACGATCTAGTATTTTTCTCACATATCTTTCCTGTGACATTTTGACTAGACCCTCTGTTTGTTCAAAGTCTATGCCCAGGAAATGTTTCAATCTTCCCATTTGAACCTTTCTGTGAGTATTCTTTTTACACTTTCCAGAACACTTTCACTGTTAGCAGCTATGATCAAATCATCAACCCATACTATCAGGATTACTTTCTCATCTGGCTTTTCTTTTGTGTACACACAGCTATCAGCTGGGTTTTGTGTAAAAACATTCTCTGTCAAACATACATGTAACACAGCATTCCAGGTTCTGCCAGATTGCTTAAGGCCATAGAGCGATTTGTTTAGCTTACATACTAGCTTTGCATCACTTTCAGATTTTTGCTCATAACCCTCCGGTTGTTCCATATAGATTTCATGATCTATTTGTGCATGCAAGTAAGCTGTCTCAACATCCATCTGATGCAAGATCAGATTTTCTTGTGCTGCTTTCTGCATGACCACTCTCACACAGTCCCTTGTTTCTGACTGTAACCCTTTGCCACAAATCTTGCCTTGTATTTTTCAGATCCGTCAATGTCTCTTTTGAGTGCGTAAACCCATCTTCCTCCTACTGGTTGTTTTCCTGGTGGCAATTTAGTGAGTGTGAACGTCTTGTTCTCCTCCAATGATTGCATTTCTTTGTCCATAGCATCCTTCCATTGCTTGGATTTGGTTGATGTTATGGCATCTTGGTAAGTTTGAGGTATATCACATACTGCTCTGTAGCATGTTTGCAGTTTGTCTTCTGTGTCCTCAGTTTCAAAATCCTGTAGGTGAGCTGGCCTCGTCCTGGTTCTTGGGGGGTTCTTTCTGATCACTGTTTCTGTAGCTCTACCTGACTGATTGGGATCAGCCGGTTCAGGCACAGTCTCTGGAACATCACTCTGAAAACCATGATCTGGTTCATCCTCCATACTTTCATCAGCATCAATTTCACTGCTGAAGATCTTTGGATTCACATTTTCATATCCTTCGTGTGTCTCAGATGTTTGTGTTTCTCTTCCACTGATTGTCTTTGTTGTGAACTTCACCAATCTGTGCTTTTGGACATTTCCGGTGTTTGGATAGTATACTAGATAAGCTGGGCTGTTTTTGTCGTAGCCTATGAAAACACCTTGTTCGCATCTTGAGTCAAATTAGCTTTTCTCTTGTTTGTAAGCAAAACATATTGATCCAAATTTCTGCATTTTGGAAACATCTGGCTTTTTGCCAGTGAATAACTCATATGGTGTTTTCTTTGTACGTCTACTGTAGCGCCTATTCCTCACGTAGGCTGATGTTTGCATAGCGTACAGGGTTGCCAGGTTTTCACAACAAAACCCGCCCAATTGCTACTCAAAACTAGCCCAAAACAAGCCCAATCTCGTTTCAGGGGGGCATCTCCAGTAAAAATCGCATTTGGGGGGTTAAATATGTGTTTTTTTGGCATGGTTGCCTACTAAAATTTGCATTCCCGCGGCTAAATATCATATAATTGGGGTCGCTTCAACCCGCGGACATGAAAAACAGCCCGCGGCAACTGTGTTGAAGTAGCCCAATTCCGCGGGAAAACCGCGGACTTGGCAAAACTGATAGCGTAGTTCCACAACTCATCTGGTAACTCACTCTCTATCAGTAAACACCTACTCATATCATAGAGTGTTCTCCATCCTCTCTCTGCTGTGCCATTCTGATGTGGTGAATAAGGTCGAATCGTATTCCTTGTCAACAGTGTTTGAAAATCTCGACTCATGAATTCAGTGCCGTTATCTGAACGGATGCACTTGATTTCTCCAAAAGGTGCAACATCGGCTAAAAACGTTTCTGTAGCTTGTGTTGTGTCACCTTTAGTTCTCAAGAAATGAACAAACATAGTACCTGAATAGTCATCTGTGAATGACTGTGCATATCTGTGTCCTTCTTTGCTCTGTGTTGGCATGGGGCCGGCCAGATCCGTGTGAATTAGTTCTAGGGGTTTCTTTGCCTTTCTGTCTGGCTCTCTGTTTCTGGTCTGCGTGAATTTTCCTTGTGTACACACTTCACATAGCTGTTTCTCACTCACATTATTTCCTCTTATCACCATGCCTCTTACTACATCTTGTAGCTTCTTTAAATCTTCATAGTTACAATGTCCCAAAAGTTTGTAAATCATGACACACTTTGCACTGGTCAACATCCTCTTCTATTGTTGGCAAATAGTACAAGTTTCCACTTGCATGGATATCAAACCTGCTGTTGTTTTTGGTAATCAAGTGATTGTCTCCTCTTTTGAAAATGATTGTTGCTCCTCCATTTGTTGCTCTTGCTACCGAGAAAATGTCATGCGGGTACGAAGGCATGTATAGCGCGTCTCGTAGCTGTGCAGTGTGCTGTATTCCAGCGTCATCTTGGAGATAAATCACTGCCGTTCCTCTTTGTTGTGCCATCCCGCCTGATTTCGTTCCGTCTGCTAATTCCACTGAATGAGTCTCTGGTTGAAAAGAGCTATCAAAACTTCTGAACTTTCTGATGTCGCTCACAATATGAGATGTCGCTCCAGCGTCTACCATGATGCCTTTCATCTTTACTTTGTTTCGCGTTTTCTCATATTCTGAGTGTTCAGTTTTGAAGAGCTGGTCGTGGTCATTATTGTGTTCATCTGTAACTTTTCTGACGCCATCTTGGTCGCCCTTTTTCTTGCACAGGAACTCTGCGTGTGTACTATTTTTACAATGATTGCACCACACTTTCTTGTAACATTTTCTCGCTCTGTGTCCCTTTATTCCACATTTGTAACATGTCACATTTGTGTCTTCATCTTTTCTTTCTTTAGTGTGGTACCTGACAGGACCTCTTCCTTGTCTCATCTGTGTCTTCATCACATTATCTGTGGATTCTGTTCCTTTCATTTTCTCAGCCTCTTCGTAAATTCGCAGTCTTCTCTTAAAATCTGTGAACGTAACGTCGTCCTCATTCTGTGTTATGTGGACGGCTAGCGGCTTGAAAAAATCTGGTAATCCACGTAGAACCATCGCTATGGTTAATCCATCACTCATGGTTTCTCCTGCATCTCTCAGTGCTGTGACGATGTTCTCTGCTCTTATCAAGTAGTCTGTAACACTCTCGTTGTCTGACATGGTAGCTGAGTTAATGATGTGCACATATTTATTATCCGTGGCTTGCTTTTCCCTGAATAATGTTGTTTCAGTATTCTTAGGGCTTTCCTGCCATCGTCAGCAGCTTCATGTCTTATCAGTGATAGGCTATTATTATCTATCAGCATAGCAATTAGCATTCTTCCGTCTGTCTTCAGCTAGCTGTTCTTCGTTAGCACCAGTGGGCTCATGCAAAATAGTCTCTTTTAGCTTTAGAGTGTGAAGATAGCTTAAGAATCTCGTTTCCCAAAGATCATATTTATCTTCGGATCCATCAAACAAAGAGTGTGTTGCCATGACTCCTACCGCTCTGTTCGCCATTTTGTAGGATAGCCGACTTTTCTTCTTATATGTCTCTTCAGTTTAAGCTTTATCGTTAGCGTCACAGAACGCGTAATACGTCGCGTCTGACTTACTCACGCTCGTTGTTTCCGTGACTGGGCCCATAACCTGTTGAGCACCCGAGTGCGCCTTTTACTTTCACTCGCGTGTGGGAAAACAAACGAAACGTTGCTTAGTGCTTGTTCATCCTTTTAGCAGCTTTTATTTTAGCAACCTCACTTGAACATAACATCAGTTCACATGTTTCTTCAGCGTAGAACATCACGTAATCACATAACGTCATCACGTACAAAACCGTATACCTCCAAATAAAAACTATAAGCAATTTTGTATACCGTAATGTAATGTATAAGGGCGCAATACTTTTAACAGCGGCACTCAAGTTAAAAAAAAACGTGTCTCTAGACCTGCATATCGCGTTTTTAACCGCAAAAACGCATCCTGTGTGAATGGCCCTGAACTGATTAAAAGATAAACAGCGCATTTTTATTTTAGTGCTGTTACAGTCAGCTTGCCTCGTACATTCAGTTAAACAGCATCAAGCCAAATCAGTCAAGCCAAAGAGGGAAAGGTTTCAACTGAACTGTGCATTCGCATTTTAAAGGTGCCCTAGAATGATTTGAAACAACATTTTAAATTGTTCTCTGGTATCTACATAGAGGGTATGTAGATTATTTAAGGTCAATTATTGTCCAGATACGGTTTTACATGTCCATTTACAACTCTAGAAATCTTCCCCAGTAGGAAATGGTCTGTTTTTGCCTTATTTGGAAGGGTCATGAATATTAATGCAGAGTTCTGCTCTGATTGGCTGTTTCACTGCGGCTCAATGATAGCTGACCGTCATGACGATGGAGAGATTAGGCATTCAACCTTATATATTTGAGCCTGTTTCTGACGAAGATGCAGATTTTGAGGAACAACAACATGTTTTGAGATTGGAAATGAACGCTTCTGAATGGTAAGTTAAGTCTTTATTTTAATTAGGAACCTGTAAAATCATTACGTCCATACCAGAACTTCAGCCTAAACCATAACTAGCATTTAGCATTAAATATACACATCAGCAGTCACAACTTTATTAGCATTGTAAAAACATTTTAATTATTGTAATGTGTCCCTGTATGATTTTACAACGATAGCTTCTTCACTTTGAATCACAAACTGAACTGGGTAGCGCTTAAATATGTTGTTTGTACAGTAACGTTTGAGTTTGACAGTAGAGTACTGATTTAAAAGTCGATTTATTTAGCCATTTAGTTATGTAAGCTACTTGGATTATCCTATTGTTACTGTACTAGCATTTTGTGTTGGATCTAGACAACAACGGGGATATTATCGTTAATGCTGTCTCTCTAAGAAGCTTTCAATTTAATCAGAAATTGTTTAGACAGTCAAGAAGTGGATAAAATCACTTACTGCTTGCAGGTATATGGTTGGAATTGCCCCTTTCTTCAGTGTCGGACGCTGAGCAAAGCCTGCTTGATATTGTCCCAGGTTTGAACAACTGTCCGTGGTGAAATGGGCAGAGCAAACTAACAACTTTGAATTAAATTGTTGTGGTATCTGATTATAAATAAACATCAACCATGCCTGTTGACATGTTTTATCTGTGGGAAGGGTATGAAACGTCTTCACATCCCCTGCACAGCCTGGAACACAACATTTGTTTCCATGATCTGCCATGTTCGCTATCCTCGCGTGACGCTTGTTTACCTGCATAACTCCCGATGATTCGGCTGCACAGTTTCGCCTGCCACTGAACATGTGCTGGCATATGCAAATGTTGGGGGGGCGTACATATTAGTGATCCCGACGATTGCATCATTCTCTGTGTTACGTTGAGATTTGCCTATTTTTCGTGGTGTTTTTCACAAACGAGATTAACATATGGAAGGAGGAGGCAATGGTGTTTGAGACTCACTGTATGTGATTTACATGCACTGAACTCCTGTTGTTTAACTATATCAAGGTTAATTCAATTTTTCATTCTAGGGCACCTTTAAACAAGCTACATTATGTTCTAGCTCTGTCCATGCAATGAACACACGTTCTTAAATGAGCGACTTTTTAAAGCTAATTTCAACTTGGCATGAATAAAAAATCAAATCAGATGCATGTTAATATTTACAAGTTACATATTCACGAAATACAACTACCTTACCTTAATAGCATGCAAATATTTCTGCCCGTTTTCGTTCGTGTGACTGCAGCTGCTTTTCTGCTACAGACTGAATCGCGCCCACTTTCCAGTTAATAAAGGAAAAAATACTGCAAAATTCTGGTGTTATTTTTGTGATTTTTTGGGGCATTTTACAGCCCTTCATCAAAACTTTCAACACAGAGCCCATCTCAGATTGTTTTAATCAATGCACAAATCGTAAAAAACAAATGAACAATATCAGTTCCTAAGTTCTGATTGGGTGGGCAAGGCAGACGTTTGGGTGGGCCCCGTTATGGACTATTTTATGTGATTTAATGTTAGCAGTAGCAAGCGGAACGGTTTTGCACGTCAGACTAGTGCGTGTTTACATAGAAAAACAATGGAATAGCAGCACATTTAAATGAACGAGTCGATAGCTACAACACAAAGAGATTTGAAGCAGTTTTACTCACCGCCTGCTTCCAACACACGACCGTGAACCTTAATCGCTGGAACCGCTCCATCTTTCAGCATTAGACGAGCTACAAATCCGGCGTCGAACCGGGCATTGCTTATAAAACCAGCCGGCCGAAATGTAGGGAACAAACAAAACACTTGCACAACTCCGTTGCTGCTCCGGTAAAACAAACTCCATCCACTGTCCCATTAATGCTGGGGTCTTTGGGAAGCTGTACAGGGTTGTCTTGCCCTGACAACCATAAACACACTTCTTTAGTGACATTGTTGATGTCGTGAAGTCCTGTGACTGTAGCATAGCCAAGCAAAGCGCCTTGATGGGTGTACTGCTTTCGCTCTCTCTCGCTCTGGTCTACGGGTGTGCGCGCGCCCTTCCGGGAGAAGTGCCCTTAGGACCCGTATAAGGAAATTCCACCCCATTTGACGTCACATAGACCCATACTTGAAAAAAAAACTTTCCGAAACTTGTGAGAAATCGGAAGGAGTATTTTTGACACAGAAAGTACTCCATCAAACGTCCAACTTATGAAACAGCATTTCACCCCCCGGGCCAGAGGAACAAGAGAAGACAAGATCTAAAAAAAAGTGCAAGATCTAACAAAAGTTGTAAACAAAACAAAAGTTGTACTTTTAACCGTGCAATGGTCAAACATGTTAGTCTAGCATGTTTATATAGAAAAACTATGAAAAAGTAGTGCAGTGGAATCGAAAAACTACGAATGTTCTCCAAAACATTACCACAAAAAAAACAAAACAAAAAAACCTTTCAGAAAGTCAGAGAACAATCAAAAGTAATGCTCCCATAATGTTTGTTACGTACAGACTCAGACTGAAATGACCACAAAAAACAAGGTAAAACTCAAACACTGGGTTTATTAACAGATTTTGGGCAGGAACACATTCAATAAACAGGTAAGTGGTGATACTTGAGATGGTGGATGGTGAGAATAGCATTTTTGCTTACAGATCTGGGCATGCACACACGCGCACACACACGGAGAACAACTTGAGTACTTGCAGGTCTGGAGATAACTGATAAGACTGAAAACTGACTTGGATGAGGTAACAGGAATAGTGATTGTGGCAAACAGGGCCGAAGTTGCAGGTAAAGGCAGGCTCACAGACACTGCGATTATTTCCAAACCTGTTTGATATTATCGAAATGTGATCTTGTAGCTTGAGCAGAGGTGGGTAGAGCAGCCAAAATCTGTACTCAAGTAAAAGTATAAGTACTTACAGAAATATTTACTCAAGTAAAAGTAAAAGTAACAATAGTAATAGTTACTTGAGTAAGAGTAAAGCGAAAACCCTGAATTTAAGAATACTTGGAGAGCTTTAACACTTTACAATAAGATTGCATTAGTTAGCATTATTTAACATGAGCTAATCATGAAAAACACCTCTGTTCAGCATTAGTTAATCTTTGTTAATGTTAGTTCATAAAAATCCAGCTGTTCATGGTTTATTCATGTTAGTTCACAGTGCATTAACTAATGTAAACAAGATTTTAATAATGCATTAGTAAATGTTGAGGACCCACTTTATATTAGGTGGCCTTAACTACTATGTACTAACATTTTAATTAATCATTTGATACAAAGCACTTATTGTGTACATACATGTCTTTACATTGTACTAACATTTTTAAATATACCTGTATGTAATTACATTTGTAATTAATTTCTGTTGTTACATTTGTAATTACACTGTTGACACTTCCCTTACACCAAACCCTACCCTTAAACTTACCCACACCACCACACCTGTCCCTAACCCTACCCTTAAATTTACCCATACCACCACACCTGTCTCTAACCCTACCCTTAAACTTACCCACACCACCACACCTGTCCCTAACCCTACCCTTAAACTTACCCATACCACCACACCTGTCCCTAACCCTACCCTTAAACTTACCCATACAACCACACCTGTCCCTAACCCTACCCTTAAATTTCCCCACACAACCACACCTGTCCCTAACCCTACCCTTAAACTTACCCACACAACCACACCTGTCCCTAACTCTACCCTTAAATTTCCCCACACAACCACACCTGTCCCTAACCCTACCCTTAAATTTCCCCACACAACCACACCTGTCCCTAACCCTACCCTTAAACTTACCCATACAACCACACCTGTCCCTAACCCTACCCTTAAATTTCCCCACACAACCACACCTGTCCCTAACCCTACCCTTAAACTTACCCATACCACCACACCTGTCCCTAACCCTACCCTTAAATTTACCCATACCACCACACCTGTCTCTAACCCTACCCTTAAACTTACCCACACCACCACACCTGTCCCTAACCCTACCCTTAAACTTACCCACACCACCACACCTGTCCCTAACCCTACCCTTAAATTTACCCATACCACCACAGCTGTCCCTAACCCTACCCTTAAATTTACCCATACCACCACACCTGTCCCTAACCCTACCCTTAAATTTACCCATACCACCACACCTGTCTCTAACCCTACCCTTAAACTTACCCACACCACCACACCTGTCCCTAACCCTACCCTTAAACTTACCCATACCACCACACCTGTCCCTAACCCTACCCTTAAATTTACCCATACCACCACACCTGTCTCTAACCCTACCCTTAAACTTACCCACACCAGCACACCTGTCCCTAACCCTACCCTTAAACTTCCCCATACCACCACACCTGTCCCTAACCCTACCCTTAAACTTACCCATACCACCACACCTGTCCCTAACCCTACCCTTAAACTTACCCATACCACCACACCTGTCCCTAACTTTACCCTTAAACTTACCCATACCACCACACCTGTCCCTAACTTTACCCTTAAACTTACCCATACCACCACACCTGTCCCTAATCCTACCCTTAAACTTACCCATACCACCACACCTGTCCCTAACCCTACCCTTAAACTTACCCACACCACCACACCTGTTCCTAACCCTACCCTTAAACTTACCCATACCACCACACCTGTCCCTAACTCTACCCTTAAACTTACCCATACCACCACACCTGTCCCTAACTCTACCCTTAAACTTACCCATACCACCACACATGTCCCTAACTCTACCCTTAAACTTACCCATACCACCACACCTGTCCCTAACCCTACCCTTAAACTTACCCATACCAGCACACCTGTCCCTAACCCTACCCATAAACTTACCCACACCACCACACCTGTCCCTAACTCTACCCTTAAACTTACCCACACCACCACACCTGTCCCTAACTCTACCCTTAAACTTACCCACACCACCACACCTGTCCCTAACCCTACCCTTAAACTTACCCACACCACCACACCTGTCCCTAACTCTACCCTTAAACTTACCCATACCAACACACCTGTCCCTAACTCTAATCGTATCCCACCTCAATATCAGCAAAGGTGTTTTGCAATACAATATAAACACAGTAAGTACATTGTACTTATTTTTTGATGTAAGTACCTAGTTAAGGCCACCTAATATAAAGTGGGGCCAATGTGGAAATTAACATTAACAAAGATAAAATTATAAGTGCAGTTCATTATTAGTTCATGCTAACTAATGAAGTTAACTAATGTTAACTAATGAACCTTATTGTAAAGTGTTACCCACCTCTCCAAATTTACAGTGTAAATTAATTGTGTGCTGGGCTAACCAGAGCTGTTTTTAAAACATAATATTTTCTTATATTTTATAAGTATATGCAGTCTTTAGGTTGGAATAAAATACAATCCTGTATTTATTTGTATGTATTTTTTACACTTCAGACAGGTGTCTGTCTGGATTTGTGTATAAATGCAAGACGTCACATTAGGCTATTCAATTTATTTCGTTTTGTGAAAAAGGATATGTAAATGTGCAGATGTGAACGTTTGTTTGTGGACGTGTGTTGTTTGGAGGATTCAAATGATTTCTCATTGCTTGCAAGAGCGCATATGAGGAAAACACTTGGACAGAGTGTGAAATAGTATTACAATAAGGGAAAAGTACGGGTGATCTGCCTCCCATAGCTCACACACATCTTCCTCTGCTTCGGCCATCATCTTCCGACTATACACGCACTATTATAAGCGGGTGATGCGTAGCCACCTCTCGCGAAGCAGCCTCTCCAACATTTTGCGAGACTTGCAAACAAGTCATATTAACTTATTTTTTAAAAATATAATTATTAGGGCTGTTATCTCCCAGTCGATTAGTCGATTTTTATTTCGATATGTTCTGGCTCAACCAAAATTCTGATTGGTCGATTTTTTGCCGCGTTCATTTCATCAGTATTGCCGTGTTCATTTCATCAGGTGGAAAGCACTAATTGCTAATGGGGCTGTTTTCAGACCACCCCTGTTTCACAGGTAACAGTCTGTCTTCAGAACACCCCTCTTGTTTCCACTTCTTTTGGATTAGCCCAACCCACTGGAGAAGAGAAGTCTCTCGCTGGTCCTTTGTTTTTCATTCCCCGCTGGCTCAAACGCACGCCCATAGCGGTAAACTTGAGGTACGCCCATCAACATACACATGAGGGGAAGTGTCACAACAACACTCTTCAGTCGTGCTGCAAAAGTGGATCTGTACTGTCGGTTTTGCCGTGTTCATTTCATCAGGTGGAAAGCACTAATTGCTAATGGGGCTGTTATCAGAGCACCCCTGTTTCACAGGTAACAGTCTGTCTTCAGAACACCCCCTTATTTCCACTTCTTTTGGATTAGCCCAACCCACTGGAGAAGAGAGACAGATTGAAGAAGGCTAGTTTGCTGTATATTATTTATTTAATTGGGAGAGCGTTTTTCCTGCTCTTGATCTGGCTTGTTTAATAAATATTCCTTTTTTATTAAAGTGGACGTGCCTTTTGTGTTTAAGAGTAAAAGCTTTAAGTTAATAGTCTATTCGTGTCTCAGCCGTGAAGCTGAGCTGATCCTGTGTTCGAGCTGCACAGTGAGGCTGAAATGATACTGTCTGTCAGTTATTATAATACATATGACAAAAACAATTGTCTAAATTATGTTGCATATTCCTCAGAAGTTCTTGTGATGATATCACTAGTTGACAACATAGTACTATATTTTGGGAAATCATAGGCTATGATATTGCGCAGGTGCACGTGATGCAGCGCTGTCAGAGCCGACAGACTCGTGTGTCAGACTCATTTCAGTGCAAAATAATCAGCTCAAAAACTATTTAATATACTGCAAATAACCAACTAGTTTTTTATGTTTATTTATAATTCATTTAGGCAGACAACAAGGCTACCAAGTACTGCGCACAGTGTGCAGCTAATTCATTTAACGTTTTTTTTTTCCTAACGTCATTTTCTTTGGTTGATTACAGCCCTAATAATTATTACCATTTGACAGTAGAGGAGGAACGCCACTGAATGTAACGAAGTAAAAGTACAGTTTTTTCACAAGAAATGTACTTGAGTAAGAGTAAAGTACCCATCTTTAAATATACTCTAAAAGTACAAGTTACCCAATAAATGTACTCAAGTAAATGTAACGAAGTAAATGTAATTCGATACTACCCACCTCTGAGCGTGAGCGATGAAACAACATGGTAAACCGCTCATGCACCTTAAAATACATGAATGCAAGGCGACAATTTGATCATAACTGTTTTATACTAACAAGCAAATAAGTGCTCTATACTTAACATTATGATATATTTGATTTACTAGCAGTTTTTGCTGAACAGACATGGACAGCCAGACTGCGTGTATTTCTGCCAATTTTCCTTTGTTTTGTTTTTTGGTCATGTTTTTTTCCGCACATAGGACATTGAGCATGAGAGACTTTTTTTCATTGCTGGTTGCCGCTTGGCCAAAGATCTTGTATTTTGTGCACCTTATCGGCATTGTGTTGTGTAGTATGAGCGCTGTTAATTAAGACAAGACGACAAGAAAACATGTAGTGTAATGTGAGCACCATGGTGATTCATGTAGTCTCATAGTTCTGTAGTGTGAGCTTGCCCTAGGTTGCGGGTAAGTAAAAAGTGGCATCAGACAAGGCCAGACAATGACTGATAGTGGCTGCGTCCGAAACCTGGAAAATGCTGCCTTCGGAGGACACAGTTCAAGGTAGGAAGGCACCAAGGCACGTCTGAATCTAATGTTAGCTTCACTTCCTGTCTCCTGAGATGCCTTCATCTGATCGATTTTTGAAGGCATCATATATGTATCCTTCACTGCCTTTGATATCCCACAATCCTGTGCGTTCCATTCTGTGTCAGTGTTGAGCTGAAAAAAAGATGGCGTCCGAAAGTTGCGTTTGTGAGTTTGTGTGTAAATGTACGTTTTTTTACCAACATTTTCCACTTCTGATGTAATTATAGCCAGAAATTACTGATGTAGTAATTAAATATTTGTTTAGTTCTCACCAAAGCTCTCTCTATTTTGCTGTAGATCATTAAACTGTTACACTGCCTTAGAAGTCTGTCTGAAATCAGTTTTGTGAGGTGCCTTCATGCACAAACGCTGCCTTACAAGTCATTGTCTGATAAGGCAGCAAGGCAACGAGTCAGCTGACTAGGTTTTCGGACGCAGCCAGTGTGTTTGCTCTGTGTATAGTGCTGGTGATGAGGTTGGATGAGTGTCAGGTGTGCCTGATTGAGTGCCATGGAGGATGATGGGAAATGTAGTCCATGATCAGTACTCTGGTGAATGTGACTATCAGATGAGTAAGGGAGAGCCTGCTGTGATCAGGATAGTTTGCAAAATGAAAAAAATAAATAAAAAAATTCCTGTAACATTTGCATAACCAAGAAAGAATGTTTTTAACCTCTTAAGCTCTGGGACCATTTTTGGGATTTCCGGCTGGATTTGGCCAACCCAGATTGAAACAGTATTGTGTAGTCTCTAAATACACAATACTGGTGTCAATTTACAGGAAACCCTTTGAAGTTTCATAAAACACTGCTAAAAGTGATAAACACGTAAGTATATGTTGTCTGAGCTGTAATACCCCGCTCCACACACACACACACACACACACACACACACACACACACACACACACACACACACACACACACACACACACACACACACACACACACACACACACACACACACACACACACACAATAAAAAAGAGACCCTTTTAGATTTTTTGGTTATAAAATGAAAAAGTTTTGAAAGTGTGTAACTCAGGCCCTGTGTGCTCTAGCACCCTGCAGGCAGTTTGGGCTGTTTCCACTAGACTCCAGAAAATACTGGAAAAAAGAATTTTGTCTGGATTACATTACATTAACTAATGTAATGTTAACAAACCAAACCATATTGTAAAGTGTTACAAACAAATAATTTACTCAGAACACCTCTTGAAATGACAATATAAGTGTGCTTACCACATTTATTTTAGTAAGAGTGGTTAGTAAGATTTAATCTTAATGAACTACAGTATTTTCAGGTTATTTATATGACAATGTGTAGAAAACTTACCTAAAATTGCCTACCAACATTGTGATTGTCCTTTAGGTTAATCATTTGAAATAATAAAAACAATATGATGTTCAAACTTTTGACTACTATCTTTAATAACTACATAACACAATACTTGTACTTTTCCTTTCAGTACTTGAGTAGAAACTTTTAAAATAAACTACTTGCAATACTTAAGTACAAAAAAATGTTGAATACTTTAGTACTTCTACTTAAGTGTGTTGCTTAAAGAGCACTTCAAGTCACTTTTTTGATAGAGCACTTGAACTTTTACTCAAGTCTGGGTCTCTAGTACTTTATACATCTCTTGGTATAAATGCAATATCCCAGTGTCATTGAATTCTTTTTTCCAGTGTTTGCTGACATATGCCGGAAACAACCAAAACTGTCTGCAGGGTGCTAGAGCTAACAGGGCCTGAGATATACACTTTCAAAAATGAATTTATAACCAAAAAAAAAATAAAAAAGCGTCTCTTTTTGTGTGTGTGTGTGTGTGTGTGTGGAGCGGGGTATTACAGCTCAGACAACATATACTTACATGTTTATCACTTTTAGCAGTGTTTTATGAAACTTCAAAGGGTTTCCTGTAAAATGACACCAGTATTGTGTATTTAGAGACACTGTATGTGTGTATGGGAAGCTTTTCAATTTGGTTCGGCCAAATCCAGGCGGAAATGGTCCCTGTAATTTAGTGTAAATAAGTTACTGTGTGTAAAACAAATGCCAAAGTGACGCATATCTCCAGAAAGTAGAGCTTTCAAATGGTACCACCTACGAGTACCACATATCTGTACAGGGTCCACAGAGTTTAAGTGGTTAAAAAAACTGGATGTTCTGATCAATCAGAGAACATTCAGACATAAGGTTTTCATGACTTAAAAGTGCTCTACAAATTTTTTTTTTGACTGTAATAAAACATTAAAATACCATTTGCAGATATCTAGGAAACATGCTACGGTCACATAGCCAACACGTTTTCTCTGAAAAACAATGCTACAGTACAGACAGTTATTCTAATTCTAAATGTGTGTTCCGTGTCAGAATGATTTGGCCTGTGTGATCCCGCTCACTGCCAATTTTTCCCAATAGTATTTTGACACCGCGGGTTGCCAGTTGGCGGAAAACACAGTGTATTGCATCCATGAAAGCCAGTAAACCAAATGGGTCAGAGATCGCAGATAAAAGCCTCAGCATCCATCTAAAATGTTTTTTACCAGAGGTGTATTAAAACACAGATAAATCAACTCATCAACTTATAGTGTAAGACTCGCCGCCTTCCATTGTCAGTTGCACTCATTCCTGTTGCGTGTCCTCAATCTGGCAACCCACGTGACAGTCAAGTCTGAGGAGGAGAGGTGGAGAAACAACTCTTCTAACATTTTGAACAGGGACTGCAGAACCCATATAAACATTTTACAGAATTTAGTCTATTTTGTAATAAAATATCACCAACATACACTTTGTGCATCTTGAACTACAGACCATCTTTGACCAAACCCCAGAACAGCAAGCATTACAAGACAAGAAAAAAACCTTGCCGAACCTTTTAAAGGGATGGTTGATTATGATTTGACTTTTTTTAACTTTAGTTAGTGTGTGATGTTGCTGTTTGAGTATAAACAACATCTGCAAAGTTACAACGTTAAAAGTTCAAAGCAAAGGGAGATTTATTTTACAGAAATCTCTTGTTAAGGACTACAACAAATGGCTGGTAGGGACTACAATGAGTTTGTTCACGAATTAGTGACATCACTAACCCTGAAATTTACATAAACTCCGCCCCCGGGAACACGCAACAAAGTTGTTAAAGTCGAGCACATTTAGGAGTCGCTCAAGCTGACGCATTCGTCGAGCACATTTATTGCAATACAGAACATAAAACAAATGCAATAGCATGTCATAAAGCAAGATGACATCATAAGTTATAACCGTAATTAAACTAAACTATCCCTGTTATCTCTTCATCAGCAGATATTCTCTGGCTCATCTCACACCAGTTCCCACACCAGCGATTTATAGATTATCATGACAGTATATGCTAATCAATGGTTAGCTCATAAATTAATCAACCCTTCAGAAACATCCTGTCTCATTCTACATGTTGTCTCTTCTTCTTGAGTCTCTCCATCATTGTCCGACTCCAGTTTGAGCATAAACGGCTGAACAGTTTCTGACATTTTCAGTCAGTGTCGCCAGGTTGGGTCGACGATTTCCAGCCCAAAAGCTCACCAAAACCAGCCCAATCCAAGGAAAAAAATGCCAAAATTGTAACTGCTAAAAATTTTTTATATAATTTTATTGCCATGTCAATCCAAATTGATTAGCACCATTTTAATTCCTTAAAACAAAATAATGATGACCAAATAAAATAAGAATAAATACATTTCCCAGGAAAACAGATCAAAACAGGGCAAATACATACAAATACAGTCATGCATGACTAAAATAAAATAAAAATAAAATAAAAGAATAAAAAGCCAAAATGGGTCAGTGACTGATACATGCACGATAGTCCTACAACAAAACATTAACAACAAGAATGAGTTTCTCTTTGTGTTGGGCTTTAACTTCAAACAGAACTACAGTAACGTTATGTCTTTCATGAAGCACATATTTATAGGACATAACGCAGATACGCACAACGCATAACGCACACTTAACACAGTCAAAATGGATTAATAGTTGATTCAAACCTCTTTCAGCAGCTGTCAGGACGAGGAGAGCGCAGTCTAGACGGGTTAAAAGGTAGCCGCCCTCCTACATACTTCCGCTCAATTTTAATTTTCCTTCAGTGCTCCGTCTGGGACTGCGGTATAGTCTTAGGTTTTCTCCGAACAAATTTTAACCGGTCCAGTCAGCGAACAGAGGGAGTGGCTGAGAGCGATGACGTTGATCTCGTGCGCTAGTTTGAGTTGTAGTTCAGTAATGGCGGTGGAGAAAAGATGCGAGCGAAGCCATTCATTCCGTTGTCTGTTCCGAATATCCAGAAGTTAAAGCTGGAGCAAGAACAATCTTTGCTGAGTTTTGTTGGTGGCCATGATGTTGTGTCCCGGGAAAAGTTTGACTTTCCAGCTGTCTCCGTTAGTGGTGAAGGAGTTGGCTGAAGCCCCGGTAATTGTTTCTCGTGCGGTCTGAAGGTATTGTCATGATTTAAAGGGGCTAGTCAGTGATTTTATTGACGTCCATCTCCCACCACCCGCGTAAAATCCCCGGCCGAATGACCTACTGCTTTAGACAAACACCAGGCCGTGTGATAATTTAATTACTGTCCGAATCCACATCTCTGACTTTTCAAGAATATATCACTTCAAAATTCACTGTTTGTATCCTTTTTGACCCCTGCAGAGCACCGTACGTGTGCGCTGTCATTTGGATGCATTTCTAGACTTGTATTTCTTTAAATGCTGGCAAGTATTCTCAAAAGCGATATACAGTATTTCATCACAGATAAAAATATAAAAATAAGAAAAGCACCTAAACATTTGAATTGGGCCTTTATTTACGGCAGTATTTATTCTTATCATACCAAGCATATGACATTTTATTTACAGCATAAAATCATGTTACGGATCACGTGAGCAGCGCGTTCCCGATCACACAACTCGCCCCTCCACCGTGAATAAATCACAACCCGAAGGTATTATCACTGAGGTGTTGTGCACAATCTGCAGTTATTTTTACGGACTTCCATGTGAGAAATAAAGGCGAACGGCGCATGACATACGTCACAACCAAATGTTAGCGATTGGTTAAGGCAGATCCAATAGTTTTAAACTTCAACAAAGTCCCCGCCTTCAAGGAAGTTAACGCTTGTCAATGGAGAGTGGCCAGACTCTCTGTACAAATGAAATGTACGAGAGTCTAGTAGGACCAGGCTAGTTGAAGATGTCCTGATCAGGCCAGTGTCCACACGATGATGGACTGGAGTCATAAATTCGATTTCAATTCAAGTCATTCAACTGTGCTCTTAGAGTTAGTTATATTTATAAAGAGATGAGTCTTCGAGTCACAGGTGTAATCCACTGTTACTGTATATTTATGCCACTTTGGCATAGCGATCACTTGAATATCCAGCTACAATTTTGAGCTGAAAACCTGTCATGAATGAGCGCCGCTCATCGGCGACGTCAACACCATCGCCAGTCATGATGACTGATTTTATGGAGTACATGCACACTTGAGTTTGTTATTAACCAATTAGACTATAAAATTAAGATTTTTGAAAACCGCCAAACTGACCCCAAACCAGCCCAAATTTTGTCCACGCATTTTAAGCCGCACAATAAAATTCAAAACCACCCAATTGGACGGGAACCTGCCCAATCAATTTTGTTTTCAGTGCGTGTCTGCGTGAGCTAATCGGAGCTGCTAACACAAGCTCTTCCTGAAAATGGGAGGGGAGTAGCAACATAACGGCACGTTTTTGCTCACCCTCAAAAAGGACAGTTTTAACATCTGTGGGGTATTTTGAGCGGAAACTTCACATACACACTCTGGGGACATCAGAGACTTATTTTACATCTTGTAAAAAGGAGCATTACAGGACCCCTTTAAGGAAGGTCAGGCACTTCCTTGCACCCACGTCTGTCTGCTTGTGCTTCTCTACCTTTCTTTCCTTTTCCTCACCATATTTATTTTTACTGCACATCCATATCCTTAAGCCCTCTTAACATTTCAGGCCATCGAGAAGCTCTTAAGTGGATGAGCGAGTGTTAACTGTGTCTTTTCAAACCTTGACATTTAATACTCAATATAAATCTCTCCAGAGACCTGTTATTTTTTCAAGAATGTAATTACATACTTTCAAATAAAACTTGAAAGGGCCCAACAAGTTTTAAAACACAGTGTGTGCTCTCTGGACGGCAGGAAGGAATTCCAAGCAGTTGGAATATGCTAACATCTCAGTGTGTGTGAACCACGGGCCTTTGGCAGGGCAACATAGCATTCGTTGCTTTAGACCTCGCAAGACATGCAAAATATAGAGACAATTAATGCTGCAGGAAATGCTGCTTGAATGTTTACAGCTGAAGTGACCACAGTGTGTCCTTGTTGTGCACTGAAAATGACCCAAAAATGATATTTGCCACACAATACAAAACACAAAAGAGTATATTGCAATGATACAACTCAGTTGCACTTTACTTAAACCCTTTATATATAATGCATTATAAAAGTACTGCATTAATTATGCTTGTTTAAATAATTGTAACCGTGGTTATAATACATTATAATACTTATTTATTCATTGTTACACCCTTAGACAGTATAATGCATTGAAACATGACGAACAATGACAAATTTCAGGTGGAGCAAGAATCTGCATATATAATGCGTTTTAACTTTGGTTACAATTAAATATGAGAAGATATAATGCATTATAATATATATTATCAATACCTTCATGCTGCGTTCACACCAAACGCGAATAAAGCGTCAGGAGCGAGTGATTTCAATGTTAAGTCAATGGAAAGGCGCGTTGACAAGCGTCTGGAGGTCCTGCGGCTCGATAGATGCATTTCGCGGGGCGCGACGGACGCGATTCCGCCTCATTTGCACATCCAGTTTGCGCGAATGACGCGAATTTGACGCGAATTGAGCATCTTGCGCTATACATGCGAAAGGTGCTTTTTTTTGTGCATTCACGCATTTGAAGCGAATTCGCGTCTGATGCTCGAGTTGAAAATTTTTGAACTTTGGGAGCCTGCTCGCTGCGGTCACGTGGTGAAGAGACGTGATGGGAATCCCTGCATAATGTAAAAATACTACTATTGTGTAACAAAATGAGTTTTAAGACTTTTTCAGGTGGGAATGCAGTTGTTTAAAGCTCAAATCTGTGGTTTATTTATAAAGAGAGCGCCTATTTAAAAAAAATAATCTTGCGTTTTTGTAGTTGTGAGATCCAGGTGATCACCGGACGCTCAGCGTTCATTAACCCCGTCGAGAGCAGCCTTTCCTCGACCAGTCCTTCAGCCGTCTGCCGCTGGCTCTGATGTCTCTGTAGTGGTTAAACATGAGATATAATTCATCTTGTGTGGATCTAACAGCCGATCTTTGGTGTCATGAATCTATAATTTGTTGTCTGCCACATCGTTTTGACTGAGGGCAAAGAGAAGTTTCATAATTCTATTTTTTTAGGATATTTAAACATACATGCAGTGAAGATAATGTAGGAGTTGCCTGGACCACATTTGTGTGGCTATTAATGTTTAATATATATTTTTTAATGAAAATGAAAAGAGGCAGAGTGGTGTTTTATGACATATTTCTCCTGGAGCGCCTTGAACATAAGTCTATTTCGCTTCAAATTCTCAATTTATACGCGCGTCCAATTCGCAAATGGATTCAAAATGTTCAAGAATCCAACTAGACGCGATAGACGTGATTTTGACGCTCTATTCGCGTTTGTTGTGAACTCAGCATTATAATGCATTAAGTAGAGTGTTTCTACTTAGTTTGACAATGTTATTTGCATTTGGTTTAGGACTTTTAGAAGGATCGTTCATGGAACTGTGTAAATAAATATTAATTTAAAAATCAGTCACTTCATCTGTTGAACAAGACGCTCTTGATTAATTATGATATTATAAAGTGCTATTAATTACACGATACAATTGCTTAATAGATTTTCTACCCCCTTTCATGAAGACATGTAATGAAATTGTAATATGGTGTGTACACCTGTGCAATTCGCTGTATTTTAGACTACAAAACTACAAAACAAACAAACAAAAAGAACTGTCTTGACAGTACTTTATTTGCATTCGTGAGATTCGCGTGTTTAATTTCAGTTTGTGCAATCACTGTCCAGCTGTCAGATTAAAAACAGCAGTTTAAAGCTCACAGTATTCCCATTCTTATAATTTCTCAGTGGGATACAATGTGTTTTATGTGAAGGACTATGGGAAAAAAAACAAACCAGCAAGACCTGAAGCCTTTAGGTCAAACACCAGAAACATAATTAAACAAGGAGGACAGCTCCTTAAAGCAAGTCCCTCCCAGGTTTTCTCCAGCTAGCATGTTATTACCAGACTGAGTGCTGCTTAAACTCTGGGAGTGGTCAGAAAACTTGGCAGGGCTTGAGGCAACATAGTTCTTTGAGTGTGCTTTTTGGCCTTGTTGGGGTGAACTAGTTCAGTAATAGAAAAATACAGTTTTACCACAAAAACTGTATTTACTGTGTGGCATGCAAAATGCAGAGTTAACGAATCAAGATGCAGAATTGTGATTTGAATGAAAATTGAAATTTATTCGGCTGCACAGATAGTTCACCCAAAAATGACAATTCTGTCATTAATTCTTCACCCTCCAAACCAGATAATATTGTCCATGTACAGTGGTTCAACCTTGATGTTATGAAGCGACAAGAACACTTTTTGTGGGCAAAAAAACAAACAAAAATAACGACTTTATTCAACAATCTCTTCTCTTCCCTGTCACCCTCCTCCGCAATTCACGTAAGCACCACAATGCAGCGCATACAGGTTTGAAACAACATGAGGGTAAGGAATGAATGACAGTACTTACATTTTTGAGTGAACTAACCCTTTAATGCTGATACTCATTTACTCATCATCAGACCCACAACATTTGTGCTATTTCCAGAAGCATTAGATTATGCTACATGTAATATTTATAGTTTTCAGGGGCTGTCACACCATGGGCATCGGACGCAAAAAAAATGTGGGTGGGTCCTCTCAGAAAATTTTTACTGTAG
This sequence comes from Romanogobio albipinnatus, assembly GCA_023566225.1. Taxonomy (NCBI): domain Eukaryota; kingdom Metazoa; phylum Chordata; class Actinopteri; order Cypriniformes; family Gobionidae; genus Romanogobio; species Romanogobio albipinnatus. The sequence goes on along the minus strand of CM042249.1, from coordinate 4,597,268 downwards.
ATGCCATTTACATTAAGTACAATATACCGCCTTGTTTGCTAAACGTCTGGTTGGGAAAGACAAAATTACAAAAATCACTGTATCACTGAGAGTGGCAATAGTGTAGGGGTATGGCGTCTAGTTTTGATGCAAATCGTTCCGAGGTTCGAATCCGCCTTTTGCTGAACTCACTTTACTCCCTTTTTCCAATACAAATCAGATCGGAAAGGTATTTATTTTCACAAAAAAATGAAAATATTAGAAAAGTGGAAATAAAGCATCTAACGTGTTCAATAATAAGTGTTTATCAGGTAGGTAAACAGACATGTGCTGAATTAGAGACAATAAAAGTGAGTGGGTCCAATATTATTGGTCTTAAAAAGTGCACAATGGCTCCGACGCCCATGCGTCACACGCTTATAGGAATGCCCACCTGGAAAATTTCTATTAAACATGTCTAATGAACTAAATAAATTATTATGAATTGCATTAACAACTTAAGAATAATAGAGTCCTAAGAAATTTTTCTTTTTATGATTTAATACAAATACATAACCAAAACGGTGGTAATCAAATACTTATCCTTTCATTTTTTGGGGCAAAGCGCTGCTGTTTTACTAAATTAAACCATGGATTAAAAAATATATTCTTAAATAATGTTTAAATTATGTAATATTATTATTGTTATTATTATTATTATTTTGACAAGTATTCTATAGGCCTACAATAGTAATATATTTCTGTCACAATTTCATCTAGTTAAACCGTTTATTTTGACGGGTTTTAGTGAGCACCTATTTCAGAGAAGATCTGTTTCAGAGTGTATTTGATAATGGCTTTTAATCAAATAAAATGATGAAAATATTCATTAGGGGGTCTCAGATCAGCTCTGGAAATGTTCATACTGTATGTTCATGCCCAAATATGGTTTTTGAGACGTTAAACACCACAAGCATGGCGTAGGCTACTTACATCTTTTTGTGATTTTTGCGTGTTTGTTCTTCCGCCTTCAATTCAATGCAGTCGATTCCGGATCGCGTTTTTTCCCCCCTTTGTATTATTTATTTTTACTCAGTAACGGATGTGGTTTAAAATGTAGTTAAGTACAATACTTCAAACAAAACATACAGATTTTTAAAATGACTTAAAAAAGTACTCAATTACAGTAACACGAGTAAATGTAATTCGTTACTTTCCACCTCTGCATGCCAGGTCAGTAGATGTCACTAGCCGCGTTTCCATTACAGATTTGCGCAAAACTTTAGTGATATAATTTGTAAAAGTTGATAAAAAAAATTGCGAAATGATGCCGTTTCCATTAACTGATGTTATGCGACTAAAACCATTTTTTTCCTCTCGTGATAAATCATTCCAAAAATCATGCTACGTATGTTGTTAGGTTTATGTATATCCCAGCCACCGCACGCCATTATTATTAATGATACGTGTGTGTTATCCAAGCACTGATGGCAAGGAAAGCACCTTATACTTGAGCGGCACACATGAGGTGTTATGATAAATTGTGGTAGTTTAATAAAGAACTCGTCTTCTGTCCAAACATACCATCATCTATAAAGAATGAGACTTTTACATACGCCAGGTTATTGTGAAAAGTTTGAATTTGCATGGTAGTAACTCAAAGTTTTTTTTTACCTCTTCGTTATTTTGGCTTGGAATTTCGTTTGGTGGAAATATAAACTGAATTTAGAAATGCTTTTGAAATGAAAAACTTTTCGTTTAATAAACAAAATATATTTTTGAAATGAAGACAGCGTTTGGAGTGGAGTGCATAATAATCCGTGCAGAGTCCACGGCCTTTGCCGTTATTGTGAGTGTACACAAATAAAAGTAGACAGTTTACTGTTTATAATTACGTCTTGCACTTAGCCTATCTGTATGGCTAAAAATGACGGAGTATTGTGAGTTGTTTGCGCTGGAATAAGGAAAAAATCCATCAGAAGGCGATGACGACTTCGTCGGACAGAGGGTTAAAAGAAAACGTAGCCTATTTAGTTTCATATAGTTAGGCAATGTCTGAATATTATAATCTTTTAATTTCATATGTTGATTATGAAAAGCGAGCAGCATGAGTAAGGCACATAATCAGATGCGCATATGTCCGGGGACATGGATTGAGCATTTCGTTGAATTGTGTTTTCTAGAAAGTCTTTCTTTAAAATTAATTTTGTTTTGTATAAATTTTATTTTAATTTTGATCAATGTTTAATCAACTATTTGGCTATATATTTAATAAATAAGAAGCAAACCAAGATCGTTGTGAAAGGATTGACGTGCTGGCCTGTTTCCTCAGTCTTTGAGCAAGGCTGAAACTAGTGTCTTTCTGTTTTAATACATTTCTTGAATATATGTCTTAATTACAGTAGGCCTATAGATAGTTATGATATTTGTGGATGCACCGGGGTCCGTCATTATAAAGTTACGCCACTTTCCTTAGGAGAAAATATATGTCGTTTTAACAACATAAGATCTCGTTATTAGACATACTTGAGTGGAAAAAAAATAATATGTAGGCCCTGTGTGAGAGCAATGCATGACTGTACCAGCTGACCTGTAAATGCGATAAAACTGTTTCCATTGCAGTTTTGCGAAAATGTCCTTTTTCGAATTGCCTGAAAAACCACCTCATGCGAGCGTAAAAACCTTTTTGCGATATATGGGAGTTTTTGCGAAATTGGCGCGTTTCCATTGGGCGTATTTTCAATTCGCAATTTCAATTTGCGCAATTTGAAGGGTAATGGAAACGCGGCTACTGTCACACCCCGCAAACGCGCAATACGCATGCGTGAACATGTAATACGCATGGGCATGACATCAGCGTTTTCACAAATTCATGTTTTTTTTGTTTACACAGAGACGGTAAAGGCACTTTGAAACCTGTGTAAATCAGTAAATCAGAACGCTCAAAACACATAAAACGTTTTCCGTATTCTGTTGAAAACGGTGTAGTGTAAACATCCCCTAAGTGTCACGATCACCAGCTGGACTGCCCATCCACCAGAGGGCACTCTTCCCCAGACCATTGTCATTCCACCATGAACTGCATTTCCCAGAATCCTTCTCCTGGACTTATTATCCCTGGCTAGTTTCAGCTGTTTCTCATTGACCCTTGTTAACCCTTGAGGCGCCAGAGGTTTTTTCCTAAAACGTTCGATTTTGACATCTTAATTTGAAAAGGCTATATCTTAAAAGAGATGAAAGATAGAGACTTTCTGCAAATTAGAGAAATATTAAGGATGACCCAAAGTTTATGTAGGGATTACATTTTCCCATCTAATTAGCATATTATGACGTCATATGGTGGTGGTCACCTTGGATTATAGAATTTTCATGAAAAGTCATATGTTTAAATGATAAATGCAGCACTTCTTTCCCCCCAAAATGTCCCTCACCTTCTGTATGCTATATTGCACAATACTGAATGCTCAGGTAAATAGTAAATAGTAAACAAACTGTGTAAATCATTACTAATAAATGGTAGAAACAAACCAAATGCATGTAGCGGTTGGCCTTTTGCTGTAGAGACTTTCCATTTACTACATACAGTAGGCACTCTGATTCCATGTATGGGGCACATGTATATTATTCATATGACACACAAACACAAGTAGACAAGACCTGTTTAGTTCAAAAGATCACTCGCCACGGCAAGGCAGAGATCATGAGTGAGATGACAAGACAAGATGAGAGACAGACGCGCGCGCGCCCGCCGAGTGTGCACAGTTCAGACTACTGTCATTGTCATTGTGACTCCCCACCCTGCCTCACGTTGCCCCCTAACTGTATTTGCAATACACGAGCCGCGGTTCAGCTGCGCGAGACAAACGCTGCCAGTGTGAATGCACAACAGTCGCGCGCGGCTCCCGCTGTCCATACGCACCACTCCTGCCCTGCCAACGCACTGCTTGTGCGTGCGGTGTGAAGCCGGCGTAACACGTCTGCTAACTTCGTAATGAACACTCCGACCCCGCGAAACACCACTGTGTTCCCACCACTGACATTGGGCAAAGGATTCACCGTTTGTGCTTGGTGTAGGGCTATACTTTCACTTTCAGAATCACGGCAGATATTCCCCTTCAGAATCAGGGTCCGCGAATAGAAGACCCAACACTTCATTGCGGGTAAGCTTTATTGATGCCATTAGAAAATAATAATCGAATGCAAATACTCGCTGACATTGACAATATTGCTCTGATAAAATGGCTCACTCGCACACTAGCTCCACGTTTGTTTGCACTGATTCAATGCGCTCTTGCTCGAAGATTTTGTATAGAAGCATGACGTTTTTTTGAGTCGGGATGAGGTATGACATGTCTGACATCTAGTGGAGGGGAGGTAAAGCGAAATTTGACACCCTATTTGACAAAATCTGCCGTTTTATTCAGTGCCGCATCTTGTCGAGTAAACTCGACAGTGGCACCTAGAGGGTTAACTCAGGCCCTGTCCACACGCAAACACAGTGTCCGGTCACTGAAACCAAACTTTTTTGTTGGTTGAACATTTTTAGAAACTCCAGTTGCAGTGTTGTCGTGTGGACAGTGAAACCGGAGTTTTCGGCTTGTTACGACAGAACTAGAACCGGCAATAACCTTTATTTCCAGGCTTCTGATTGGCCAACAAGGCTTTACGTTTAAGCCTAGTTCAGACTGCACGATTTTCAAACTCGTCGGATCACTGCTCTTTTCGCTCTACTGACTATCTGGGGTAGCATTAAGTCACTGCTGTGTTCACACTGACTGATGGACTGGCGACAGGAGGTTTCACACTGCATGACTGTACAAGAGGAAGAATCGGCGACAGCTCTGTCCCGTCCGCGAACTACGTTTCACAAGCAAACACACGCGAGAAGTGAGAAGGAAACAATGCGAGATCACGTGTGCGTCAGACCGGAGTTCTCACGCGAAACTGGAATTGTTATTAAGAAATATAGATATATGATATTCTGGTCTATAACTCCTCCCTGAACCTCCTGCTTCCCTGTATCTTGCTCTCTCATTGGCTGTCGGTCATTGTCGATGTCATTTTCAGTCCAGACACATCTCACACAGCAGAAGTTTGAATCGCCGACAGGTCCAGATATTTAGCATGCCAAATATCTCATGGGCGTCGGCGACTCATCTGCGATTCTCTCTGATCGCGTCTTTGATCATTCATACTGCGTGATTGTCACTCACGTGCACAAGCACCGATTTGCCTATGATTTCAGACATTTGTCTGCGATTTCGCAAAACCTGTCTGCGAGTCAAAATCAGGGCTAAAATTGGGCTGTGTGAACTTGGCATTAGGTTTATATTGCCACCTGTTTGTTAGGCATGCTCTTGACAGCACTTCATAGCGTGTTTTTGCATTTTCATGTGGGCGCGATTTTTTAGGGGTTCAAGCATGAAATGCTGAAACCCTATTGTAATTGTAAGGTTTCGTAAAACGCATCGTGCAGGCCAAACCGTAAGGCCTAGAGACATGAAACCTGGCCAGATGGTAGGCCTCAGTTTGGGGACAACCTATCAGAGTATGACCCCAAATGGCCCATAGGTGGCGCTACAGCAACCAAAAGTTCAAAATTGCTCATAACTCTTAGACTGTTTGTCCCAGGATCAAGTGTCTTATATCGTTGGAATCCTTGGCTCAAGGTGGACAAAATGGCTATCTCCAATTCTGATTTAGGCAGGGAACATTTTCTGCTATGTCAAATTTTGTCCAAAACCTACTTTTGCGAACTAGTCTCTGGTTTTTTGCCCGATCGGAACCAAACCAGTCTAGGACAATTCTCTGGACTCTCTAGATCAATAATTATTGAAAAAAAGTTTAACTTTTGCATTTGGGTGCTTGTAACAGGGTCATTTAGAAAAGGGGTGTGGCAAAATACACTAAAAAGCCTATAAATCCCAAATGAAAACTCAGAACCCCACCAAAATTGATGAGCATATGTGTCAGAACATGGTGAGGAAGCATGCAGAGTTTCATGGAGATCGGACCATAGGTGGCGCTATAACTGGCAAAAAGCCTTCATTCTTATTAGGGGTTCAAGCATGAAATGCTGAAACCCTATTGTAATTGTAAGGTTTCGTAAAACGCATCGTGCAGGCCAAACCGTAAGGCCTAGAGACATGAAACCTGGCCAGATGGTAGGCCTCAGTTTGGGGACAACCTATCAGAGTATGACCCCGAATGGCCCATAGGTGGCGCTACAGCAACCAAAAGTTCAAAATTGCTCATAACTCTTAGACTGTTTGTCCCAGGATCAAGTGTCTTATATCGTTGGAATCCTTGGCTCAAGGCGGACAAAATGGCTATCTCCAATTCTGATTTAGGCAGGGAACATTTTCTGCTATGTCAAATTTTGTCCAAAACCTACTTTTGCGAACTAGTCTCTGGTTTTTTGCCCGATCGGAACCAAACCAGTCTAGGACAATTCTCTGGACTCTCTAGATCAATAATTATTGAAAAAAAGTTTAACTTTTGCATTTGGGTGCTTGTAACAGGGTCATTTAGAAAAGGGGTGTGGCAAAATACACTAAAAAGCCTATAAATCCCAAATGAAAACTCAGAACTCCACCAAAATTGATGAGCATATGTGTCAGAACATGGTGAGGAAGCATGCAGAGTTTCATGGAGATCGGACCATAGGTGGCGCTATAACTGGCAAAAAGCCTTCATTCTTATTAGGGGTTCAAGCATGAAATGCTGAAACCCTATTGTAATTGTAAGGTTTCGTAAAACGCATCGTGCAGGCCAAACCGTAAGGCCTAGAGACATGAAACCTGGCCAGATGGTAGGCCTCAGTTTGGGGACAACCTATCAGAGTATGACCCCGAATGGCCCATAGGTGGCGCTACAGCAACCAAAAGTTCAAAATTGCTAATAACTCTTAGACTGTTTGTCCCAGGATCAAGTGTCTTATATCGTTGGAATCCTTGTCTCAAGGCGGACAAAATGGCTATCTCAGATTTGCTCGCCCTTCGGTCGCCAATTTCGAGTAAATTGCAGTTTTTTGAAAAACCTATTTTTGCTGACTTCTCCTAGGTTTTTGGCCCGATCGGAATCAAACCACTGCAAGACTATTCTCTGGAGTCCAAAAATCAATAATCATCCAAAAACTTCAAAATTTCAGTTAACGGACGATAAGGGGAACCAAAATATTTGATGGCACCAGGGCCATTTTTACTAAAATGATTATAAATTGTGAACGGAAAGAGATTTTTTTGCTAACCTTGGGATACATCTTCGTGAGTTCAATCTGAGATCACTTGAAAAAAATCGCAACAATTGGCCTCTTGATGGCACTATAAAACGGTTATAACTTGTGAACGGAAAGAAATATTTTCGCAAAACTTGGGAACATGTTCATGAGCTCATTTTGAGGTCACGTAAAAATAAATCATGACAATTGGCCACTTGGTGGCACTATAAAACGGTTATAACTTGTGAACGGAAATAAATATTTTCGCAAAACTTGGGACACATGTTCATAAGCTCAATCTGAGTTGACATGAAAAAAATCGTGACAATTGGCCACTTGTTGGCGCTATAACAGTGAAAAAAATAATGAAAATAGCTATAAGGGCACCCAACTGTTAATCTACTGAAAATTGGCATGCAGTGTCTTTGTCCAGGGTGCCATGATAGTCTATGAGAACATTGGTGTATCTCAAAAAACTCAGTATACGTCATTGGCACAATGCCTTGAAGGAGCCTTAGAAGTTTCAAGCCCGTGTTTTTTTCACAGGAGTGACCTCCTAAGGAAATTTGAAAACATAGGTAAATAGCTAAACAATAACGCCAAAATGTTAAAATTATGATAGGAACTGACAAAAAAATTAATTAAATCCAATCAATTTCACCTATGGATCATGTTGATGCTCTCATATGTTTGAAACGAACAATGATGGATTGTGATGAAATTTGTTTTGAATTGGGACTGGGGCCCGCCTTGATAATCCTACTTAAGGGCCCGGTGTTGGCTCGTTCGTTACGCCACTGAATATAATTGTATAAACTCCTTATTAAAATTACATATTTACAACAAATCTGACACATATATACAGTATGGGCACACTTTGAGTACTACTAATAAAAGTGGTGGAGATCAGGCAAGACTATAAGAAGACTCAGGCAAAAGGTGCTATAACTGTAAAAACGCTTTAAAACCATATATTTCCTATGGTAAACTGCCTGTACAGGCTGTAAATTGACTTTTTCATCTATGATGGCAGTTGTTAAATGCTTGCTAAATAAAACTTAATGTCTTTTGATGCTTGTGTGCTTAAAGGCCTTAACTGCTTGAACCCCGATAAATGCTGCTTGCAGCTTTAATTTAATGTTTATTTTTGTATTTTTTAAATCGAGGAGGGAAAAACTCAGTTTATAACGTGTGGACTAGGCCTTAGTCACTCTTTGCAAAGTCTTGTATGTGTTATACTGCATTTCTGAGTGCTCTTCTGATTTCCTGTTCCATGGTTTTGACCCTTTGCCTGTTTTCTGGATTGCCCTGTTTGCCTGGTGTTTGTTTTAGACTGTTTGCACTTGCATGTTTATTGGATTACGTTTTTAGATTACCCTTTATTAAATTCTGCATTTGGATCCTCAACCTCGTGTCTCGGAGCAGTTACGTTACAGTACGTTTAAGGTTTTTATATTTTATTTAAAGACAATAATTGTATTTTAGAGTTATTTCAAGTAACGGAATTGTTTTTTATGGTTTAAGTTTTAGATAATCTTGCAGTAGACGTTAATTGGAATTTGGTATAAAAAATCCCATTAACAATTTGCATTCCACAGCTTTCTCCTGGAGTTTTTCTCGCTAGCTTTGTCCTTGAGGATTATTGTGCTCGTGAGGGCATTTTCAGGATGAATTTTTCAATGGTTTCTGCCTGGCTAAGCCTCGCTTGTTTTCTGTACTTATGGAGACGAGGCTGAAAATCCTCCATATCAGGGCAGTAAGACTGTGTTGAAGTGTCGGCCCTTGACTGTTGCCCTGCAGCAGGTTTAGCATCGCCTGCCATCACCTCCTTTCCCTTATGTGAGTTACTGCACTGGTAATGAGCTGCAGTAACACATACAAAATGGGAAACTGACCTGCAGTTCACAGTCTAAAACACAGCATGACTGAATATGTAAGTGGGTGCATGAATCAAGGGTACGGTGATCTCTCACCTTTAATGTGTGTAAGTACTATCATTAGAGGCTTTTGCAGAACATCACAGGCAACCAAAGCACATAACTTAAATTATGAGACAATGTAGATGGAATACATCTATGGCATTATAAATCTGAATATGGACAATAACAGTAATGAGCAAGGTCACTTATAACAGAGCATTTTGAATGGTGGTTTTATTACATTTAAAATAACAATAGCTAAACTCATCTTGCATACATTGACACTGTCAAGGGATTGCTCACACAACATTTCTGTCATCATTTTCTTACCCACATGTCAAGATTTTGGTTAATCTTAAAAACACCAATGAAGATATTTGTAATTAAACCTGAGAGATTCCTCCATTTGAAAGTCCAGGTAGAAAGGTCATAAAGGCGTCGAAAAACAAATCCATGAATTGAGTGGTTTAACCCTTGTATTATGAAGAGATTAAAAGCTTAATTATGTCGGTTCATCATATAAATCAATCATATCTCTTTACAAGACTGGGATTAAACCGCTCATTAAACAGACCCTATTCCTCGTCTGGGATCGCACAGAGCGTCTGAAGCCCTTCGAAGCACTTTGAAACTGCATTGATTTGGACCTTGAACGTTTTGGTTGCAATTGAAAACCATTATGTGAAGAAAAATCCTAAAAAAAAATGTAATTTCTTTTCGACTGAAGAAAGACATCTTGGATGAGATGGGGGTGAGTAAAATATCAGGAAATGTTCATTTTGAAGTAAACTAATCATTTGAGGAAATCGATGCATTTACACTGTCATTAAGTAAATCAATAGAAGGGTGTGTGACTTAAAGGGTTAGTTCAAGCAGCACTAGGTAGGTTTTGCTCTCGGGGTCCCCCTTTAGTTGGGAAACAGTATTGTCCTGTCGTAAACTCGGTCATCCTACATCAGGGGGTGCATCACACATGCATTTGTTGACATGACAACTATGATAGCCCTGAACACTGCAGGAGGAGTTCACATGCAGGTGTTCTGCTTGCGTCGCGTGTGAAATGTCTTCATCCCAGGTACAGTGGCATATGTTTCAGCATGTCATATGAATATCATTTCATATATATATATTTTTTTTTTCAAACGCCAAATGATCGCGATGCTCACGTTTACAAGCCAGCGTCATTATAGTAGTCTAGTCTATTGGTTACCGTTTTACAGAATCTATATGATACTTCAATTCAATGTTTGAGTGGTAGATAATAACCATATATCGTCAATATAATATATTGACCTCCTTCAGCTCACGCCAACGAGCAAACGCTGGCCCAATGTTGATCCTCGTCCTGCCTTTAATGCGATCACTTTCTTGTTTCCTCTTTTTGCATTCCTCCGACAAAACCTTTGCTTTCTTCTTTTTCTGTGCTGCCTCGGCCATGACTATAACATCCGGCAAACAAAGGATAGTTGGGCTCGCACGTCCGAATTTAAGGAAGTGGGGGTGATGGTGGAAGTGACGTATATGCCGTAAAGCAGTCAAATTTTGTAGTTCTTTTTTTCTCGCATTACTACCCGAAGCCCGAAGTTTAATAGGTACGATTAAAAACGATACAGACCCATTCAACCTATTGTAAGTCAATGTATCATCACAAGAGTCTTGAAAATATATTATGAAGGTTGAAAAGTTACCTAGTGCTGCTTTCACTCGAGTAGATCATTTACTCTTGTTGTTTCAAACCCGTATGACTTTTGTTCACACTTTTATGCCGAGTTCACACTGCCTGATTTTAGCCCCGATTTTGACTCGCCGACAGGGGTAGCGAAATTGCCAACAAATGCCCGAAATCATAGGCAAATCAGTGCTTGTGCACATGAGTGACAATCACGCAGTGGGAATTATCAAAGACGCAATCAGAGAGAGTCGCTGACACCCGTGAGATATTTGGCATGCTAAATATCTGGACCTGTCTGCGATTCAAATTCCTACTGTGTGAAATGAGTTCTGACTGAAAAATACATCGGCGATGACCGACAGCCAATGAGAGAGAGAGATACAGAGCAGCGGGAGGTTCAGGGAGGAGTTATGGACCAGAATATCAGTATTTTAATAGATAGATTTACAATTCTATCAAACAGAAACAAAGCACAAACATTTGCTTGACCAGCCGCAACAGCAACAGCCATAATCTTTTTTTCTTTTTCTCCTTTTCACTGCAAATCAGTACACAGACAATTTGGATCGCAAGCTTTCTGCAGTCTATATTTTTAATAACAATTCCTAACTCGCGTGAGAACTCCAGTCTGACACACGTGTGATCTTGCGTTGTTTCCTTCTCACTTCTCGCGCGTGTTTGGTTGTGAAACGTAGTTTGCAGACATGACAGAGTTGTTGCAGATTCTTCCTCTTGTACAGTCCAGGGCCGCGGGAAGTGGGGGTGCTGGGGTTGTGCGTAGAAAGAGCGGTAATATTTCCTCCAGTGGAGAGTGCCTTTCTGAAGATTCCGTTCATTTCTGAAGCTCATTCCGCTCAGCGCCGTGCTCAACCCAGAATGCCCTTTGTGACATATGCTGGTTCGACTATATGCCTATCTGAATAAGTAGCTAGGCCTGCTGTGTCGATGAGGCAATAATTAGATCGGAATATTTGAAAGATCCGAGTCATTACGCCGGGGACGGGTTTATTGAGGATGCCGTGTCGATGAGGCAATTATTAGATCGGAATATTTGAAAGATCAGAGTCATCACGCCGGGGACGGGTTTATTGAGGATGCCGTGTCGATGAGGCAATTATTAGATCGGAATATTTGAAAGATCCGAGTCATCATGCCGGGGACGGGTTTATTGAGGATGCCGTGTCGATGAGGCAACTATTAGATCGGAATATTTGAAAGATCCGAGTCATCATGCCGGGGACGGGTTTATTGAGGATGCCGTGTCGATGAGGCAACTATTAGATCGGAGTATTTGAAAGATCCGAGTCATCATGCCGGGGACGGGTTTATTGAGGATGCCGTGTCGATGAGGCAACTATTAGATCGGAATATTTGAAAAATCTGAGTCATCACGCCGGGGACGGGTTTTTTGAGGATGCCGTGTCGATGAGGCAACTATTAGATCGGAGTATTTGAAAGATCCGAGTCATCATGCCGGGGACGGGTTTATTGAGGATGCCGTGTCGATGAGGCAATTATTAGATCAGAAAATTTGAAAGATCCGAGTCATCACGCCGGGGACGGGTTTATTGAGGATGCCATGTCGATGAGGTAATTATTAGATCGGAATATTTGAAAGATCCGAGTCATCACGCCGGGGACGGGTTTATTGAGGATGCCGTGTCGATGAGGCAATTATTAGATCGGAATATTTGAAAGATCCGAGTCATCACGCCGGGGACGGGTTTATTGAGGATGCCGTGTCGATGAGGCAATTTCAGGGGGGAGTCTAATTAACACAGTCTCTGCAGACACTTCAGGGATGCGTTGGTCATGTCTGGGCGCAGGTCCACCATCTGATCTGGATACGGCCCAGGTCCGGCTGACAGCAGTAAACCTTGTGATTAACACCACCATCATACAATGGGATTGACACTATACGAATGATTTCTGCGCTCGGATCTGCGTTCCTTTCTACGTTAGATTGATAAATGAGGCCCACTGAATTTAGGCCTTCACATATAAACATTCATCAATGCACACATCAGTTGTGGTAAACAGAAGCTCAAGCATGTTCGCTTGATGTGCGAGAACCAATGAGGTTCATTCTCGATTAGTTTTATGATCTCTTTATGAACAGGTTGAAGCGTCAAAGTGGTAGCTGTCTATGGAGGGACAGAAAGCTCTCAGATTTCATCAAGATTTTTGCTTATTTTTGTCAAATCTTGCGGGTTTGGAACAACATGAGGGTGAGTAATTATTGACAGAATTTACATTTTTGGTTATAGGGACGACTACAGCTATTACAGCATGTCACACAGTATGTGCAGTTAATTGTTGTAACTTCTCAAATTACACAGTAAATATTATAGTAATATTTATCTATGCTGATGTAATATAACTTAATATAATAGTAAGAGTATGAAATAATAAAAGATAAAAAGAGGAGCTTGGTTTTCTGGAATATATAATGAACTAATTAATACCTCAGCTCATTCCCTCCTGACCTCTGCCCACCAACAACTTCCCCCCACAGGAGAAAAAAAACCAGAGGAAGTGCTAACATGGGGCCAGACTGTTGGCATGACAACAGAACAAACACAAATGTGATTGGAACTTGCTTCAAGGCCAGATTTGTTGCATTACTGCATTGGTTTTCCCTGTTGTTGTTCCACCTGATAAAGCAATAAGACTGGTAAAATACTGCAATAAGAACGCCTGGGAGTCTCCCGTCACCGATATTCCATACAGTGTCTCTCTCAGCAGCCAGTTCAAGAACCACACTGGTTTATTTATAACATGTGCAGTTTTGCTCATGCATCCTGCTAGTACTGAGGATTTACCAGGTTCAGTCTCAAGGTGACCAGACACCTATTCCTGAGTCCCGACCCAAAGTGTGCCTTCTAATTATCTCTCCATCCCCTATTCACTGTTGGGAGCGAAGCCAAGGCACACCTAGTTACAGACTACTAACTACAGACTAGCTACAAACAACAACCTCAACTTCAGTCATTGTGGACATGTTAAAGGGATAGTTTACCAAAAAAATTGTTGTTCCAAACATGTATGACCTTTTCCCCCTGTGTAACGCAAAAGGAGATATTTTGAAGATTGTTGATCAAACACTTTCAGTTCCCATTGACTTTCATTGTATTATTTGTATATTGTACATATAATGGATGTCAATGGGAATCGAAACTTTGATTATCAACATTCTTAAAAATAAGAATCTTTTGTTTTACTGAATATTTGGTGTTTGCTTGTTTGCCTTAGAATGAGGTATTGACAAACAAAAAAAAACAAGGAAAAATCAAACCAGATAATTTAGAGCTATACGTTGAGCTGATAAATGCATACACAAACCCTATAACATTTAATCTTTCAGCAGTAACACATCCTCTTCATACAGCAGTCCATACTGTTGCTACACTGAGCCAAACTAATCCGGGCCGTTCCCCATCTCACGGAAGGACGGCGGTATGTTGCAGCTGAGGATGCCGAGGTCTGTCAGCATAAATTTTACTGATATCACCTCCATCGGAGGCCTATAAAGCTGATTTATTACAAAAACAGCTCCCCTGTGTTTACCGCACACATTCTTCTGTCTGCAACATCTTTCAAAGTGAGCACATGCAGGTGCTGAGCCCGATCTCAGCTGGACGGACTCGAGCAGAGAGGTATCACAAAAACGGAAAACTTAAACACAATGATGGTAGATATACAGTGAGCTTCGACAATTGAGACCGCTTTGAAAATCTAGGATTCGAAATGTGGAAATACACACTACTGTTCAAAAGTTTGGGGTCTGTAACATTTTGTAATCTCACCAAGGCTGCGTTTATTTGATCAAAAATACAATAAAACAGTAATATTATTACACTGTAAAAGTATTGTTTTCTATGTGAATATATAGTAAAGTGACATTTATTTATGTGATAAAAGCTGAATTTTCATCATCATTACTCCAATCTGGTGAAACATGATTCATATTTTTGTAGAAACCGTGATAATTTCTTTTCAGGATTCTTTGATGAAAGTTAAAAGAACAGCATATATTTGAAAAAGAAGTCTTTTGTAACATTATAAATGTCTTTACTGTCAATTTTGATTAATTTAATGCACCCTTGCCGAATGAAAGCTTTAATTTCTCTTGTTTATCTTATTTACCCTAAAACTTTTGAATGGTAGTGTATCACGTATTAATATTAAGCAGCAAAAACTGTTTTCAAAATTCACAATAATAATAAATGTTTTCAGCAGTAAATCAGCATGAAGAATGAGAATGATTTCTGAAGGATTATGTGACACTGAAGACTGGAGTAATGATGCTGAAAATGTCTCAGTTACGACTAACCCTGATTCCCTGAGAAGGGAACGAGACGCTGCGTCAGACGTTGACGCTATGGGAATGCCTCTGCATGATTGCGCCTTTAATGACTGTGTGATGAGCTTTAAGCTATGTAGCACACCCAGACCAAACAATGTCAGCTTCTGATTGGCCAAAGCAAGTTGATTACAGGCATGCAGGAAGTATGGCAGGGCAACGTAGCATCTCTTCTTAAGGAGCCAGGGTTACAGTCGTAACCCAGACGTTCCCTTTCAAGGGAACTCCATGCTTAACATTAATAGTCAACATTAATACTTACTACACCATACTGACAGGTGCCTTTCCTAGTGTGAATCATGGCACAAATATAAGACATATGCACCAGAGACCCCGATGTGGAGTCCAAGCCCATGCGGAGAGGACCAGCCCGCCACCCTCTATTCATTGAGACACATTCTGCAGAAGTTATTTCGAGTACTCTAGTCTGAGAGTGCTGCCCCGACCCCGGCTCGGGAGGTGACACTCTGCCTCTATTGTGCTCTGTGTCCCGCCCATCAGCCCCTGGGAATTTCTTGGAATGCTGCCACCAGGGGGATTGTCCCTGTAATAAGGGCACTGTAAGTCACTTTAGATAAAAGCATCTACCAAATGCATAAATGTAAATGTAATGTCCCCAGAGTGTGTATGTGAAGTTTTAGCTCAAAATATGCTAAATAAGATAATTTTTATAGAATGTAAAATTGTCACTTTTTGAGGGTGAGCAAAAACACGCCTTTTTGTGTGTGTCCCTTTAAAATGCAAATGAGCTGCTACTCCCCGCCCCCTTTCAGGAAGAGTGGGGGCTTCAAGAACTCGTGTTAGCAGCTCAGATTACCTTATCTTTTATGACATGACATTGCATTTGTATTATGTACTGGATTGCAATACATGTGAAAGATGGATGACAGCTTGAGCGACTCCTAAATGTGTTCAACTACAACAACTCTTCCTCTTCTCAACATGGCCTGTTGTGTGTTCCCGGGGGCAGGGTTTATGTAAATTTTTGGGTTTGTGATGTCACTAATCCGTGAATAAGCTCGTTTTAGTCCCTATCAGCTGTTTGTTGTAGTCCTTAAAAAGTGATTTCTGTTAAAGAAAATATCTCCCTTTGCTTTGAACTTTTAATGTTGTAACTTGCAGGTGTTGTTTATTACACTAACTAAAGTTAAAAAAGTCAAATCATAATCAACCATCCCTTTTATATATTTATATATATATATATATATATATATATATATATATATATATATATATATATATATATATATATATATATATATATATATATATATATATATATATACAGTGAGGAAAATAAGTATTTGAACACCCTGCTATTTTGCAAGTTTTCCCACTTGGAAATCATGGAGGGGTCTGAAATTGTCATCATAGGTGCATGTCCACTGTGAGAGACATAATCTATAAAAAAAAATATCCAGAAATCACAATATATGATTTTTTAACTATTTATTTGTATGATACAGCTGCAAATAAGTATTTGAACACCTGTCTATCAGCTAGAATTCTGACCCTCAAAGACCTGTTAGTCTGCCTTTAAAATGTCCACCTCCACTCCATTTATTATCCTAAATTAGATGCACCTGTTTGAGGTCGTTAGCTGCATAAAGACACCTGTCCACCCCATACAATCAGTAAGAATCCAACTACTAACATGGCCAAGACCAAAGAGCTGTCCAAAGACACTAGAGACAAAATTGTACACCTCCACAAGGCTGGAAAGGGATACGGGGAAATTGCCAAGCAGCTTGGTGAAAAAAGGTCCACTGTTGGAGCAATCATTGGAAAATGGAAGAAGCTAAACATGACTGTCAATCTCCCTCGGACTGGGGCTCCATGCAAGATCTCACCTCGTGGGGTCTCAATGATCCTAAGAAAGGTGAGAAATCAGCCCAGAACTACACGGGAGGAGCTGGTCAATGACCTGAAAAGAGCTGGGACCACCGTTTCCAAGGTTACTGTTGGTAATACACTAAGACGCGATGGTTTGAAATCATGCATGGCATGGATGGTTCCCCTGCTTAAACCAGCACATGTCAACGCCCGTCTTAAGTTTGCCAATGACCATTTGGATGACCCAGAGGAGTCATGGGAGAAAGTCATGTGGTCAGATGAGACCAAAATAGAACTTTTTGGTCATAATTCCACTAAACGTGTTTGGAGGAAGAAGAATGATGAGTACCATCCCAAGAACACCATCCCTACTGTGAAGCATGCTTTGGGGGTGTTTTTTGCACATGGGACAGGGCGACTGCACTGTATTAAGGAGAGGATGACCGGGGCCATGTATTGCGAGATTTTGGGGGAACAACCTCCTTCCCTCAGTTAGAGCATTGAAGATGGGTGGAGGCTGGGTCTTCCATGACCCGAAGCACACAGCCAGGATAACCAAAGAGTGGCTCTGTAAGAAGCATATCAAGGTTCTGGCGTGGCCTAGCCAGTCTCCAGACCTAAACCCAATAGAGAATCTTTGGAGGGAGTTCAAACTCCGTGTTTCTCAGTGACAAGCCAGAAACCTGACTGATCTAGAGAAGATCTGTGTGGAGGAGTGGGCCAAAATCCCTCCTGCAGTGTGTGCAAACCTGGTGGAAAAACTACAGGAAACGTTTGACCTCTGTAATTGCAAACAAAGGCTACTGTACCAAATATTAACATTGATTTTCTCAGGTGTTCAAATACTTATTTGCAGCTGTATCATACAAATAAATAGTTAAAAAATCATAAATTGTGATTTCTGGATTTTTTAGATTATGTCTCTCACAGTGGACATGCACCTACGATGACAATTTCAGACCCCTCCATGATTTATAAGTGGGAGAACTTGCAAAATAGCAGGGTGTTCAAATACTTATTTTCCTCACTGTATATATGCTTTATAGTAGTAACTAGGGGACAAACAAACAATAAATAGACAGACAATTCACATAGAGCGCTTGCTGTAGGCACAGAAGCTAACATTGTTTGGTCCAGTTTTGGCTTCCTGTTCATGGCATCACATGCTACAGGATGACGTCCCGCGATGCTGTTGGATTGATTTCACACGTGCTTCAAGATACAATCACAAATTGCAGAGGCGTTCCCATAATGTCCACTTGACACAGTGTGGAGTTCCCTCAAAAGGAAATTCAGCTTCATCACAGGAATAAATTACATTTTAAAATATATTCAAATAAATTTTAATAATATTTTTTGAATTGTAATACTATTTCACAATATTTATATTTTTACTGTGTTTTTGATCAAATAGATGCAGCCTTGGTAAGTGTAAGTTCTTTCTTTTAAAAAATATCTTAATTATTACAAACGTTTGACCGGCAGCATATACGCTCAATTATCTGTGAAATAGCCAGACATTCAAGTTGCGTCTGTTCTCATTGCAATGCTTTAATGTCTGGGAGAGTGAAAGGGGTTTGATCTGGCTGAGGTCTGGAGGGCTTCAGATGAATGAGAAGCTGGCAGCATTGAGAGAGACTCATGGGGAACAAGTACACAACATCCACACTGTGAGACTGGAACACATGTTGTATGATCAAGACCTTGTTTATTGACTAACTGGAAGATTTTATTAAGTTGAGCTGTGTTGAATGGAAGACACTCGATATTCATGACAGCAGAGTTCTAATGCTGCGTTCACACCAAACGCGAATAGAGCGACAAAATCGCGTCTAGTTGGACGATTCTTTCGGGGGTGGGACTTGGGCGCTGAACGTCTCGGTTGCGGATGTAACCCTCGTTCCCTGAGGAGGGAACGGAGACCTAACGTTAGTGACTAACGAATGGGGGTTTCACTTAGAAGCCTATCATCTTCGAGATCTTAGAAAATGCCCAATGGGGTGCCAATGCCATGGGCATGCGGAATTTGCATACATAACTCCACCTCACCACGTGAGTATAAAAGGAAGTACGTGGCAATATCGCATTACGTTACCTGCTGAGGAGCCAAGACTGAACTCCGGCCGTTCCAGCAGCACAGCTGATGTGGCAATGGGACGTTACGTCTCTGTTCCCTCCTCAGGGAACGAGGGTTACATCTGTAACCGAGGCGTTCCCTTTCGTTCAGTAATGATGTAACGTTAGTGACTAACGAATGGGAGTCCCAATATAATCACGCCACTCAGCTGTCTTTCAGTGCCCTGCGTATGTGCGAGTACCCTTTCGTAAGACTAGTACGGACGAAAGACTCCCACATATCACAGGAATACCAAGGTACACTGGCAAGCATATTCGAGTGGAGGTATGCAAAGATGCCTACCCGTAGGGAGGACTTAGAGAGTACACATGACCCGCTAAGGGCTGCATATGGAAAACTCTAGGGTACCAGCCGAAGGTGGATTTTTAACCCTAGGGGTGGCAGGGACTTGCCAAGGGAAAGACACCTGCTCACTGCGGAGACTTACGGTGGAACTACACGTGTGGCGGTCACCGGAGGGGAACCATGCATACGGTGCACCTTGCCGGACACAAGGGTCTGGGCTCGCTAGAGGGCAGACACACAGGTGTCGACGTAAACAGTGCTGGAGGAACTCAGGGCTTTCGGGAAGCTCACCTGAGGAGAATAACACACGTATCCAGTCCGTGGAGTGGAATGGCGAGCAAGCGAAGACACCTGAGCCTGGCCCATTACCTCGGGGGGGCCGAGTACATAGTCGGACACTGGCTCCACTCAACCTGCAGCTCTGCAGATGTCTGTTAGCGAGGCGCCATGCGCTAAAGCCCAAGAGGAGGCCACACTCCGAGTGGAGTGGGCCCGAACCCCAAGGGGACATGGTCGACCTTGCTGCTGCAAAACAATGGTGTCCACTATCCAGTGAGACAGCCTTTGCTTTGAGAGAGCTCTTCCCTTCCGCTCTCCACCATAACAGACAAAGAGCTGGTCTGAGGTCCTGAAACATTGCGTCCTGTCTAAGTAAGTGTGGAGAGCGCGTACTGGACAGAGCAATGCCAAGGCTGGGTCTGCCCCCTCCATGGGCAGCACTTGCAGGTTCACCACCTGGTCTTTAAACGGAGTGGTGGGAACCTTGGGCACATATCCAGGCCGGGGTCTCAGGATCACATGAGAGTTAGCCGGCCCGAATTCCAGGCACGCTTTGTCAACCGAAAATGCCTGCAGGTCCCCGACCCTCTTGATGGAGGCCAATGCAGTCAGGATCGCTGTCTTCATTGACAGGAACCTAAGATCGACTGACTGCAAAGGCTCAAAGGGAGGCCTCTGCAGAGCATCTAAAACTACTGAGAGGTCCCAAGAGGGTACGAGAGGAGAGCGAGGAGGATTCAGTCTCCTAGCTCCACTCAGGAACCTGATGACCAGGTCGTGCTGACTTACCTTTTTGTTCTCCAAGAGGTCGTGGTGGGCAGATATTGCGGCCAAATATACTTTAAGGGTGGAGGGAGACAGCCTTCGCTCCAGCCCTTCTTGGAGAAACGAGAGCACAGACCCGATCGGGCATTTCCAGGGGTCTTCTTGGCGAGAAGAACACCAGGTGATGAAGAGGTTCCACTTCAACGCATAGGCATGCCGAGTGGACTCTGCCCTAGCGGAAGTGATGGTAGCCACCACCGGAGGTGGTAGGGTACTCAAACCTGCCGCGCCCCATCCAGGAGCCACACGTGGAGGTTCAAAAGATTG
This sequence comes from Romanogobio albipinnatus, assembly GCA_023566225.1. Taxonomy (NCBI): domain Eukaryota; kingdom Metazoa; phylum Chordata; class Actinopteri; order Cypriniformes; family Gobionidae; genus Romanogobio; species Romanogobio albipinnatus. The sequence goes on along the minus strand of CM042249.1, from coordinate 4,576,511 downwards.
GGACGCGGGTGCCATAGGGTGCCCCATCACTGAGTAAGGAGGTCCGGTCTCAGAGGAATAGGCCAGGGAGGGGCTGTCGCAAGGAGTAAGAGTTCGGGGAACCAGGTCCGGCCGTGCCAGTACGGGGCGACCAGAAGGACCTGCTCCTTTTCCTCCCTGATCTTGCACAAGAGCTGTGCGAGAAGGCTCACTGGGGGGAAAGCATTTTTGCATAGGCCCCGCAGCCAGCTGTGCACCAGTGCATCCGTGCTGAGCGTGCCCTCGGTCAGGGAATAGAACAGGCTGCAATGGGAAGAGTCGTGGGAGGCAAACAGATCTATCTGCGCGTCGCCAAACTGTTCCCAAATCAGCTGGACCGTCTGGGGATGGAGTCTCCATTCTCCCGGAAGTGGCTGAGACCATGAGAGCTCGTCGGCTGCATGGTTCAGGACTCCCGGAATATGGACTGCACGAAGGGACCTCAGGTGCTTCTGACTCCATAGTATGAGATGGCGGGCGAGTTGAGACATACGGCGGGAGCGTGTTACCGCGGCTGCAGATGCCATATGCCCCAGGAGCCTCTGAAATAGTTTCAGTGGAACCGCACTCTTGCTCTCGATTTGACGGAGGCAAGTCAGAAGAGACTGCACACGCTCGCTCGAAAGCTGCGCAAACATGGCGGCCGAGTCGATGTCCATACCGAGAAAAGAGATCCTCTGCGCTGGGCAAAGTTTGCTCTTCTCCCAGTTGACCCGAAGGCCCAGACGGGCTAAGTATTGGAACACTAGATCTCTGTGTCCGCAAACCTGCTCTTGAGAGTGGCCCAGTATAAGCCAGTCGTCGAGGTAGAGTTACGTATGCAAATTCAGCATGCCCATGGCATTAGCACGCCATTGGGCATTTTCTAAGATCTCGAAGATGATAGGCTTCTAAGCGAAACCCCCATTCGTTAGTCACTAACGTTACGTCGTATTGACTGAACGAAAGGGAACATGCTGATTGGTTGAGCTCATGCAGCATTTTATTTCATCCTAAAAGTCGGTTGGGGTGCGTGTAGTAAGAGTTGTTTACTATTCGAATCAACAATGGAGTTTAAAAAATATGAACGATGCACCGACAACGAGGTTCAGGCTTTATTAAGTTTATTTGAGGAGGACGAAATCCAGTGGGCTCTGGAAAGTCACGCACAGTCCTACGTCATCTGGCTATCTTCACGGCAGGTCTGAGGGAAAAAAGTTCCTGGGACAAATTGTTCCGGGTAATTTCGGTGGAAATGGGGCTTATGTCACCTGATGGAGTTATGGTTCCTTGCCACCGTCGCCTCTGTCGCCTTTGGCTTTTGGCTTGCTTAGTTAGGGACACTAAATATTCAAATATATTACTGATCTGCTCGCATTGACACCATTGTATGAGAATTAAACTGAGCTGGACGATGACATAACAGTTTTCTCCAGAGCGGCTGTACAGCCGAATCAAATTCTGTTGCATTACTTTCCTGTTACCTGTTAAACTGCTTTGAAACAACCTACATTGTAAAAAGCGCTATGTAAATAAAGGTGATTTGACTTGCTTGATATCACAAATGCTCAAAAAAAGAGAGGAAGCTGTTATAGCTGCAAGGGGAGGACCATGTATTTAGAATGCAATATTATTACAGTCTCTGTTGGTTAATGGTCAGTGGTCCCAATACTTTTGTCCATATAGTGTAGCTTTACAATAGCAAATGTAGCTTTTGCTTATGGTGAAATTAAGCTGTAAAGAGCTAAAATTGGAACTGGCATTGTTTCCGACGAACTGGCATTGTTTCCGTCCCAAGTGTCCAAGACAAACAAATATTTTAGCTTTATCTTAAGTGAAAATTCTACTTTCATATTATAGCAAATTTAGCTTTTGTTTATGGGGAAAGTTGCAAAGAGCTAAAGAAAAATTTGGTATGGTATATGCTCTTTATGATAAATAATAATTTTACTTTGAATTAATTTGTCTTCGGGAAAATAAATATGTTTAGATTACTATTAAAACAAAATTTAAAGTGTGAAGCATACCATAAATATAATTTGAGGAAGAAAGAAAAAAAAATACCTTTGGCTGTAATGATTTAGAATACTTTTTAATGTTTATTCAATGTATAATTATTTTTCCCAGTGTGGGGAAAAAAAAACATTTATGTTTTATTAACAATACAAACTATATAGCTCACAAGATCCAGGACTATACACTCTAAAAAATGCTATGTTAAAAACAACCTAAGTTGGGTTGAAAATGGACTAACCCAGCAATTGGGTTGTTTTAAGCAAACATTTAACCCAACCGCTGGGTTAAAACGACCCATTCACTGGGTTAAAACAACCCAATTGCTGGGTTAAAACGACCCATTCACTGGGTTAAAACAACCCAATTGCTGGGTTAGTCCATTTTCAACCCAACTTGGGTTGTTTTTAACATAGCATTTTTTAGAGTGTAGGATTATACTAGAAACCAGTTGAGAATATGTCTGGGTCATAATTCACATAATTTCTCTTTCTAAGGAACGTTTATAATAGCTACTTAAATGTCCTAATTATTAAGAATTACAAAAATGTGTTTGTTTTTCATTACAGAAACTGTAAGAACTTCACTTCAGGCAAAGTGTAATTATAATACATTTCTTATTTTGTGACATTTATCCACGTCTACTTCTTAACAAGACACTTTTGTCCGCCTCAGCATGTAACTTATGTAACTTTGACGGTACATTATAATCCCTGATAGGAATGAGTTGGATGGAAGGTGCTATAGATAGAGAAAAGAGGAAGAAAGTAAATGGAGGTATTTCAAGTCTTCTCACTGTGTAATACTTCCTCTAAAGTGCATGGTGTCAATGGCAGCTTTTCAGCAAGATGGATAGCAACACTATGGCTGGGCTTTTATCAGTCTCCCAGGAACCAAACACAAAAGATACCAGCCATTATACGGACAACCAGAAGGCGCCTGGGGATGTATGCATTTATCTAGATCTGCTGGAAAATGAAAGTGCTCCCTGTGCTTTGGGCTAAAATGTTAGTTGCTTTGCAAACAGAATGTGTTGTCCAAGCATGCAGTTGAGCAGACCAGAAAAAAATATACACTTAAGGCTAACATATGCATGATAAAAGCAACAAAACATAGATTTTGAATTCATGGGAACTTTAAAAAAAAATGTTTTACTGTATTATCTCCTCTTACCTTTGCTTCTTTACTTAATGCATGTCCCTTCTGCTCTGTGTATTACTCCAGCTCAAAGAATAGTTGTAACAATGTTCATATTTGTATAACACTTTATATTAGGTGTATTGACTACTATGTACTTATTGTGTTGTATTGCAAAACAGTTTTGGGTTACACTTAATTTTAAGGTGTCATTTTTACAGTGTAATTATATCCCTTTATTATAAAGTGGGACCATTTTATAGTTTAAAATTGCAAATAATTTTGCTTTGTACACATGATGTCCAGACAATCTCTTGATAAAGTGGTTTGGTTCTGTAAGCAATAAATCATGATCAAAAACAGATACTGGCCATATGTGTGTGTCTTCACGTCGAGCTTGATCAAGTCCAAAATGGACAACTTATGTGGTATAAATCTTGACACATGCTTAAAGACAAGCAGAACATAAGCTGAAAGTAATATTTCCTCATCCTGACTCCATATGTGTCTGTTTTTAATGAGATTAATTGTAACTTTCTGTAGAAAGTGAATTATTTTGCAAGTTCCAAATTGTGAATTATGTGTATGTTAAAGATACGCTCTAAAAAATGCAAACACTCTTAAAAACAACACAAGTTGGGTTGAAAATGGACTAACCCAGCAATTGGGTTGTTTTAACCCACACTCTAAAAACTATTACTATGATTTACTCAAATTTTTTGGTGAAACATTTTTACACTAAAATCTTTTTTAATGTAAATGTAAGTAAAAAACTTAAGTAGATCTGAGTAACTCCATTTGGTACATTAACAAATACAATTGAGTAGAAAAAAATTGGGTAAAAACATACAGGGAGTCCAGAATTATTAGGCAAATGAGTATTTTGACCACATCATCCTCGTTATGCATGTTGTCTTACTCCAAGCTGTATAGGCTGGAAAGCCTACTACCAATTAAGCATATTAGGTGATGTGCATCTCTGTAATGAGAAGGGGTGTGGTCTAATGACATCAACACCCTATATCAGGTGTGCATAATTATTAGGCAACTTCCTTTCCTTTGGCAAAATGGGTCAAAAGAAGGACTTGACAGGCTCAGAAAAGTCAAAAATAGTGAGATATATTGCAGAGGGATGCAGCAGTCTTAAAATAGCCAAGCTTCTGAAGCGTGATCATCGAACAATCAAGCGTTTCATTCAAAATAGTCTACAGGGTCGCAAGAAGCGTGTGGAAAAACCAAGGAGCAAAATAACTGCCCGTGAACTGAGAAAAGTCAAGCGTGCAGCTGCCAAGATGCCACTTGGCACCAGTTTGGCCATATTTCAGAGCTGCAACATCACTGGAGTGCCCAAAAGCACAAGGTGTGCAATACTCAGAGACATGGCCAAGGTAAGAAAGGCAGAAAGTCGACCACCACTGAACAAGACACACAAGCTGAAACGTCAAGACTGGGCCAAGAAATATCTCAAGACTGATTTTTCTAAGGTTTTATGGACTGATGAAATGAGAGTGAGTCTTGATGGGCCAGATGGATGGGCCCGTGGCTGGATTGGTAAAGGGCAGAGAGCTCCAGTCCGACTCAGACGCCAGCAAGGTGGAGGTGGAGTACTGGTTTGGGCTGGTATCATCAAAGATGAGCTTGTGGGGCCTTTTCGGGTTGAGGATGGAGTCAAGCTCAACTCCCAGTCCTACTGCCAGTTTCTGGAAGACACCTTCTTCAAGCAGTGGTACAGGAAGAAGTCTGCATTTTCATGCAGGACAATGCTCCATCACACGCGTCCAAGTACTCCACAGCGTGGCTGGCAAGAAAGGGTATAAAAGAAGAAAATCTAATGATATGGCCTCCTTGTTCACCTGATCTGAACCCCATTGAGAACCTGTGGTCCATCATCAAATGTGCGATTTACAAGGAGGGAAAACAGTGCACCTCTCTGAACAGTGTCTGGGAGGCTGTGGTTGCTGCTGCACGCAATGTTGATGGTGAACAGATCAAAACACTGACAGAATCCATGGATGGCAGGCTTTTGAGTGTCCTTGCAAAGAAAGGTGGCTATATTGGTCACTGATTTGTTTTTGTTTGGTTTTTGAATGTCAGAAATGTATATTTGTGAATGTTGAGATGTTATATTGGTTTCACTGGTAAAAATAAATAATTGAAATGGGTATAAATTTGTTTTTTGTTAAGTTGCCTAATAATTATGCACAGTAATAGTCACCTGCACACACAGATATCCCCCTAAAATAGCTAAAACTAAAAACCACTTCCAAAAATATTCAGCTTTGATATTAATGAGTTTTTTGTGTTCATTGACAACATGGTTGTTGTTTAATTATTAATGTTGTAAAATTAATCCTCAAAAATACAACTTGCCTAATAATTCTGCACTCCCTGTATAAAAACAATATTTATGAGTAATATGACTTTTTATTTATGAGTAATATTAACTTTTATAGTCGTCTCGCGTTTCACTCGTAGCCGAAAGATGCTGCAACACGCCTGACACCATAACCTGCCAATAGACAAACAGTGCACAAATGTGAGAATATTTTATCATCCAAATTAAATATATATTCGTTATTACATTTACATTTATGCATTTGGCAGACCAAAAAAACCCAAAGCGACTTACAGTGCCCTTATTACAGGGACAATCCCCCTGGAGCAACATGGAGTAAAGTGCCTTGCTCAAGGACACACTGGTGGTGACCGCTGGGATCAAACCAGCAACCTTCTGAGTATCAGTTCCATGGTTTAACCCATTGGACCACCATCTCACATTAAGAATCTTTAGGGTTCTTTAGGGTAGAATCTCAAATGAAGTTATCTTTAGGAATAAAGTCGTGTGTTTTGAGCAAGGCACCAAGCGTTTCAAAGACAGACGCCACACTCGTTTAGGTGACTCGCATTGCGTCCCTGTATGTTGTTTTGCATTGAATAAAATTATTTTAAGCACAGCAATGATTTTATAAATAAAATAAAACACACAAACCTGAATTTCACAGAGGAAATGTTCCAATTCTGCGACGCTGAGAAGAAGGAACTGCTCTAGAGATTGAAGAGAATTCAAACAGCCTGCGCTCACTCAACCATCGAGCAGTCGTCACGTCAAGGGGCGGGGGAGGGGTGCAGTGTTTTAATCGAGTAAACTTACTCAATTTCTTCAGTGTGTGTTAAATATTAATAATCTTGATTTGAATTAAGTAATATTTGTGGTTCTTGAAACAGATCAATTTAATTATCCCTTCTCAAATATTTTGATAGAAGTTTCACAAGTATATGAAGCATATTTGAAATAAATAATTGGTTATTCGAATACTAAATTCTTTTAGCGAAACAAACTTAAATATGACTGTACATTTTATACAAAATTAGCTGTTGGATTTTTAGTCAATTATTTTGGTATGTTCAACTCAAGTAAATGATATTCAGAGATTTTATTAAGTTAATAAAGTTAATTATTACTGTGATATTTACCAAGCCACTGAATCATTTTTTAGAGTGCAGTGAATGGGTCGTTTTAACCCAGTGGTTGGGTTAAATGTTTGCTTAAAACAACCCAATTGTTGGGTTAGTCCATTTTCAACCCAAATTGGGTTGTTTTTAACCCAGCATTTTTTAGAGTGTTTTTTTAAACATATACGTTCTATGAATAGAGACCCTTTTTTACCAGTTAAAGGGATAGTTCACCCAACAATGAAAATTAGCCCATGATTTACTCACCCTCAAGTCATCCGAGGTGTATATGACATTCTTCTTTCAGACGAATAAAATCTGCGTTATATAAAAAAAAAGTCCTGACTAACCCAAGCGTTATAATAGCAGTGACTGTTGCTCTGTTTTTGAAGTCCATAAAAAATGCAGCTGTCCGTCAAATAACTGCTCCACGCGGCTCTGGGGTGTTAATAAAGGCCTTCGGAAGCGAATCGTTGAGTTTGTGTAAGAAAAATATCCATATTTAAAACTTTATAAAGTAAAGTTCCAGCCGATCGCCTTCCGTGGAAAAGTGTTGAAAGTGCCTTCTCGCAATTCAAGATGCGTACGTCTGACGAGCGTACCTTTCAACACTTTTTCCATAAATTGAATACGGAAGGCGATCGGCCGACTACGTATATAACGTTTTAAATATGGATATTTTTCTCACACAAGCGCATCGATTCACTTCAGAAGGCCTTTATTAACACCCAGAGCCGTGTGGAACACGTTATTTGACGGACAGATGCATTTTTTATGGACTTCAAAAACAGAGCAACTATTACTGCTATTATAAAGCTTGGATTAGCCAGGACTTAATATAAATATAACTCGAATTTTATTCGTTTGAAAGAAGAAAGACATACACACCTATAGGATGACTTGAGGGTGAGTAAATCATGGGCTAATTTTCATTTTTGGGTGAACTAACCCTTTAACTTGAGTCGACGGTTGTAACTATGTTTTTGTTTTGTTGTAAAAGGGTATTTTTATTTTTGTTATGTTTCTGTAACAAGTTATTGTTAAAAAAAAAAAAACTGAGGAAGTCCACATTCGCCTCTTTCCTTCTCTCATTATTTCTGTCCGTTTTCAGGAGTACTATAAAATGCCTATTGCAAGTAAAACAGCTTGAGTCTTTCAGCATCGTGCTTTCTCAGATGAGCACTTTTTCCACTTAAAACCTTCTCTTTTTTCACAGTTTATAATACACATTACTTTTCATTTTAACCTCTTAACTGTCACCGTCCCACAGTGCTCTTTTTTTGGACGCCTGGTGCTCTTTTTTTCGATCGCCTTTTTTCATATCATATATTTAAGTAATTATCTAGCCTGGATGCCAGACGAACTTAGCCCCGCCCACAAAATGTTTTGCACGGGCAGTTCGGTCTGGACTTGATCCATAGAGAAGTAATTATGCCCGAACAGAAACTGTTCGGACCAATGAAATTGTCAGGGCGGGCTTTAGACGATGATGGACAGATGATAAACAGTAACGTAATCATCCACGTCATCAAAGGCGCTTGGGTTGAATTTGTTCTAATCCTAAACGGAGAACTTGTTCGTATATGCATTCACCTTCACTATTTCTCTCAGAAATGATGATGGTGTTGGTAAGTACTCTGTGTATCCTTAAATTATTTTTTTTACAACACCGGCAAAGATCGTTTACACTCATCTTCTTCTTCTAACGTGACTTATTCCAGCGTGCGCACAGACAGGGTTGCCAAGTTTTTACAGCAAAACTCGCCCAACTGCTACTCAAAACTAGCCAAAAACAAGCCCAATAGCTTTCCGGGTGGGGGGGGTTCTCCGGGAAAAATGGCATTTGGGGGGTAAAATATGTGTTATTTTGGCTGGACTGCCTGCTAAATTTCGCATTCCTGGGTCTGTATATCACATAATTGGGGTCGCTTCAACCCGCGGACTTGGCAACACAGTGCAGTTGAGTTCTTGTTGACATTTGACAACTAACGTTATGCGTCGCTCCGTTGCTCTGATTGGTTGTAGGTCTATCCAATTGAGGTCTTTCCTGGTTTGGTTTAAACACGCCCCATAATCACAGCCCAACGGAGCAGTATCAGACTCAAATTCTGACTAGAATTGAGTATGACGACGTCAGGCTAGTAATTATCATAAATTAGGTATCATTTGAAAGCTTACAAACTGAAAACCGTTCATCCTGTGAAAACCGTTTTGAAATCGGACATTGTGTTACCATGGAAACGTTACTCTAAATTATTCTAGCGGGCTCCTCCCCTAGTGGGCGGTGTCATGTTTCATATTACAACAATTATTTTAACTACTTTATATTCAAAACTTTTCCAATCTTGACAAAACACATATTGTCGGAAAGGTCTCAAGGGTCCATATTTGGTGACTGTTTAGTGATGGAAGTGACATTTGGACAGAAATTTACAGGAAAATGCATAAAAAAAAAACAATAAATGGAATTTGAATGACACCCGGTGGCTATTTTTGGTACAGCACCTAAACAAAATCTCATGGGAACTTCAATTTTTGTGATATCAACTTCAAATTTGGAACACAAATTGGTAAAACATATGGCTTTGATTTTACAGTAATTTTAGAGTAAATTCTTTTTTGTAAAATATATACTTCATATGAAATAAAAAATATTTAGTACAGTATTTTTCATTTACAGTATTTTTCATTTGCTTTCACTTCAGCAATAATCTGCAGAGTGTCGTCTTTAAAACGAGACCAACCTTTGGTCCATATTCCAAAGCATTCTTGAATTACAGCCCTTTAAGTTTGGATAGTGCATTTTCATGTGTATTCTCAAAAGGGGGGTGACAGTTAAAGGGCTAAATAAGCAATAAAATCGCAAGGAAACACATAGGATTGATCTTTTTATGCAAGGATTCAGCTTCTACATTCAGCACATCAGGATACAACGAAAGTATTGATACTCCTCAATCAATCTGCCCATCTCTAACAAAAAGAACATTTTTGTGTTGTTTCTTAAGAGAAAGCTCTTTGATAATAGGTTTGACTATGCTAAAGTAGAGGCAGCTGTCCAGATTCCTGAGGAGATGTATAATCATCCTATGATGTGTATAATTATATCGTGGATGTCAAAAAACAGAAGTGGCCAAGAGGGCAGCGAGTAGTGACAAGACACATTTATATGCTTTTTGCCTTTAGAGGGGTAAAAATCGGAAGAAGCCTAATCTCTCTTGCCCTTTTGAGTTCCTGAAAAAGTGCTTATTGAAACTAAACTGCAAAAACAGCTAGTGCTGTGCAACTCGGTGATGTCACACACAAGATTGCATCATCATGACCAGCCATATTTACAGGTAGTTGACACCTTTTGCGTGATCAGTAACTTGGCCCATCCACAGGACTTTATTACTCATTTATCATCATAAATAATGCACTATTACTCATTTATCATTATAAGAAACATAATTGACTGCAACTATTTATTGATAGATGCTATTTACAACAAGTGTAAATAATAACAACATATTCAGTGTTTTATTAAAGTGTATTATGGATGCTGCTTTATTGGGACATTAGTTGTCCCAATCCCTAGTGGTGTGTGCACACTAGGGATGAAACGGTATGGAAATTTAACATCACGATTATAGTGACCCGAATTATCACGATTATCAATATTATCACGGTTTTGTTCAAAATGAGATGAAAGTGTTCAAAAAGAACAGATGCACACACTCAAAACATTTCAACAAGTTTTATATTTGAAAATCAACAAACAACAAATAAATAAAGCAGCTCTATGCACTATTTTAAGCTAGATTCTATTCTGTGGGATTTCCTTCTGTCGTCAATAGCAACGCATAACTCATAAATAATAATAATTTGGTGTAAATATAATCTCTAATATTATCTCTGTAAATATATTCTCAAGCAATACTCTCATCAGTGTTCTATCAGCTATGACGCATTTAAATCTAACATATTTTGTGTAAGAGCCCAAAGAGTATCCTAGTGAAATAATGCATATCCATATTTTCATATGATTTGACAGTTTATTTTATTAAATATCAAAAGGTGTTCATCATACCTGACACCTAGATGAACACTTTACAGTCAGTTTTATGACAGTAAGTCATTCTCGTCAAATGCTATTGAAGTTAGAAATGTGTATACCAATCTTGTTTGTAACTTTAGAGACGGTCCCTAAATTCGCGAATCTAGAACATCAAGCCAGTGTTATTCCAGTCATATCAGATGCGCTGTGTTTGTTTGAAACTTTTTTGCTGCTAAAATAGAACAAAAACAGTCAACCACTGTACGACAAATTAATCTCCTGCATACGTCGCACGTTCATCTCAGCTTTGAGTGCAGATTTCAGCGAGTGAGAGCGCGCTCTGAACAAAACTCTGGCTAATCTGAACGCCTCTGATTATGAGACATTGCATTCATAAACTCAATATAAACACGTGTGATTGGTTATAATGCGCAACGCGATTATAACAGATGGCTTTTCAGAAGACTATAATAAGTTCAACCACCAAAGTGGCAAGTGTGAGTGACTGTGTTACACGCCACAGCCGAAATACACCCGCAAATGGCGGTTGTTAATGTCAAACCCTGATTATTTTCCCTTAAATGTCACCCTAGTCTTGTCTGAACTTGTTCGTTCGTCTTTGGCTCAAGCTTCACGTTATTATTTCACAGACGTAGTTTTGGTATTGAGGTCAAAGTCCACTTGCCTTGCGTTCGTAGTATTTTTGAGTTCTTCAGACTGGGTGACCATACTTGATTAAGTTTCCCTCAGGACTTTTGTAAAAGCCAAAATAAGACCACACCTCAGATTAGGTCCTTTTAGAAGGCTGATCAATCCTCCGAGTGCTGTCACTGCCTTCTGCCATTTCTTCTCATTCAAAAAAAAGCGTTGCGCTCTGCGCTTGCACCAGACTGACGCCGACTGGACAAGATTTACCGCAAGTTTTCAAAATCGTGATAATCAAACACGGTTTTAATGATAATTACATTTTAAACGATATTACTAACCGTCAGTACATTTTATCGTGGTTTATCGTGAAACCGGTAATCGTTTCATCCCTAGTGCACACCAAAAGCGAAGCGAACATTCGCATCGCGTTACTCACTCTAGATTACTCGCGGGATTACTTGTTTTACTTGTTCACTCATGCAAATTAAAAAATTGCGCGATGAGGAGTGTCTTCACGCATGTCAACAACAACAACAATATTTATTTCTGCCAGTTTTTCACCATCAACCACCATGTTGGAGATAACTACCATTGCTGTTCTGTACCTGTTGTGGAAGTCCCAAATACGCCGGAAAGCCAAATGGCGAAGTGTCTGGGTTCATAGTCCATCCAGAGGCGCACACAACTCTTCTCCGGGAACTGCGCCTGGATGACAGCCACTTCCAGCGCTACTTGAAGATGACCGGTGCCCATTTTGATACCGTGTCAATAAGCTCTTCGCTGATTGGCTTGCGCGACAATGCATCATGCGAATTTTCCACTTGAGTAGAAATTTATCAACTTGCACAGAAGACGGGATTGAGGCGTTCACGTCATTCGCTTCATTAACGTTTCCCGGCGTGAATTTGCGCCTATTCGTGACATTGTATGTAATCTACTCACGCAAAAAGTTCACACTGCCTGATATTAGGCCTGATTTTCACTCACTGACAGGTTTTGTGAATTACCAAAGACGCGATCTGAGAGAATCGCAGGTGAGTCGTCGACGCCTGTGAGATATTTGGCATGCTAAATATCTGGACATGTTGGCAATTGAAAAATCCTGCTGTGTGAAATCTGACTGAAAATGACATGGGTAATCGATGACCTACAGCCAACGAAAGCATGAGTACATGCACTTCCAAAGGATGAGGACTCGGACTCGAATTGATACAGTAAAACCAACCTCATCATTATTGTTTGTATCATTGTGTATCAAGTGCTGAGGAAGAGCTGAAATTCAGATATGCTAATGGGAGTTTTGTTTCCAGGCGATCAACCAATCACAACAGACATCTGACCAACCAGAGCAGAGCAGGATCTCTGAAAAGAAGGATTTAGAGAGACTGTATCCTTGATCGAGCTGTTTCAGACACTGTGAGAAAAAAGTTTATGTTGCAATGTTATAAGGGGGGGAAATGTATGGATGTGTCACAATCACCAGTGAGAGTGCCCCTGATTACCACCTGAGGGCCCTCCACCCCGGACTGTCACTCCATCAAGGACTACATCTCCCAGAATCCTTTGCACGGACTCATCAGTACTCATTGATTACATCCACCATTACGTTGTTAGCTCACACTATATAAGCCTGGTCATTTCTATCATTCATTGCGAAGTCTTGTATGTTGTTACACTGCATTTCTGAGCGTTCTCCCGTTTCATGTCTTGTTGTTCTTTGGATCTCTTGCCTGTTTCCCGGATTACCCTTTTGCCTCTGTCCCCTGCCTTGTTTGCCTGTTTGGACTGCTTGCCTGTGTATGACCTTTTGCCTGTTTTGTTTACGATTGTGGATTACCCTTCATTAAAGCTGTATTTGGATTCTCAACCCTTTGTCTCTTGGAGCAGTACGTTACAGGATGCATGTAAATCTGTTGACTTCAAAACAAAACTAGAAACTTTTACTATAGCATAATAAGGGCACTTTTCCCCGCCATTGACAAGATTTTCCATCACACAATGATTCCCCGCCATTGTTTTCCAGAAGTTTTTCTTCACTGGTTTTATGCATCTGCTAAAATAGTTAAGCATCTCCAAATCCAAAAACAAGCGAAGACCATCTGCGTAAACCCGAAGGAGAGGATAGAAGTCGTTTGCGCACAAGTAAGCAAACGTCATCCTCAAACATTCAACAGCATATTAATCAAAACTGCCTAAAGCCCAAAGTATACTTTGTTTTGTACACAGTTGAACGCACAGCGTTCACAATGACTCATATGCGTACACTGTCGTTCGACGCATGCACAGTTTTGAGCAGTGTTGCACCACGAGTTACAACCCATGTAAATACTGCAAAAAAATGTAATGCACATGTGCGACCTGCATGTACAAAGCACTCGTAAATACGGTTCAGTACGCGTGTAAAAAGTGAAGTATACTTTGGCCTTAACTGTCACAATTCCCCTTCTAGGACTTTTGTTTTGAAGTGTATTTTCTGGTCCTTTTGTTCCTGTTGTTTTACTTGTGTTTAGTTCCTGTTTTCCTTGGCTGTGTCCGAAATCGCCTCCTATACCCTTAAAAAGGGCACTATTTGAGGGGTCAGCCATTTATAATGGGGTCTGAAACCATAGTGGACATTATCGAGTGCATTAATTCAATCCCACAATGTACCAATGTCGCTACAGAATACCCATAATGCACTGTGAGAGTAGCGTGTTGAATGAATTTCTGCGTCTCGCCAGAAGATGAGCCCACAGCTGAATCATCCAGTCATCCATTTTCCAAACCGCTGGTCAAATGTGGGTACAGAGTAATATCATAGAGGCATACATTCCTTTTTAATTTATTATTAAATAGTTTAATTAAGGTTTATATGCTTGTTTCCATGGCAGAGTTCAAAATAAATCTTTTCATTACTGGATGAACTAACAGATTATTAAACAGCACAAACTATGCAAAAGCGACAGCCCTTCCGGTGCACTCAGTGTCCAAATTCACTCACTCTGCCTTGCTTGTTACCATGGTGATTCATTACCCACACCGGTTACTAGTTTGCTTCTTGTCATCCTGTGTATTAATGCATATAATATATTATAATATCATCTGTATTAAATGTGATAAATATGCAAAGAAAGCTTAAAATAATTTATCAGAAAAAAAATAGAAGAATGCAAAGAAAATTTGTCAATTGAAACTAGGACTTCCTTATTTATTTACTTTTTTATCACATTGCATTGCTGAAAGCAGGACTGTAGAGTTGGGTCTGAGATAGGACAGTCAGAAATGAAATGTGGTTCAGGGAATACAACAAATGGACAGTTATTTCAATTTATGCTTTTGGCACACACTTTGAAACACTGGTGGTCAGAAATTTGACCCATGGTCAAGTGGACCCACTTTGCAAATTATGCTTTCTTTGCAAACAAGCGTACAGTGTTTTGTTCTGGGATTTGAGTTTTGTCTCGACTGCATGATCACCTGTCCTATATACTTTGTGCATGACCTTGAGAGAACTGAAACACAGTTCCCCAGCGCCAGAGCTTGGACGAAAACTTCAGTTTTCAGCCTCAAAATGGACATTAAAATCATTGAGCTGACCTTGCAGATGTTGCAGGTGTCTGGCTGTCTTACTGTGATTTATGATTGCCTTAAGCCTCTGCTATGTGGTATGACCTAGTGTGTTGTTTGATTCCATTATGAAATATTAAAGATGATATATGTTTTATGCTAAGGTTTCTCCTATCCCAGCTGTTATACAGATACAGAGACTATGTTTAAGTCATTACTAGGTTGAAAAGTGTAAACCTCATATGGAAATGTAGGGTAATTGATTGTATTGAGGGTATTATTGTAAACATTTGTGAAATGACTATGATCTTTTTTAGATTCTTTGTGAATCCATTCAACCTGGAGAAAAGTTCCTCAAAGTCCCATTTTCTTAGATTAAACAGAGTCTAAGAAAGTCTAAGGCCTGTTGTGGTGGTTGATGTTTAGAAAATTCAGGGTATAGACCTAATTTTTGATCTCAGTTTTGCTGAGGTTATCAGTGTTGCTAAAGAACACTTGCTAAGGTTGTTGTTATGGTTGTTAAAGGCCCCGATATAGAGGGTATGCATCGCCGTCAATTTCCAGCCTGAGACACGCCCCCTCAGCAGGGACTGAGTGGCAGAAGAGCTGCTGTATGACTGGAGGTAAGAGGAGAAAACGCGAGTAAAACGAACCGTTATCAGTTTAAACTAAATGTTGGACTCAACATACTACAACATAAATTACCAAAGATCCTGTGATCCATGGATATTGACATGCAGACAGACATTTATATGAGCCTGATTTCATACATAAATATTTATCACTGTCAGTCATCACAATTTCGAGAGTGAATCCTGCTTGTATATGCGGATGGGCCTATGTATTGCCTAGACAGCGCACGAAGAGCATTACCTTTATAATCACTAAAAGCTATTTTACAAAGTTCCGTTATATGAATCAGTGAAGCTGACGATACAATGAATCTCTTTTTTACATAATGTCTACACTTAGAGAGGATTCGCGCACATGCGAAACTTGGCACTGGACAAAAACTCCAGCAGTGGTAAGTGGATTCTAACTTCAACACCTTTGATTGGCCATTGTGTTCAAGAGATCAACTAACATGTCTGTGATTGGCCATTGCGTTGTAGAAATCAACAAACAATTCTGTGATTGGCTACATTACTAAATACAGATACGCACTGGATCTTTTGCCAACTCTTTTTCACGAATAATATGCTATTATTATGAAGAAAACAGATCCTAGACCAGCAGTTATGGGCAGCTTTTCCCTCTAAAAGCAATCAGTAGAAGAAGCAGGCGGCAGTGGTCTGAGTGTGAAAATTACACACTATTATCAAGTCCATCTCCCTCGGTCCGGAGGGGGGCACGGGGATGTCCATGTCCGTTACCATGCCCCCCGACTCCCACTCTGGCACCGGGCCTGGTTTTGTGTGTTTTTTGTTGCAATCGCACTGAAAACCAATGCTGATGCTCAGTCTTTTTGCCACTCAGTGTGGCGTAACCGCAGTCACTCCGGACGACGGTGAAGTCCTGTGCATTCCCTCTATGGTTCAAGCTAATTTGAAAAACAAACTAGTGTGATGTAATTTTTGAACAAAATCAGGCCAAAACAAAGTTTGTTTCAGGAATTTGAACAGCTTGCCAAAGTGAACTTCCAGAAAAGTTTGCTCTGGCTGGTATTACCTTTGATTGGTCAGTAGCAAATCTGCGGGCTGTAAATTAAAGTGGTGTTTGTTCCCCTCTTGTTCCTCTTGCGAAGGAAGAAGTCCTCTCTGGACTCTGGACGGCAGAAGAAGTCCTCTCTGGACTCTGGGCGAAGGAAGAAGTTCTCTCTGGACTCTGGATGGCAGAAGAATTCCTCTCTGGACTCTGGGCGAAGGAAGAAGTCCTCTCTGGACTCTGGACGGCAGAAGAAGTCCTCTCTGGACTCTGGGCGAAGGAAGAAGTTATCTCTGGACTCTGGATGGCAGAAGAAGTCCTCTCTGGACTCTGGGCGAAGGAAGAAGTCCTCTCTGGACTCTGGACGGCAGAAGAAGTCCTCTCTGGACTCTGGATGGCAGAAGAAGTCCTCTCTGGACTCTGGGCGAAGGAAGAAGTTCTCTCTGGACTCTGGGCGAAGGAAAAAGTCCTCTCTGGACTTTCATTGCGGGCTGAAGCCTTCACTGGACATTCGTCACAGGCTGGAGCTTTCTCTGGACTTTCGTTGCTGGCTGATGCCTTCTCTTGACACTCGTCATGGGCTGGAGCCTTCAATGGAATCGTTGCAGGTCTCTGTGTCTTTCCGGGATACTCCGGGCTGAGCCAAAGGGTAATCTCTGGAGCGGGCAGAGAGATGGCTGCTGGAGATGTTAATAGTCCTGGGTAGTCGGAGAAAATAGTGTCGTGGTCCTCGACAACTCTCACGGTGAGGGAGGATCCGCACACCCACAAGGTGTAGTCAATGAACTCGATGATGTCGCGGATGTAACCCGATCCTTCCGGCGGGTGAACGTCCGTAAAGCTGCGGGTCCAGACGGCATTCCCGGCCGTGTGATCAGAGCGTGCGCGCACCAACTGGCTGGAGTCTTCACGGACATTTTTAACCTGTCCCTCTCCCTGTCTGTGGTCCCCACATGCTTTAAAACGTCCACCATTGTGCCTGTACCTAAGCAGTCAAAAACCACCTGCTTAAACGACTGGCGTCCTGTTGCTCTGACCCCCATCATCAGTAAATGCTTTGAGAGACTAGTCAGAAACCACATCTGCTCTGTTCTCCCCCCCTCACTGGACCCACTGCAGTTTGCATACCGCACAAACCGCTCCACTGATGATGCCATTTCATCCACTATACACACTGCTCTCTCCCACCTGGAAAAGAGGAACACGTATGTGAGAATGCTGTTTGTGGACTACAGCTCAGCATTCAACACCATTGTGCCCTCCATACTTGACGGGAAACTCCGGGCTCTAGGCTTAAACAGCCTGTTATGCAGCTGGATCCTGGACTTCCTGTCAAACAGACGCCAGGTGGTCAGAATGGGCAGTAACATCTCATCATCACTGACTCTCAACACTGGAGCCCCTCAGGGCTGCGTTCTCAGCCCACTCCTGTACTCCCTGTACACACATGACTGTGTGGCAACCCACAGCTCCAACACCATCATCAAGTTTGCTGACGATACGACGGTGGTAGGTCTTATCACCGACAATGATGAAACGGCCTACAGAGAGGAGGTGCACACTCTGACACGGTGGTGTCAGGAGCACAACCTCTCCCTCAACGTCAGCAAGACCAAGGAGCTGGTGGTCGACTTCAGGAGGAATGAGAGAGAACACCGCCCCATCACCATCGATGGAGCACCGGTGGAGAGAGTCAGCAGCTTCAAGTTCCTCGGTGTCCACATCACAGAGGAACTCTCATGGTCCGTCCACTCCGAGGCCGTTGTGAAGAAGGCTCATCAGCGCCTTTTCTTCCTGCGACGGCTGAGGAGGTTTGGAATGAACCGCCACATCCTCACACGCTTCTACACCTGCACCATAGAGAGTCTGCTGACTGGCTGCATCACCACCTGGTACGGCAACAGTACCGCCCGCAGCCGCAAGGCCCTGCAAAGGGTAGTGCGCACGGCCAGCTGCATCATCGGAGGTGAGCTTCCCTCCCTCCAGGACATTTACGCCAGGCGGTGTGTGAAGAGAGCTCAGAGGATCATCAGAGACTCTAGCCACCCGAACCATGGGCTGCTCTCACTGCTGCCATCAGGCAGACGGTACCGCAGCATCAGAACACGCACCAGCCGACTTCAGAACAGCTTCTTCCCACAAGCAATCAGACTACTTAACTCTTGATCCATCAGGATCATAACACACACTGACAGAATATCACTCAGCACAACCCACTGTAGATACACACACATTATATACACATTTATTTATCATACAGCATCTATTGCACTTTGGATTTCAATTTTTCAATCTGTGAATAATATTTTATACTGTACATTGTATATTATTATTATAGCGTAATGTATATTGTTTAGTGTATGTTTAGTGTATATTGTTTAAAGTATATGTATATTGTAAGTATGTGTATATTGGTTAAAGCTGTGAGTTTACACTCACATTGTGTAAATTATTTATTGTTTATTGTAGTGTATACTGTGCTGTGAGTAATTGTGTGCGCATCAGATGTGTAATCTGATGCTGCTTTAAATGTTGTACATGTCATGTCATGACTACTATGTTGCTCGGAACTGCACCTAAGAATTTCACCTACTGTTGCACTTGTGCATATGTAGAGTGACAAATAAAGTGATTTGATTTGATTTTTGATTTGAAAGGAAGGTGATCCTCCCCCAACAGCAGCATCTGGCCGAGTATATCGTTCACCCCGCTCCAGAAATGCTGTTTCAGAGTTTCATCGTCCCAGCGTGCCTCATGATAGAGTTCCAGGTAATCCTCCACATAATCCTCCAACGATCGACCATTTTGTGAAACATAGTCCTCTTTATCCATTCTTAGGTCCAGTATTCTGTCACAGGTGTGTGTAGGCAAGAAGACGAAGATGGGCTGATACAATTCTCCAACGAAGCTTTAATGATCAAGGAATCTCAGGTGAGTAACGATAGGCAGGTATACAACACATTCTAGACTTTGACGTACAATACCAGACAAGGAGTGACTGAAAAGGCAGAACTAAATAGGGAACACAAATGAGGATGATGACACACAGCTGGAACAGATAAGCTAATGATGACAGTGACCATGGAGACAGACGAGTGGCGGGAACCAGGAACAAAGGACCATGTGAAAACGGAAACAGGATGACAACACAAACAGACAAGCATGTGACATTTATAGTTACACTATAATTACCGAAAATTACACTGTAAACAAATTTTACTTATGCAGTACTTTCCAGGCTATAATCTAAAGCGTCACAGAAGCTTCTTAACAAACTGCATCAGGGCATGCTACAGAAACTGCACTGTGTCAGATTAGAAGGCTCTCCAGCGAGTAGTAAAAACTGGCCAGTACATCACTGGTGTCTAGCTGTCCTCCATCAAAGACATTTATCACAAACACTGCCTATGGAGAGTATGATTAAAGATACCTCCCACTCCAACGATAGTATTTCCCTCTCCTACCATCTGTTAAATGCTACAGGTGCATTCGCACTAGTAGACTCTGGAACAGTTTTTCTCTATCAGCTAACAGCCTCTTGAACTCTGATCTCAGACACTGTACACCCTCTATTCTCAAAAAAAAAAACTTCTTGCACACTTTTACACTGGTAAAATAGCTAGAATGGGGATTTGACACATATACCTTATTCTCTGTATTGTGTCCAAATGGGTATAGCAATATACATTTACCATGTACCTGTTCTCAAACCAAGCTCATGCTCAACTTGTCACCATGATGGTAAGCCCCCCAAAAACATAATTACAGAAACTTTTCTAAATTAGCATAGCAAAACATTAAACACTACTAAATCTCCCCCTTAAATGTGCAGTGTGTGAATTTTAATCTAGAAATTTCATCTAGTGGTGAGGTTGTGAATTACAACCACCAACCACTCACCCCTCCCTTTCAAAGCACATAGAGAAGCTCCGGTGGCCAACACAAGTCAAAGATGTTGTGGTCTGAGACAGCAGAGAGTAGCTAGCTCTCTATAGAGCAGTTTGTCCAGTTAGGGCTAGTGTAGAAACATGATGGCGCAAAATGGCGATTTCACTGTAAGGGGACCCGCGGTGTATGATAATAAATTCTAAGATAATAAAAAACATAACAGTTCATTATGTAAGGTCTTTATACACCAACGAAAACATAGTTATGTGTATTATATGTGATCCTGGAGCACAAAACCAGTCATAAGTCTCACGGGTATACGTATTTGTGGCAATAGCCAACAATACATTGTATGAGTCAAAATTATAAATTTTTCTTTTATGCCAAAAATCATAAGGATATTAAGTAAAGATCATGTTCCATTAAATTATTTTGTAAATTTCCTACCTTAAATATATCAAAAATGTATTATTAAGCAGAGGGTGACCTACAACATGTTTAAAACTAGCAGGGACAATTCCGTTCGCTAGAGAACTGTTAATAATAGCTGTTACAGCTGGGATTAAAGTTTCAAACACTTCCTTAAAAAGACGAGTTGGGATGACAGCAGATTCACAGCTGGAACATTTAGCCTTAAAAACAATAGCAAGTAGCTGAGCAGAGCTAACTGGATGAAAACAAGTTAGTGAATTGGTTGGTGAACAGATCAAGGGGGCATTATATACTTTCGCCTGGGTCCGCAGCGCGAGCCTCCACTGACTGCGCGCGGCGCTCTCCAAACGGACGAGGCGTTTATACATGATGCTCTCACCATTGTGCTAATCTTTGAAACGACAGAGGGCGACTCAGAGTAATTGTTCTATAAACCATCAGGAAACAGCGATGAGAAGATGTGGCCTAATGATATTTATTTTAGTACACTTCACTAAAAAACCACACTACAAAAGAATCGATTAAAGGTCCCGTTTTTCGTGATCCCACTGTTCAAACTTTAGTGTGTAATGTTGCTGTTAGAACATAA
Organism: Romanogobio albipinnatus; assembly: GCA_023566225.1. Classification (NCBI taxonomy): domain Eukaryota; kingdom Metazoa; phylum Chordata; class Actinopteri; order Cypriniformes; family Gobionidae; genus Romanogobio; species Romanogobio albipinnatus. The sequence continues at coordinate 4,555,131 of CM042249.1, read as the reverse complement.
ATAATACCTGTAAAATTATAAAGCTCAAAGTTCAATGCCAAGCGAGATATTTTATTTAACAGAAGTTCCCTTTCAAAGCCTACAGTGAACGGCCGGTTTGGACTACATCCTGGTACTTCCTTCATTAATTACGTCAGTCAGTAGAACAGTAGAACAGACTAACCTCCGCCCACAAGAATACGTGAAAAAGGGTGTGTGGTCTTGTTGCTGTCCCACGTGGAGAAGAGGAAGTGTCGTGTGGAGAAAAGGAAGTGGTGCGTTTGAGTGTGTTTGTCGCCATGTCGTCGAGACGCTGTTATTTTCATCCCGGAGTCAAATCACCTTTGTTTGGCTTTCCCAGGGACACTGTAGAGATCATTAAGCGCATACATCTCCCGTTAAGAGGCGTGACCTTTCCATTCAAGTTAAGTGCGCTAAGCTGCTGTCGAATCACAACACGGGAACCGCTGGCACAATCAGAACTCGTTACGTATTTCTGAAGGAGGGACTTCATAGAACAAGGAAGTCATCAGCCTTTTTAGGACAGTGAAAACAGCGGTATACAGATAAGTAAATTGTGTGAAAAATACTGTGTTTTTTTACACGCGAAACATGAACACATGTTATATTGCACACTGTAAACACAATCAAAGCTTCAAAAAAACACGAAGAACGGGACCTTTAAAACTCAGTGAACCTTGATATTATTACTTGTGACATGAGAACAAAATGTATGTAGGCCTACACATGTATACAACTAAATTTACGATCTCTTAAATACTTCATAATTTCACAAAACATTTTCTTTTAGTTTCGTGAACATTTATTATTAAACATGGATCTTTACTTTTGATAAAAGGGCTTATTTATGTTTTTGTAGGCTCATTTTGTAAATTTAATCAACTAATTTGTATGTGCAAACTGGGTGCTGGTGTGAAGAGACGTCATGCTCAGCTATATTCGCCTCAAACTTGTGCATCTTCGGATGCGGAGCCGCGCGAAAAGTAAAAAATTTTTGCTGCACACCACCAAGCGAAATGGGGTCTCTCAGCACTACCATCCACTCCGCGATGACGTCATTTTTCCCACGAGCACCCTCGCGCTTGTGCGGACGTGTCAAGTATAAACAAGGCTTTAATGGACGCCTTGATCGCCAACACTTTATCATTTAAAAATTTAAAAAAGTTCTCACAGGTTTCCAGAGATGGAACAAGAGAAGGAGCTGGTAAGAGTCTTAGCACTGAATCAATAGTCTTAAACAGCATTCTCAGCCAATTTGCATTTTCAGTGATGAGTTTTGAGAGGAATTTAGATTTGGCCTCTTTCACTTTTGGTAACTGGTTAAGCATGCAGTTAAACATTCATACAATACTTGGAGTTTATCTCTTTTCCACTTCCGCTCTGCCTTACGACACTCTTGTCTAAGAGAGCGAGTAAAATAATTTAACCAAGGCTGAGCAGGGCCCTTTCCCATAGCTTTTCCTGGGCTTAAGGGGAGCATGCTTTAGTAAAAGCCTCCACCATCTCCTCAGTGTTTAATTAGTCGAAGGGGACAGCATCCGCAAGGTTGACTTGATAGTACTCTGAAAATAAACTGGCAGTAGAAGGTTGGATGAAACGAGAGAAACTCTGAGAGCAAGTTGAGGTGTGAAAAACAGATTCAAACACAATTGGCAAATGGTCTGAAATTGCGGTATCAACTACTCTTAGATTAGTTACGGGAAAACCATGTGACAACACCAAATCCAAAATGTGGCCCAAATTATGAGTAGTGCTAATGACTAATTGTGACAAAACCACGTCTGCCGTCTCACGGTCACGCCCACTATCTCACATGCCTGCTGGTAGCTTACAGATGGGATTGCTGGTCCTTAAAAAAAAAAAGGATAGGGCGTTTCATTTGGGGCTCTAGCAGAGGACAGATGTCAATTGCTGCATCGGAGAGAGGGCTGTTATGTGTTGGAAATGGTGATGCTGAGATTCCCACTATAATAGTGGGCGCTCATGCTGAATCAGATTCATACTTGACAGCCATGCTTTCCCGGGTGGCTGAGGCGTAGTGCAATGCGTAAATCGCCTTGCCCGCCCCTTGCCTTTTCCCGGCCCGTACTTCATTGTACCCAAGAAAGCGGCGGGTTATGGCCGATCTTGGTTCTGCAATTCTTGAATCGGTCCCTTAAAGAAATGCCATTCAGAATGCTAAACGCAGAAACGTATCTTCAGGTGAATCCCCAAGATTGGTTAGCAGCGATCGACCTGAAGGACGGGTACTTTCATGTCTCAGTTTTCCCTCGACACAGACCTTTCCTGCACGTTGCATTCGAGGGACGGGCACATCAGTACAGAGTCTTACCCTTCGGGCTGTCCCTGTCGCCCCGTGTCTTCACGAAAGTCGCGGAGGCGGCCATTGCTCCCATGAGAGAGCTTGAACTGCTTGAACTCGTTCAAACGCAGGACAGCGGTACCACTGAACCTTTTTCAGAGGCTCCTGGGGCATATGGCATCCGCAGCCGCAGTAACGCCACTGGGATTGCTTCATAACTGCAATGGCATATCAATTGCCCGGAGTTGTTAGCAGTTCATCTTGCACTCAGCCGCTTCAAGGAGCCAGTCAGAGGCAGGCACGTTCTGGTCCGTATGGACAGCACGGCGGCTGTTGCGTACTTCAAAGAAAACAGGGTGGTCTACGCTCCCGTCGCATGTCACAACTTGCCCGCCATCTCCTCCTCCTCTGGAGGCAGAAGCATCTGAGGTCACTTCATGCCATTCACATTCCGGGCCTGCTCAGTCATGCAACCGACGAACTCTCACGTCAGCAAGTGTTCCCGGGAGAGTGGAGACTCCATCCCCAGGTGGTCCAGCTGATCTGGAGTCGCTTCGGGACCGCACAGGTAGACCTGTTTGCCGCCCCGGACACGACCCACTGCCAGTTGTTTTATTCCCTGACCGAGGGGACCCTTGGCTCGGATGCTCTGGCACACGGCTGGCCCAGGGGCCTACGCAAATATGCGTTTTCCCCAGTGAGCCTTCTTGCACAGACACTGTGCAACGTCAGGGAGGATGAGGAGCAAGTCCTGTTGGTTGCCCTGTATTGGCCCAACCGGACTTGGTTTCCGGAACTAGTGCTTCTCGCGACAGCACCTCCTTGGCCCATTCCTCTGAGGAAGGACCTCCTGACTCAGAGACGGGGCACCCTATGGCACCCGCGTCCGGACCTCTGGAAACTCCATGTCTGGTCCCTGGATGGGACGCGGAGGTTCTAGGTGGCCTACTACAGGACAGTGGTAGACACCATCACTTCCGCTAGAGCTCCCTCTATGAGACGGCTCTATGCGTTGAAGAGAAACCTGTTCGTCGATTGGTTCGTCTTCTCGCCAGAAGACCCCAGAAGATGTTTGATCAGTTGGACTCCATCAAGAGGGTAGGGGACCTGCAGGCATTTTCGGTCAACGAATCGTGCCTGGAATTCGGGCCTGGTAACTCTCATGTAATCCTGAGACCCCGGCCTGGATACGTGCCCAAGGTTCCCACCACTCCCTTCCGGGACCAGGTGGTGAACCTGCAAGCGCTGCCTTCGGAGGAGGCAGACCCAGCCCTAGCTTTTCTCTGTCTGGTCCGCGCCCTGCGGACTTACGTCGACAGAACGCAAAGCTTCAGGACCTCAGAGCAGCTCTTCGTCTGTTACAGAGGACAGCAGAAGGGAAAGGCTGTCTCCAAGCAGAGGATGGCCCACTGGATAGTGGATGCCATCGTCTTGGCATATGAAACCCAAGACGTGCCCTGCCCGCTCGGGTTAAGAGCCCACTCCACTAAGGGTGTTGATTCTTCCAGGGCGTTGGCTCATGGCGCCTCGCTGACAGATATTTGTAGAGCTGTGGGCTGGGCGACACCTAACACGTTCGCTAGATTCTATAGCCTGCATGTAGAGCCGGTAGCTTCCCGTGTGCTCGCTTCCCATAGTCAGTAACACCGGAGTGCCCGTTCTAGTGTCGGCTTGCTGCGCCATTCCCTTCCCCATGGAATGGATAAGTGCAATTATCTGCTCCAGTCGAGTTCCCCAAAGGATAGGCGAACCCTGTTGAGTCCTCCGCAACTCGTGGCAGTCGGATGTGGCGGACCATCCGACGCCAGGTTTAACCCTCGTATGCATTGGTGGAACTGGTTGTTTTAGGCTGGGTTCCATATGTTGTGACCCCCACGGTGGTCCCATATGTGTATTCTTCCACGGTACAGCTCCCTACGGCGAGCTTGTGTCTTTCTCTCGGCAGAGCTCCTCTGCCGTCCCAGTACGGTGTTGTTCTCCCGCCGTAATTGGCCGGGGCCACCCCTGGGACTTCCGAATGTTGCACTGCCCAAGGCCAGTCCATACGTGTATTCTTCACATGGTAACTCCCTCCGGGCATGATGTGGCTCCCTGAAGGAGGGAACGGAGACGTACGTCCCGTCGCCACAGTTGCTGTACCATCACTGCATGGCCGAGTCACTAGTTTGACTCCTCAGTGAAAAACAATAGTGCGCTGCTCTCGCTTCCTGTTTATACCCGCAGTGCGGGGCGGAGCGCGAGATGCAAATCTCGAAGCTGATAGGGGCTCCCTGAAGTGATCCCAATTCGTCGATGACGTCCGACGTACGTCTCCGTTCCCTCCTTCCCTCCTCCGTTTTTTCCCTATTTAAAACATTTAATTATTTTGAGCATTAGGGTTTACAGTGTATATACATATTTATAAGCAACCTCCAAAAAGTGTGTAACCTTCTAATAGATCAAATTATTAGAAATGCAAGATTGAAGTGTTTTTGTTTTGTTTTTTAGCAATGTGCCTGAATGACAGAATGAGAATGTTTTTGTGTTCATCTATTTATTTTATTTTATTTTAAAATATTATTGTCAACATGTTCTAAATATCTTTTGAGCTAAACTGCTAGTGTAAAAACCTCCTAAAGAAGATAACACACCTTAAAATGAAGTGTTTTTCACAGTAGGGCTTTTCACACTGCGCTGAACCCTGGATTATCATTAAACCCAGCTTATCACTAAACCCATCTTTTATCCCCAGTTAGAGGAACATTTCACTCTTGTAATTTAGAAGTGGGGTTAGCACCGTTTTTTTAAACCGGGTTATGAAAACCTGCCCCAGAGCAGGATTAGCAATTAGTGTTTACCCCACATTGCGGTACCAAACTTGTGCAGTGTAAACGATGCAGTGTTTGAATGTTATGACCAGATATGCTTAGCTACTGACTACCAATCGTGTGCATCATATCCCTTAAGAAAAATAAGTTTATTCAAGTGTGCTATCAGTATACTGCTTTTAAACAAAAAAATAAGAAAGTATACTTTTACTTTTAGACCAGTACGTGTTTGTCATTCAAAAGCACTCGTAAATGGTGCAGGGCTAGACGTATGGCCAGCAGCTGAGGCAATGGACATGCCATAGACATTGGGTTCCTTTCCAGGAGCCCATGACAGTATGTCCAGCCCGTGGCAGAGGCATCTGTTGAGACAACATGCCTGGAAACTCGGTCTAAGGGCACTACGGCCTGAAGAAAAGAGAGGTTCAACCACGGGGGCAGGCCTGAGTGGCTGGTTTGATGGCAGGCCTGAGTGGCTGGCACCCGGAGCGTGCCCTGTTGCCATGCCCATCTCGGGACTCGATCATGAAGCCAGTGCTGAAGCGGTCTTATATGAAGCAGTCCGAGCGGCGTGACCGGCGCTGCGGATGCCATATACCCCAGGAGCCTCTGAAATAACTTCAGTGGAAATGCGCCCTTTCCTTCGAATTGACTTAGGCAAGTCAGCAGTGACTGTGCATGCTCGCTCGTAAACGGTGCGTACATGGCAACCGAGTCAATTTCCATACAGAGAAAAGAGATCCTCTGCACGGGGGAGAGTTTGCTCTTTTCCCAGTCGACCTGAAGGGCCAGACGGGCGAGGTGCTGGAGCACCAGGTCCCTGTGTTTGCAAACCTGGTCTTGAGAGTGAGCTAGGCTGAGGCATCTGAGCCGGCGGCTGGGTGGAGGAAGCAGCTGTTTTATCACCTCAGTCTGCTTCTGTGCAGCTGAAAACTGTTGGGCAAAATCCTTGACCGCCCTGCCGAAGAGCCCAGCCTGGGAGATAGAAGAGTTGAGGAACTTGGTCCGCTCAGCCTTTCGCATATCTGCCAGGTTGAGCCATAAATGGGTTCCTGGACCACACAAGTGGACATCACCTGACCCAGAGATTGTGCAGTATCCTTCGTCGCTTGTAGTGCGAGGTCGGTTGCTGCATGCAACTCTTGCATTAATGCGGGGTCAGCATTACACTCGTGCATGCTTCTGAGCACCTTAGCCTGGTGGACCTGCAAGATAGCCATAGCATGCAAGGCGTACGTGGCCTGGCTCGCAGCTCTATTGGTCTTCACTACCAGAGTAGACAAAAACCTACAGGTCTTGGACGGGTGCGGGGCCTCAGGAAGACGTGAGAGTTTGCCGGCACAAATTCTAGGCACGATTCGCTGACTGAAAGTGCGTGCAGGTCCCCTACCCTCTTGATAGAGGCCAATGCAGTCAAGAGCACTGTCTTCATGGATAGGATCTTTAACTCTACAGACTGTAAAGGCTCAAAGGGAGGACTCTGAAGTGCCCTGAACACCAGAGCTAAGTCCCAAGAGGGTAACGAGTTTGGAGCACCTCTGAGGAACCTTATGATTAGGTCATGCTTTCCTAAGGACTTACCTTCAACTGCGTCGTGAGACGCCGCAATTGCTGCGACGTACACTTTGAGGGTGGAGGGAGACAGCCTTCGCTCCAGCCCATCTTGCAGGAAAGCAAGCATGACTATAATCAAACCCTTTCGGGGGTCTTCCCGGCAGGAAGAGCACCATTCAACGAACAGGTTTCACTTCAACTCATAGAGCCACTTCATAGAGAGAGCTCTAGCAGAAGCGATGGTGTCTACCACAGCCTGTGGCAGGCCACCAAGAACCTCCGCGTCCCGTCCAGGGACCAGATATGGAGTTTCCAGAGGTCTGGACATGGGTGCCATAGAGTGCCCCGTCTCTGAGAAAGTAGGGTCTTCCTTAGAGGAATGGGCCAGGGAGGGGCTGTCGCGAGGAGTGTGAGGAACCAGGTCCGGTTGGGCCAGTAGGGCGCAAATAACAAGACCTGCTCCTCGTCCTCCCTGACTTTGCACAGTGTCTGTGCAAGAAGGCTCACTGGGGAAAACGGAAACGCATCCGTGCTGGGCTGAAAGTTTGGCAACAGGACGGAGTAACAGGGACCCAGTACTTGCCGCTCTACCTTGCCCATCTAGGGACTCGGCCGTGAAGCCAGTGCTGAAGCGATCTCATATGAAGCAACCGAGCGGTGTTACCACGGCTGCAGATGCCATATGCCCTAGCAGCCTCTGAAAAAAAATCAGTGAGACCGTTGTCTTGACATTGAATGTATTCAAGCTGACCAGACTTGCTCCTTTGTGAGGCGTGCAGTCTGGTTGACCGAATCCCGCTCCATACCGAGATAAGAGATCCTCTGCGTGGGGCAGAGTTTGCTCTTCTCTCGGTTGACCCGAAGTCCCAACAGGCTGAAGTGACGGAGCACCATGTCCCTGGGGTTTCACAACTGATCCCGAGACTGAGCCAGTATGAGTCAGTCGTCAAGATAGTTGAGAATGCGAACACCGCGTTCTCTGAGCGGAACAATGGCTGCCTCCACGACTTTCGTGAAGACACGAGGCGACAGGCACAGCTCGAAGGGGAGGATTTTGTACTGATATGCCCTCCCTTCAAACGCAAAGTGTAAGAACAGTCTGTGTCGAGGGAGAATTGAAACATGAAAATACGCATCCTTCGATCGCTGCGAACGAATCTCGGGGACGGATGCATTCGAAAATGCGTTTCTGCATTAACATATTGAATGGGAGCTTGTGCAGGGCCCGATTCAGGACACGCAGATCCAAGATTGGCCATAACCCATGAAGTAGGGGCTGTAGAACCCCTCTGTAGGGCTCTTGCGCTTGCCAGCAGACTTCGCGGGACCCTGGATGGTTTGGGCGCCTCCCTTATGCCCGGCCACCTGCTGCCCAGGTGGAGGCTGCTGCTTGGGCTTAGCAGGGGCGGAGGTGGAGGCAGACGCAGGCTGCGGCTGACGACTGGGTGGAGGCAGGATGTTTTTTATACCGCCTCCATCTGCTTCCTGCTTCTGGGCCACCGAGAACTGCTGTGTGAAGTTCTCGATGGCATCGCCAGCCTGACAGACAGGGGAGTTGAGGAATCAAACTTTGTCGGCCTCACGCATATCTGCCAGGTTTAGCCACAGGTGATGTTCCTGGACCACTGCGTGGACATCGCCCGAACCAGGGAGCGTGTGGTGACTTCCGTCACCCAGAGAGTGAGGTCCGTCGCCACACGCAGTTCCTGCACAACCCCTGGGTCGGAACTACCCTCGTGAATTAAAAGTGCAGGACAGAAGGTTGTGATAGAGGGAAAATACAGATTATGTATTTTGTTCCATATTTTGGTTAATTTTTTCGATGCACATCAGGGGAAAAAAAAGGCTTTTAGAGGAAACGCTCTGACAGTGCTGAAGCACACAGGGGAAAGGCTGTGGCTCACAGCAGCCTGAAAGTGCAAGCCTGCTGTGAGCACTCAATCTCATTAAAGCCGCCCATTTCTGAGCTGTGAGAACAACTGTTTGTTCATCAAACGTGATGCGACCACCACTGACCATGTTATATCACCCGCACCAGATCCAGAGACGTCAACTCCAAAGGCAGACATGTAGTAACACTCTTTGTAGGAAACAACACTGGAAACCACAGCAATTGTTCGGCTCCGAAGCAGAAAGCAAAGATGCGGTATTCCTCTTCCTTATTTATACCTGCACTGCAGGGAGGAGCGTGGAATGCGTGAACCACATGCCAATGTTTATTGGCTCGTTTTAAAACACTCAACGTATATTGGTCTCTGAAAACGATCCCCAATTCGCCAGTCAGTTCCGACGTACGTCGAACGTGACCGACTGAAAGGGAACTATACGTATGATGTTATGTTCACTTAAAGAAAACTTGTGATGTTTTATTAACAAATTTTGGGAGGAGCACGTTCAGATAATTAAACCTAATTAAACACGAGTGGAGTACATTAAGCTAATCAATTTAATCAACGATAAGAGGTGTATATATACAACAGATTTACCTTCTTTCATTGACCATTTTTATTTTAGCATCCCTTCAGCACCCCATCTCCTCACTTTGATTTTAATAAACTCTTATTAGACGTCTAGTCCAGTCTAGTTCTAGACTATCTCTATCACGTGGGGGATACGCATAATCTTAAGTGTGTAAGTGTGAACTTGTGAAACAAGTATACTTGCAGTATAAAACTATTAACCTACTGAGAGTACACTTCAAAATGTACTTTCATAAACAAAAAAATGTGCTAAAAGTATTTGACTAGTAAACTATCAGTACAAGTTCACTTGTAGTATAGTTGCAGTACAAACTAAAAACTTAGTTTTAAACTAGTTGTGTGCTCCGTTTACTACTGTTACACTTAAAGTATACTTTAAAAGTATACTAGCTAAATACACTAAAAAGTGGGCCAATTTAGTCCCAATTAGTTTTGAAATAGTACACTTACAAGTTCTAGTACATTGATATTAATATACTTACTACATAAAGTATACTTAAAATATACTTTACTTAAGTATGCTTAATAAAATGAATTGAAGGATACTTACTTTTCGTACGGGATTCACGTGGTTTGGACAGTCATAGAAACACCAAATGTTGCATAAACAGTATTTTTAGCATTTGAGGGGAAAAATGAAAACTAGTCCATTGGAGTGAAGAGGGGGCCATTTAATTTGTACCTTTTATAGTCCGAAAAGTTCAATTGGGAAAAACTTGATAATCTGCAATATATGATATGAGGATGCGTAAGAACGCGAAACCCTTTGTAAACAGGTTGCGTGCATAAATGTTATCCCTGGCTAAAGAATGAACAATGTGAAATGTGAAGCAAGATAACGCTTGATTATGATTCTGTTTACCCGGGGTTTAGAATGACCCAAAGTTAAATATTTCAAGAGTGATAAGCGCTAGAGAATGAAAATGAGGATGGAAAATGTTATAAATATTTGATGCAAAAATCTTCATAAGCTAACCTCCAGTAGCATAATATGAAGATCTGAAAATGCATTCCATGACCCCTTTAAGTTAAAAGAAACTGAGCTTATAGAACACCTGCTGTAACATCAGGGGTGTCTAGCTTTGCAGTCAAGGAAATGTGACTCAAACTGTTGCAAGGATAAGCTTTATTGCAGAACCTCAGTTGGCCAAAGAAGGGTTGAGGGTGGAAGGCCACAGGGATGCTGGGAGGAGAATGCAAGGAATGTCCATTACTGTTTACAGCCCGGGACGCTTCACACATGCAGGTCAGGGGGCTGTCATCTGTCTTCCACTCTCTTACGCTCAGCTTCTCGTCCCCCCTCATTACACGAGGGTCAAGCTCAGAGGTGACCTAATTAAAAGCTCATTACATCACAGACAATATCCATTAGCATGCCAGGTCAAGCTGTTAATCCATTAGTGTTGCAGAGGCTGCTTGTCCAAGCCTCACATTTTAAAACCCCCCTCTTTCCCAAAGTATACAAGTGCTTGCACACAGAATCTCTACTTAATACTATCTGTGTCCAAATATAAGATGATCTCGCACAGTCCTCATAATCATTTTGTGGAGTTTAAGGAGGGATCCATTGCTCACACCCACACGATAATGGATCTGTTCCAAAACCTAGTGAGCTGCCTACTTAGATAGCATTTCAAGGCATCATACATGCTTAAAAATAAAGGTTCTTTATTAGCATCAGCTGGTTTAATGAAGAACTTTTAACATTCGTTGCACAAAATGTTCTTTATAATACAAAATGTGGCCCCACTTTATATTAGGTGGCCTTAAGTATTATGTACTTACATCCAAAAATAAGTACAATGTACTTACTGTGTTCAAATTGTATTGCAAAACACCTTTGCTGATATTGAGGTGGGATACGGGTAGAGTTAGGGACAGGTGTAGTGGTGTGGGTAAGTTTAAGGGTAGAGTTAGGGACAGTTGTGGTGGTATGGGTAAGTTTAAGGGTAGAGTTAGGGACAGGTGTGGTGGTATGGGTAAGTTTAAGGGTAGAGTTAGGGTCAGGTGTGGTGGTGTGGGTAAGTTTAAGGGTAGGGTTAGGGACAGATGTGGTGGTATGGGTAAGTTTAAGGGTAGGGTTAGGGTCAGGTGTGGTGGTGTGGGTAAGTTTAAGGGTAAAGTTAGGGACAGGTGTGGTGGTGTGGGTAAGTTTAAGGGTAGGGTTAGGGACAGATGTGGTGGTGTGGGTAAGTTTAAGGGTAAATTTAGGGACAGGTGTGGTGGTGTGGGTAAGTTTAAGGGTAGGGTTAGGGACAGGTGTGGTGGTGTGGGTAAGTTTAAGGGTAGGGTTAGGGACAGGTGTGGTGGTGTGGGTAAGTTTAAGGGTAGGGTTAGGTGTAAGGGAAGTGTCAACAGTGTAATTACAAATGTAACTACAGAAATTAATTACAGACGTAATTACATGCAGGTATTTTTTTAAATGTAAGTACAATATAAAAACATGTATGTACACAATAAGTGCATTGTATCAAATTATTAATTAAAATGTTAGTACATAGTAGTTAAGGCCACCTAATATAAAGTGGGTCCCAAAATGTATAACCAGATTATTCATATATTCTTCAAGCAAAAGAGGGGATATTTTAAGAACTGTTCACTGAAAGGTTCGTTGGGGAACCCAAAAGGGTTCTTTTATGGCATTGTTACAAAACCCCCCTTTTGAAACGTGTATCATTTAGAGTGTAGGCATGCACACAATGTAACAAGCTATTACAAAGAAGAAGAAATAAGCCATTACTGCATTTATCCTTTGTAGAGAAGGCAATCACAAAATGCATTGCACTGAGCAAACAGAAATCATTGCAATGAAAAGATTTCAGAAATATATTAATTCATGGTGGAAGACCATTACTGGTGTCCAAACCGAGAGTGAGGCCCGATTTACACCTGGTATTAAGATTTTTGGTTGATTGGATCACAAGTAGACGAGGGAGACACATTCCTGTTTACACCTGGTGTTTTAATCCATCTCTTTTGTTCACTCTCAACCACTTCTGTCCTGATTTCTTCGAGGGGAGGGTCAATGGGTGGGTGAATGTATGGGCTTTTTCAGATCTTTTGATCTAAAATAAGTTTGCACAATTTACATACACTCAGCTAAAGGATTATTAGGAACACCTGTTCAATTTCTCATTAATGCAATTATCTAATCAACCAATCACATGGCAGTTGCTTCAATACATTTAGGGGTGTGGTCCTGGTCAAGACAATCTCCTGAACTCCAAACTGAATGTCAGAATGGGAAAGAAAGGTGATTTAAGCAATTTTGAGCGTGGCATGGTTGTTGGTGCCAGACGGGCCGGTCTGAGTCTTTCACAATCTGCTCAGTTACTGGGATTTTCACGCACAACCATTTCTAGGGTTTACAAAGAATGGTGTGAAAAGGGAAAAACATCCAGTATGAGGCAGTCCTGTGGGCGAAAATGCCTTGTTGATGCTAGAGTCAGAGGAGAATGGGCCGACTGATTCAAGCTGATAGAAGAGCAACTTTGACTGAAATAACTCGTTACAACCGAGGTATGCAGCAAAGCATTTGTGAAGCCACAACACGCACAACCTTGAGGCGGATGGGCTACAACAGCAGAAGACCCCACCGGGTACCACTCATCTCCACTACAAATAGGAAAAAGAGGCTACAATTTGCACAAGTACACCAAAATTGGACAGTTGAAGACTGAAAAATGTTGCCTGGTCTGATGAGTCTCGATTTCTGTTGAGACATTCAGATGGTAGAGTCAGAATTTGGCGTAAACAGAATGAGAACATGGATCCATCATGCCTTGTTACCACTGTGCAGGCTGGTGGTGGTGGTGTAATGGTGTGGGGGATGTTTTCTTTGCACACTTTAGGCCCCTTAGTGCCAATTGGGCATGGTTTAAATGCCACAGCCTACCTGAGCATTGTTTCTGACCATATCCATCCTTTTATGACCACCATGTACACATCCTCTGATGGCTAATGCACCATGTCACAAAGCTCGAATCATTTCAAATTGGTTTCTTGAACATGACAATGAGTTCACTGGACTAAAATGGCCCCCACAGTCACCAGATCTCAACCCAATAGAGCATCTTTGGGATGTGGTGGAACGGGAGCTTCGTGCCCTGGATGTGCATCCCACAAATCTCAATATGGGCCAACATTTCTAAAGAATGCTTTCAGCACCTTGTTGAATCAATGCCACGTAAAATTAAGGCAGTTCTGAAGGCGAAAGGGGGTCAAACACAGTATCAGTATGGTGTTCCTAATAATCCTTTAGGTGAGTGTATGAAAGACAGGAAAAACCTACGAAGAGCATCAGCTTTGGTTTCTGGTCTGACAGCCGCAAGACCAGCAGAGCACTGTGAGTGTGTGTAAGAAATCAGGAATGGTGAGAGAACATCGAGTTTGGTACATTTTCCGTCTTCAAACCAAACTTTGGTCTTCAGCCGACAAAGTTTAAATCCCAACTGGATAGCGCACTTCCCATGATTTTTACGCAATAGGTCAGTAGGCAGAGAGTAGACAGTCTTTTAGTGGCTTGAGCTTGAGCGTTTACACTACGAAAGCAATCCGGTCGAATGATTTTTCCACTACCTCTTGAAGTGGTCGAAAGTGGACAAGCTCAAACCGTTTTAGACCCATTTACACCTGTATTTAGAATTTCCGGTTGTCCAAAACACATCTTAATGATGTAACAACGCCTGAGATGTTGTTCTGTGGATGTTAAAGTTTCTCCATGGAACCATAAATAAAGAATCTTTATTTCTATAACCAACAATTTGTTGTTCGCCATGACACATGACATATCTGTCAAGGTTAAAACAAGTAAAATACAAATGAGAAAACTGGTGATTTCGCAATACCAAAAGATAATCACTCAAAAAAAAAAATGTTTTTTATAATGGTCAAGCAACCAACTTTACAGTTTTTGGACCACCTGAGATGGACTGAACATTACACACAAGATTTGTTAAGCAACTCATTGGAAAAACAAATGGCAGTAACATCTGTGCACACATTTATGCAGTCTACTTTTGAACTAAGGCTTTCCACAAGATGCCAGGAGACAGTGTGGATTTCGTGCATTATATAGTAGGCTATCTGCACCTTCACATAGGCTTCTCCTGTCCCTTGAATCTCCTGTAGCGTCTATTGAAGTTTTGTTCAAACAACGACCCATGCACCTGCGAGCTGAATGCATGTATTTATCCGTTCACTGGGGACTGAGCCATACAGAAGCACTCTGCTATCTCTTTGAACCTGCTTCCCCTGGTGGCTTCCTAACTATACAGCACTCAATGCTTTGTAAGTGACTCCAGCAGTGGGGGCAGACTGAACAGAATAGAAAGTTAACCGAGGAGAAGAAATGGTAAAACAAACAAAAAAGACCTAGGAAAATGTCTTTGATGCACGAGGAGCACACAGGGGGATCAAAGACCTTCACTTTGACCTACGGCTTTTGTCTTTTAGACACTTTATTGAGCTCATGTCTGGACATCAGTGTAAGTCACTACCATATTCAGGACAGGGAAGCTGATTCCCACTGTGGGACACTAGATTGCCACCAATTCCTCTATAAAAAACATTCAGTCAACGGCCACTCTTGTGCCTTCCCCTCCTGCACGGTTCCAGAGTTTCAAGTGAAGGGAAGTGACATCTAAATCTTTACATGTCAGTTTCCCCACAAAGAAAGCGAGACAGTCGTGGGTAGATTAATGGAGGGAAGATTTGCCCAGTGTTGTACCTCCTTTAGAGAATCTGACCATTATACGTAAAGACAGTATTACAGTAAAGGCTGGAATGCAGTGCACAACTTTTGTACACGATTTTCAGTCTGGACAGGTCAACGCTAGTTGCCAAAAGTCAGAGCCAATTTAAAGATTTTGGGCAGGCAGATTTGAGTGTATAATGGGCACAGATTTTTCTTTTACCTCGGGGTGTGGTCACATTTACCATTGCTCACAGAATTTCATGGGTGAAATTCGGTCATTTCGATATGAATCTGTGCATTCATGGGTTTTGCTTGTGGGTGAAAGCATTTCCCACAAAGATTTTGCTCCGGTTCAAGTTGGTCACGGGAATTTGACAGAAAGTTGCGTGGTTTTAAAGTGACTTCTGTCATACATCACTACACTATTGACAATTGACCTGTTGAATAGGACATTTCCAGAAATATCGCTAATGTGACAACATTAAAGGATTAGTTCACTTTTAAATACACTTTTGCTGATAATTTACTCACCCCCACATCCAAAATGTCCATGTCTTTCTTTCTGCAGTCAAAAAGAAATGAAGGTTTTTGATGAAAACATTCCAGGATATTTCTCCATATAATGGACTTCAATGGGCTCCAAACGGTTAAAGGTCCAAATGACAGTTTCAGTAGAGCTTCAAAGGGCTTTAAACGATACCAGATGATGAATAAGGCGAAACGATCAGTTTCTGCGGGAAACCAAGCAGTATTTATGCTATTATTTTACCTCTTATCAGACGAACATGATCATCTCTGAGCTCCGCCATAACTTCCGCTAAGTGAAGTCAAAATACGAGCGTGGTCATAGATGTATATGTAGATGCCTCATTAGCGCCTACACGGATCATTAGAATGAGGCATCTACGACCAATATATCTATGGTCACGCTCGTATTTTGACCTCACTTAGCGGAAGTTATGGCGGAGCTAAGAGATGATCACGTTCGTCTGATAAGAGGTAAAATAATTTATTATAAGAGCCGCAAAAGAATAAACATGTTTTAATTGTGTCATGTGTTTTCACGTCTGCCCTCCTTTTACAGCATCAGCATTTTCATCCATCTTGTGGATGTCCTGGGAACTAAGATTCACTTAAAGTAGGATCTTAATTGCTTTTCCAACTTGAGAGCCACAAACACTACAAAGAACTATAATAATGTCAGCATCACTTGGCCAATGAGTGTAGTTTGACCTCCTCCTAATGCATCCTATTAACATAGTTGTATGTCTTGCACACAGCCAATCTATTGTTCTTCATTAGCTTCAATATCTGAGGTAAATTTGGTGAAAAGTAGCTCAGGAGCTCAGAGAACTCAAGCGTGGGACCGTGATCGGCTGACACCTGTGCAATAAATCCATTCGGGACATTTCCTCACTACTAAATATTCCACGCTCAACTGTGGAAGCAAATGGGAACAACAGCAACTCAGCCACGAAGTGGTAGGCCACGTAAAATCACAGAGCGGGGTCAGCGCATGCTGAGGTGTACCATGTACAGAAGTCACCAACTTTCTTCAGAGTCAAGAGCTCCAGACCTCCAAACTTCTGTGGCCTTCAGGTGAGCTCAAGAACAGTGTGTAGAGCTTCATGGAATGGGTTTCCATGGCCGAGTAGCTTATCCAAGCCTTACATCACCAAGTGCAATGCAAAGCGTGGGATGCAGTGGGGTAAAGCATGCCGCCACTGGACTCTAGAGCAGTGGAGACGTGTTCTCTGGAGTGACTAATCACGCTTCTCTGTCTGGCAATCCCATGGACGAGTCTGGGTTTGGCGGTTGCCGGGAGAACGGGACTTGCCTGACTGCATTGTGCCAAGTGTAAAGTTTGGTGGAGGGGGATTATGGGGTGGGGTTGTTTTTCAGGGGTTGGGCTTGGCCCCTTAGTTCCAGTGAAAGGAACTCTTAATGCTTCACCAAGACATTTGGGACAATTTCATGCTCCCAACAATGTGGGAACAGTTTGGGGACGGCCCCTTCCTATCCCAACATGACTGCACTCCAGTGCACAAAGCGTCGCTCCATAAAGACATGGATGAGTGAGTTTGGTGTGGAGGAACTTGACTATCCTGCACAGAGTCCTGACCTCATCCCGATAGAACACCTTTGGGATGAATTAGAGCGGAGACTGAGAGCCAGGCCTTCTCGTCCAACATCAGTGCATTTTTCGTTTTGATATGAGTTTCTGATGCGGAAAATTTTGGAAGCTTCACATTTTCTGCCACAGAATAAAACATTTTAAAAGATAATTGTGACTTTTTATCTCACAATTGTGTTTACATCTTCAGACTTTTTTCCTCATAATTGAGAGATATAAAGTCCGAATTGTGAGATATAAACTCACCATTTTTATGTTTATATCACGCAATTCGGACTTTTTAACTCGCAAGTCACAATTACGTTTTTGTATATTTTAATTCTGTGGTGGAAACAAGCTTCCATAGAAAGCTGATCCTTGCTGTCCGTGCACATTTTAGCGCTCAAACTCAGTGAGGTCTCATTTTATTACATCAACACAACAAAAGCTGTGATGGGCTACTCATCACAGAACATGCAGTCAAAAAGGCACACAATTCTTATTCACAACATGTAAATTTATATGGTCGCCAGTGACGAACTCAACAAAAATATCTCTTTCAAATTACTATTTTTGGTCTCAATTTTTCCGACCGTTTAGTTGCAGACTGGAGCCTTGAGTGAGAAACCTGTCAATTGTTTGGCTTGATATGTTTTTAGAGACTTTTGACAATTAGATTGAATTGTCCGTCAACGATTGCTTCAGTTTTTTTTAAATCAATCCTACACTGTCAGATCCCACCAGTGGCTGATGCATATGTGTAGATGATGTGACAAAGGAATTAGCATCATAAAGACTGTAGTCTTTATAAAGTAATCACATATTATTTAAGTATTGTTGTGGCTAGTTAGAGAAAGTTGGGAAACTTGAAGTGTTTGAGGGTTGGGGGTGATTAGGGAGGAGATCTAGAGATGGGGGTTTAAGTATGTTGGGAATGAAGGCACACAAATTGTCCAGCTTTCATTAGTGTGGTGAGTGAAGACTCCGCAGAGGGCTTGATTCCCAAGACTCTCAGATAACAAGTGGCTTCTCACACTGGGGCTTTCTGTTTCCTCCAAATAAAACCAAAAAGAGAAAAAGGGAGCGAGATGGAGAGTGAGTTACCGCAGAGGGGGGAAAAATGGGAGAGTGATTCCAGCAGCCAACTGTTATCTGCCTGACATTCAGTCAGTGTAGAGTTATTTTGGTTTATTTATCCCAAGAGCAATGAATGGCTGCCGACAAGATATTTCTGATAGATGTGATAAGGGCTTCCCTCCTTTAAACATGCCCTCTTAGCTTAAAGTTAACCTCATCTCTAAAAGCCATTAGTGACAGACATAAAGCTGGAGGTCTTCACTGAAACATTAATCTACACACAAGTTATTCTAGACATCTCCAAAAGCAAACAGAAAAATGAAAAAGTCCAGAGTGGAATTTCAGGAATACGCAAGACTGACAGCTTTGTTTCAACTAGAAGGTCAATCATCTTTAGCTTTAGCGTGTTAACCACCAGAGCAAGGACTTCCATGGTTGGGTCAAATTCAGAATTGAAGAATTAGCTCCCTTCCCTTCCAGTGTAAATTTGAAATGAACTGGATATTAATAGGTATTTTAATTGAAATGACACAAAGAGGAATTAACTTATCAGATATTAAAAAAAAAAAATGATGCACATGATTTCATTAAACCCAAGTTTTGTACCCACATGAACTGTGGATAAGCTACAACAGGTAAACATGCCAGCTGTGTTACAATATCGATCAATCGTCATTTTGATAAACCGAGATCTTTTAGTCTATTCTGTTTTCAGTTGATGCATGAACAAAACTTCCCTAAACATTATTTGTAGCACGCCTGTCATCCAATAATCGCAATATGATTTGTTACTTTTGAAATTCTGTCAATTTTATATATATATACTTTTTTTTATTGCTAATTATTCAATAAATGTGATTAATTCATTATTAAATAAGTTTAATTGTTGGATTATCGCTAAATTAAAACTTTAATTTCAGTTTCAGTGTTTTGGTAAACAATTCATTTTGATGCATCACTACCAGGAATCATTTCCAACCCCTTATGCCCAGTACACATTGTACGATTTTGGGCTGTCCCAGATGAAAGATGACCAATCGTGGCGATTTCTGTGGTCGTAGTCGTACGTCCACCATTCAAAGACGGCCGCTGTCACGGTCTTGCTTCTGAAATTAGCAATTAGCTTCTGAAACTTTAGTAATTTAGCACGATCATCTCACGGTGTGTTTGCTGCTACGACCTACGACTACTGACCAGCCAATAAAATTGCAACATGAAACACTGTGTTGATGGCGCTAAAACTTAAAAGGCACTAAGTGAAAATAGCACATTTTCTTAGCAATAGATGAAATTTACACTAAGTGCAAATAGCTGTAGATGCTATTTACACCATGTAAGAGCAGTTCTTTGCAAAATGTGTAAATAGTAATTACATCCTATTTATACTTATTTTGACAGATACACACTTTTTGCTCCTCAGTATTGTTGTACATTAAAACCCATTTAAGTGTATAGTTGTCATTTTCCTTTTGTAAGTATTTTCCTTGATATTATCCATGTTTTATATCTCAATGACACGCAAGCAAACAGAAAAAAAAAGGTATTAACTTCCTTCCTGTCACATGAGGCTGCCAACTTACTACCTATACTTCCAGGAAGCATAGCGAAGGCAAACCCTCCCAAAGAAAGGTTATTTTCATGTTACTAATACGTATTTGTTGTTGACACATATATATATATATATATATATATATATATATATATATATATATATATATATATATATATATATATATATATATATATATATACAGTGAGTAAAATAAGTATTTGAACACCCTGCTATTTTGCAAGTTCTCCCACTTGGAAATCATGAAGGGGTCTGAAATTGTCATCGTAGGTGCATGTCCACTGTGAGAGACATAATCTAAAAAACATCCAG
Source organism: Romanogobio albipinnatus (assembly GCA_023566225.1). NCBI lineage: Eukaryota > Metazoa > Chordata > Actinopteri > Cypriniformes > Gobionidae > Romanogobio > Romanogobio albipinnatus. The sequence continues at coordinate 4,535,221 of CM042249.1, read as the reverse complement.
AAATCACAATGTATGATTTTTAACTATTTATTTGTATGATACAGCTGCAAATAAGTATTTGAACACCTGTCTATCAGCTAGAATTCTGACCCTCAAAGACCTGTTAGTCTGCCTTTAAAATGTCCACCTCCACTCCATTTATTATCCTAAATTAGATGCACCTGTTTGAGGTCGTTAGCTGCATAAAGACACCTGTCCACCCCATACAATCAGTAAGAATCCAACTACTAACATGGCCAAGACCAAAGAGTTGTCCAAAGACACTAGAGACAAAATTGTACACCTCCACAAGGCTGGAAAGGGCTACGGGGAAATTGCCAAGCAGCTTGGTGAAAAAAGGTCCACTGTTGGAGCAATCATTAGAAAATGGAAGAAGCTAAACATGACTGTCAATCTCCCTCGGACTGGGGCTCCATGCAAGATCTCACCTCGTGGGGTCTCAATGATCCTAAGAAAGGTGAGAAATCAGCCCAGAACTACACGGGAGGAGCTGGTCAATGACCTGAAAAGAGCTGGGACCACCGTTTCCAAGGTTACTGTTGGTAATACACTAAGACGTCATGGTTTGAAATCATGCACGGCACGGAAGGTTCCCCTGCTTAAACCAGCACATGTCAAGGCCCGTCTTAAGTTTGCCAATGACCATTTGGATGATCCAGAGGAGTCATGGGAGAAAGTCATGTGGTCAGATGAGACCAAAATAGAACTTTTTGGTCATAATTCCACTAAACGTGTTTGAAGGAAGAAGAATGATGAGTACCATCCCAAGAACACCATCCCTACTGTGAAGCATGGGGGTGGTAGCATCATGCTTTGGGGGTGTTTTCTGAACATGGGACAGGGCGACTGCACTGTATTAAGGAGAGGATGACCGGGGCCATGTATTGTGAGATTTTGGGGAACAACCTCCTTCCCTCAGTTAGAGCATTGAAGATGGGTCGAGGCTGGGTCTTCCAACATGACAATGACCCGAAGCACACAGCCAGGATAACCAAGGGGCTCTGTAAGAAGCATATCAAGGTTCTGGCGTGGCCTAGCCAGTCTCCAGACCTAAACCCAATAGAGAATCTTTGGAGGGAGCTCAAACTCCGTGTTTCTCAGCGACAGGCCAGAAACCTGACTGATCTAGAGAAGATCTGTGTGGAGGAGTGGGCCAAAATCCCTCCTGCAGTGCAAACCTGCTGAAAAACTACAGGAAACGTTTGACCTCTGTAATTGCAAACAAAGGCTACTGTACCAAATATTAACATTGATTTTCTCAAGTGTTCAAATACTTATTTGCAGCTGTATCATACAAATAAATAGTTAAAAAATAATACATTGTGATTTCTGGATGTTTTTTAGATTATGTCTCTCACAGTGGACATGCACCTACGATGACAATTTCAGACCCCTCCATGATTTCTAAGTGGGATAACTTGCAAAATAGCAGGGTGTATATATATATATATATAATTTTTTCGTCATTCTATTTATTAATTTTCATTTCACTTTTTGATACACAATGCCCTGTTGGGGCAACTGTTCCACCACTTTTAGACAAATGTATTTGTTGTGTTTTTATAGTCAACAGATTATAAGATAGATGCAGCTTTTTTGAGTTTGCATCGAATGTTCTTCGACTTTTATACATAATACATTTGTTTATGAATAAAGATTGATCTGTTGAAAGAAGGTATTTTGAGTTAGATGCTAAATGTTCTCCTCCAATTCATATTTGACATTGAAGGGGTGCATACAACACATTTGCCCACCGGCAACTATAGTTGCCACACATTCAAATACGATTTTCAAGGGGAAAAAAAAAACCTGGGGAAAATAAATGCAGAACATATTCACATAGGATACTATTAACATCACTATATGCATGAAACATTCTGAAAAATGTGGGCAACAGTATGCAATAATAACATAGCGTGTAAATTATTATATTCATTAAAATGATTAAATGGATGCCACCTTAATGGGACAATAAAAGCCCTCCCTACACCGACCTCTAACCCTACCCAATTATTAAACATTTCGTTAGGCACTTTATTTCCATTTTTAGAAAATGTTCTTAATATTTATTGAAAGTAAATGATATGTGATGATGGGAAGAGCGAGCTCAGCAAAAGGCGGATTCGAACCCGGGTCGATCGGGTCAAAACCTATATCCTTAAGCTTTACGCTTTACTCACTACGCAACTGAAAACGTTGAAATATGCCCCTTATTTATTTTATGTTGCTTTTCCCAAACAGGCATTGTTAGGGAAATGACTTTCGCTTCCTCCTCTTTTTTTCAGTGGACATAACCACAATTGCCAAAGTGCGATTAATCTTGCTCTATTTGTTTACCACCAGCACATGCAGATGACATTTTATTCTTCTATATTAACTTACGTCATAGCCTGTGATTCAATAGCTGTGATCATAGTACGGCTTACAGTACATACGTGATTTATAATGATCTTATAGGATTGCCGAAATCACACAGTCTGTAACAACGCAGTAACAACAAGGCATTAATAACGGCCCTGGATGGAGCGTCTTTCAGATGGGCATGCATAAATCAAGTTTTGAAAAAATAACCAGGTATGTTTATAACCCCTCATATATTATATATTTTTGAGTTGTCGAAAATAATGGTTGACTTAAATTTCGGTACAGGTGTTATCAACCAGCTGGTCCACACAAACCTTCTCATATGGCGGCCAATACACTCCAATGTTTTTAGCATATGAAGTGAAAGTTTTCATATTTCTGTGCCCAACCATCTGGCCAGCTCGTGATGAGAAGCAGAGATGATGGCTGGTATACAGCACTGGCAGTGCTCAAGTTTCTGCTATCTTTTGGGAGCCTTTGATGTGCATTGCTCCCACCCCTGGCTTCCTTCTCTCAGGAAATTGCATTCTGTCTGTTTCCACTGCAGATAAATGATCTAGGAAGGGGGCTGCACACTGTCACCAGCCAGTCCTGTATAACACCACGGCCTGTGTCGCGTTAACTGCGTGTGGCTTCATCTGTTGCCGGCCAAGTAATGAGCAAACACACTGCATGCATTTCAACCATATTCAATTAAATGAAATACAACGGTAATAACCCCTTGAGATTTTTCAAAGATTTTACTTGTCTTGGAAATGGCGATTGCTAATAAGAGCCTACAGAGGCTGTTGGACATTAAACATCATGGTAAACAGGTAAACTCATTCACTAACTAGTCGCTTTCACTGCCTCATTGTGTTTATTCTCTCGCAAACTATTCTACCTCAAAGTTTCAGTGAAAATGTTTTTTTTTAAATAAAGATTGAAAGCTTTTTACTTCTGCTTTTTACTTCTGCCGATTGTATTTAGGCTTTAAAATTCATAAAAGTTGTGTTGAGTTGTGAGAATTACATGAATAATGAACTTTTGTTGGCCACAGAGCTTATTTACTGCAATAATCCAAAAGCCAATGAAAATATATTATTGGGTTTTTATTCAAGGGAACCAGAGTGAAGCTAACTTAAAGGGATAGTTCACCCAAAATTATCCTACAATTTACTCACCCTCAAGCCATCCTAGGTGTAGCCACCCTCATCATAAAAGTGCATCTATCCATCATAAAAGTGCATCTATCCATCATAAAAGTGCATCCATCCATCCATCATAAAAGTGTATCTATCATCATAAAAGAGCATCTATCCATCATAAAAGAGCATCTATCCATCATAAAAGTGCATCTATCCATCATAAAAGTGCATCCATCCATCCATCATAAAAGTGTATCTATCATCATAAAAGTGCATCCATTCATCATAAAAGTGCATCTATCCATCATAAAAGGGCATCCATCCATCATAAAAGTGCATCTATTCATCATAAAAGTGCATCTATTCATCATAAAAGTGCATCTATCCATCATAAAAGTGCATCTATCCATCATAAAAGTGCATCCATCCATCATAAAAGTGTATCTATCCATTATAAAAGAGCATCTATCCATAATAAAAGTGCATCCATCCATCATAAAAGTGCATCTTTCCATCATAAAAGAGCATCTATCATCATAAAAGTGCATCTATCCATCATAAAAGTGCATCTATCATCATAAAAGTGCATCCATCCATCACAAAACTGTATATCCTTTCTATCAAAAAAGTGCATCTATCCATCATAAAAGTGCATCCATCCATCATAAAAGTGTATCTATCCATTATAAAAGAGCATCTATCCATAATAAAAGTGCATCCATCCATCATAAAAGTGCATCTTTCCATCATAAAAGAGCATCTATCATCATAAAAGTGCATCTATCCATCATAAAAGTGCATCTATCCATCATAAAAGTGCATCTATCATCTTAAAAGTGCATCTATCCATCACAAAACTGTATATCCTTTCTATCATAAAAGTCCATCTATCCATCTTAAAAGTGTATCTATCTATCATAAAAGTGTATCTATCCATCATAAAAGAGCATCTATCCATCATAAAAGTGCATCTATCCATCATAAAAGTGTATCTATCCATCATAAAAGTGCATCCATCCATCATAAAAGTGTATCTATCCATCATAAAAGAGCATCTATCCATCATAAAAGTGCATCCATCCATCATAAAAGTGTATCTATCCATCATAAAAGTGCATTCATCCATCATAAAAGTGCATCAATCCACCATAAAAGTGCATCCATCCATCATAAAAGTGCATCAATCCACCATAAAAGTGCATCCATCCATCATAAAAGTGCATCCATCCATCATAAAAGTGCATCCATCCATCATAAAAGTGCCTCTATCCATCATACAACTACCTTTGTATGATGGATAAGCCCTTCTGAAGCGAAGTGGCATGTTTGTGTAAGAAAAATATCCATATTTAAAACTTTATAAAGTAAATTATCTAGCTTCCACCAGATCGCCTTCCATATTCAACTTACGGAAAAAGTGCCTCTCGCAGTTCAAAATGCTCACGCTACGTCTGACGACATTGCATACCAGTTATACTTTTTTCTGATCTAGCAGAAGCTAGATAATTTACTTTATAACGTTTTAAATATGGATATTTTTCTTACACAAACATGCCACTTCGCTCCCCCGGAGTCGTGTGGAGCAGTTATATGATGGATAGATGCACTTTTATGGACTTCAAAAACAAAGCAACAAGTCACTGCTATTATAAAGCTTGGATTAGCCAGGCCCAGGATATTTGTAATATAACTCTGATTATATTCGTCTGAAAGAAGAATGTCATATATACCTGGATGACTTGAGGGTGAGTAAATCATGGGCTAATTTTCATTTTTGGGTGAACTATCCCTTTAAAATGTATCTGAAAATTTGAATATATTTAGAAATTAATAGTATATGTGTAGAAATTAGCACAAACCACAGTTAATAAATTATGCAAATGTATTCATGGTTATTTCATGTTGGCTATTGCATTAAAAAATTGGAATACTTCACCCAAAAATCACTTACTCGGTCTCATGTTGTTTCAAATCTGCATCGACATTTAAAAAAGAAGATATTTTAAAGAATGTTGGTAACCAAACAGTTTTAAGTTTCACTTCACACACTTCCCCTTAATTTGCATCTACGGTTACATGAATAATTTTTAACATCCATGGAGCCTCTCGATTGCTCAAAAGGTTCTACAGATACTTCAAATGTTCTTCACACTGGTTCTTTTATAAACTGTTTACTGAGAGGTTCTTTGGGGAACCAAAAATGGTTTCTTTATGGCATCACTGCGAAATCCCCCTTTGGGAATCTTTATGTTTAAGAGTGCACCTCCTCAAAGTCATAATGCAACAGGTCAAAGGTCATCCCAACAAAAAAATCGCAGCCTTGGCTGTCATCAACATTCGCATGCACTGCCCACATTACGGCTCTGGAAAATGTTGCGTCTGCATTCTGAGTCATTCTCTTTGATGACAGACAAGAGCAAGGCTACCTCAACCCTCCGTCCCATTCCAGACGACTCCCTGCCTCTCGCAAGGCCTCTGACTGACGGGCCGTGAAGGTTCTCATTTCATTCAAGTACCGCGTCACCCTCCATTCACAACATCATAGAAAAAAACACACTTGAGTATTTCGGCACAGGAAGTTTCCTGCGGGGAGAAAGTTTGGTTTCAGGTCAGTGTGCTTTAGTCGGAGAGGAGGTGCGCAGGGGGAGGTAGTGGAAACTTGAAGGCGGTGGGAGTGCAAGGCAGCTGGTCGGAAAAGGAAAAGCCGGTGGGCCTTTGGGATCTTGACGGTGGGGGTGGGCGATAGTGCCGTTGGGTCCTTGGAGGAAACATTAGCAAAGCGTGGAGGAAAAGCTGCCAAATTAACTTCTCACCCTTTCAATCACACCCCAGAGAATTCCTATCCCACTTCACCTCTGCCAGTCTGGTTCGTTTTTTCAGCCTCTCTTCCCATTCCAAGTTAAGACATTGAACGACCCCTGAACACCTTCGCTCCCCAAATACCCAGAACACTCAGTAACGTTAACACACCAACAAGCCAATGAGGTCGTATGGCCTCTTTCTACCCTCGACTTGTTATTTTTCCTTTTGTGTGCCTTACGAGCAGAACTTAGTGAGGCTCCCCCTCATGTACCTTTTGAAGGAGTGGAATAAATGTCTCATTTGTATCAGTGACACTTGTTCTAAATGGTCCATTTATGTTTAGGCCGATTTGAAGGTGTTATTGGGAGCCGCAAGTCTTTTTTGCTTGAGGTATTTTTATTATTTGCCCTTAATAACATTCACTAAAATGAAAAGCAGATGCGGACCATATTGGACCCATTGTAAAAAAAAAAAAAAAACTTTTTTTTGGAGTGGTACTAATTTATTATGCTCTTGCAACATCTGGAATTCTTTATAATTAATGCATTGACCTCAAGATTTACCTTCCACCTGTCAAACCAGAGATGCTCCTATAAATGACTACGGATGTTGTTTTCTTTTCCCCAGAATAAGGAACCTCTGCCTATAGAAACCTTTGCACATGTGCCATCCAAAAGTTTATTAACTATAATTTCTATATAGTTATATAACTATATATAAACAATATAAAGTTATATAAACTATAACTATAATAACTATAGGCAAGTATCACCATAGACTAAAATAGGAATTATGCATTTTTGTAGGCTAAAACCATAGACCGTAAACAAATATGGACGACACGAATTCATTGGCTTCCACTGAAGTAAGTGAAGCCTCCGGAGGTCAGAATATGGTGCTGACATCAGTAGTGACCTCAGGACCGGAGTCTGTGTAGTAGCGACCTCAGGACTGGAGTCTGTGCAGTAGTGACCTCAGGACCGGAGTCTGTGCAGTAGTTACCTCGGGACCGGAGTCTGTGCAGTAGTTACCTCGGGACCGGAGTCTGTGTAATAGCGACCTCAGGACTGGAATCTGCGCAGTAGTGACCTCAGGACCAGAGTCTGTGCAGTAGTGACATCGGGACCGGAGTCTGTGCAGTAGTTACCTCGGGACTGGAGTCTGCGCAGTAGTGACCTCAGGACCGGAGTCTGTGCAGTAGTGACCTCGGGACCGGAGTCTGCGCAGTAGTGACCTCAGGACCGGAGTCTGTGCAGTAGTGACCTCGGGACCGGAGTCTGCGCAGTAGTGACCTCGGGACTGGAGTCTGCGCAGTAGTGACCTCAGGACCGGAGTCTGTGCAGTAGTGACCTCGGGACCGGAGTCTGTGCAGTAGTGATCTCGGGACCGGAGTCTGTGCAGTAGTGACCTCGGGACCGGAGTCTGTGCAGTAGTGACCTCGAGACTGGAGTCTGCGCAGTAGTGACCTTGGGACCGGAGTCTGTGTAGTAGTGTCCTCAGGACCGGAGTCTGCGCAGTAGTGACCTCGGGACTGGATTCTGCGTAGTAGTGTCCTCGGGACTGGAGTCTGTGTAGTAGCGACCTCAGGACCGGAGTCTGTGCAGTAGTGACCTCAGGACCGGAGTCTGTGCAGTAGTGACCTCGAGACTGGAGTCTGCGCAGTAGTGACCTTGGGACCGGAGTCTGTGTAGTAGCGACCTCAGGACTGGAGTCTGCGCAGTAGTGACCTCGGGACCGGAGTCTGTGCAGTATTGAGTTCGAGACTGGGGTCTGCACAGTAGTTACCTCGGGACTGGAGTCTGCGCAGTAGTGACCTCTGGACCGGAGTCAGTGCAGTAGTGACCTTGGGACCGGAGTCAGTGCAGTAGTGTCCTCAGGACCGGAGTCTGCGCAGTAGTGACCTCGGGACTGGAGTCTGCGCAGTAGTGACCTTGGGACCGGAGTCTGCGCAGTAGTGACCTCGGGACTGGATTCTGCGTAGTAGTGTCCTCGGGACTGGAGTCTGTGCAGTAGTGACCTCGGGACTGGAGTCTGTGCAGTAGTGACCTTGAGACCAGAGTCTGTGCAGTAGTGACCTCAGGACCGGAGTCTGTGCAGTAGTCACCTCGAGACCGGAGTCTGTGCAGTAGTGACCTCGGGACCGGAGTCTGTGCAGTAGTGACCTCAGGACTGGAGTCTGTGCAGTAGTGACCTTGAGACCAGAGTCTGTGCAGTAGTGACCTCAGGACCGGAGTCTGCGCAGTAGTGACCTCGGGACCAGAGTCTGCGCAGTAGTGACCTCGGGACCGGAGTCTGCCCAGTAGTGACCTCAGGACCGGAGTCTGTGCAGTAGTGACCTCGGGACTGGAGTCTGTGCAGTAGTGACCTCGGGACTGGAGTCTGTGCAGTAGTGACCTCGGGACCGGAGTCTGCCCAGTAGTGACCTTGAGACCAGAGTCTGTGCAGTAGTGACCTCAGGACCGGAGTCTGCGCAGTAGTGACCTCGGGACCAGAGTCTGCGCAGTAGTGACCTCGGGACCGTAGTCTGCCCAGTAGTGACCTCGGGACCGGAGTCTGCCCAGTAGTGACCTCAGGACCGGAGTCTGTGCAGTAGTGACCTCGGGACTGGAGTCTGTGCAGTAGTGACCTCGGGACTGGAGTCTGTGCAGTAGTGACCTCGGGACCGGAGTCTGCCCAGTAGTGACCTCGGGACCGGAGTCTGTGCAGTAGTGACCTCGGGACCGGAGTCTGCCCAGTAGTGACCTCGGGACCGGAGTCTGTGCAGTAGTGACCTCGGGACCGGAGTCTGTGCAGTAGTGACCTCGGGACCGGAGTCTGTGCAGTAGTGACCTCGGGACCGGAGTCTGCGCAGTACTAACCTCGGGACCGGAGTCTGCCCAGTAGTGACCTCGGGACCGGAGTCTGTGCAGTAGTGACCTCGGGACCGGAGTCTGCCCAGTAGTGACCTCGGGACCGGAGTCTGTGCAGTAGTGACCTAGAGACTGGAGGCTGCACAGAAGTGACCTCGGGACCGGAGTCAGTGCAGTAGTGACCTCGGGACCGGAGTCTGTGCAGTAGTGACCTCGGGACCGGAGTCTGTGCAGTAGTGACCTCGGGACCGGAGTCTGTGCAGTAGTGACCTCGGGACCGGAGTCTGCGCAGTACTGACCTCGGGACCGGAGTCTGTGCAGTAGTGACCTCGGGACTGGAGTCTGCCCAGTAGTGACCTCGGGACCGGAGTCTGTGCAGTAGTGACCTCGGGACCGGAGTCTGTGCAGTAGTGACCTCGGGACCGGAGTCTGTGCAGTAGAGAGCAGTAAGTAGAGGCGCGATATCAAAAGCCCGCTCACACTCTCGCAGATGCAGAACAATTCATTATGTCGGTGTGAAATAAACAGTTATGGAAATGTTGAAATTAAAGCTAAAGCTCCAATCTCCTCACGAAAAAAGTCAGTTGGTGCCTCAGTGACAACTTCACTCAGAGAAGCTGTCAATCTCAGCTGTTAATCATGACGTCACACCCAATAAAAAACGAACACTTGAAATTCAAAAAAGTCATTTTGATAAAAACTGCCTAAAATGATAGAAACCAACTTTGGAAAAAAATGATATGAAGTGTAATTTGATTGTTTAGTTTGTCTCGCGTCCATTATAATACACGGAGGGGCAGGGGGTTATGAGCTATACTGGGACCAGCCACCTGGGGGGGGCGATCGAGGTGCTTCAGCTTCAGTTATTTACAGGAGTGCTGCAGGATTGGCTAAAACCTGGAAACAATTTGCATTTTGGCACTTCCGGTTCCATCGCCCTGAAGTCAATGGGTTTTTGAATGGGTTTTTGGTTAAATGCCTGAAATATTTTTTAAAGCTTTTACTTTTATTGAAAAAAGTGGTTGCCAACAAGTGTCTAAATGGGACTACAGAGGTTGTTGTGAACATGTCATGATGCATTTCAGTCGTTCTATATCTTTCAACATACAGTCAAACCAAAATTTATTCAGACTCATTATCACAGTTTATTCGCTATAGTTTAGAAAATAGTAATGAAATATGACAAGAACTCAGAGTTAAACTGTGTCAGAACAAATTCATCTTGATAATGTCAGATAACTTTGATAGAAACACAGTTAGTACACAATTAGAAAATACCAGTTTAGGTCAACCAATGACCAAGCAATGCTTCATTTTGTTCAGTCTGTGGTGTCAAAGGTCACATTAGCAATTAAAGAAAAAACACTGAAGCAAAACATGCTCAGGTCAAAGTGTCTGAATCATTTTGATCCCAAATGATTATACATTTTATTGGTGAATTGGTAGAAGAATTTTTGGGTATAATATGTCAAAGTTTTCTTTATTTTGCTATCCTCACATACATAAATGAACTATAGTGTCCTGCACTCACTAGTAAAAAAATATACCCAGTGTCTGAATCATTTTTGGTTTGACTGTACCTTCTGATGTTCATTCATGTTTATTTTGTGCTGTAACTAGCTAAAGAGGAAGAGACGATTCATGTGTGCTACGTTCTGCCGCTTCGCTTCAACGACAGCGATCTGTCACGCCACATTAGAGCGGCAAACGGTATTGTTTGAATTTAATTATAAAATTGACAGAATCTGAAAGCTGAGTCTGTGTTTCACATCAAAAGTAACAAAAGTAACAAAGATCAAAGCTTCTGGTGATGTATTGGATGGGAGGCATGAGTTTTGTTCATTCTTCAATGAAGAGAATCGCTTAAAAGGCCGATCTTGAAGGCAGCGAGTACAGATTGACAGCAGCCAGTCTTTCTGAGTTGTCTTATCCAGGAGAACTACCATGCAATTCTCTTTGTGCCCATAGTCGATCGTATTTTATTATAACACGGTTCAAACTTAACATGAGCCTTAGATGAGTAAATGAAACTCAAACAGAATAACTCACCTTTCTGTGAGTCAGAAACTTTATGAGAAACTGCACCATTAATTGGTTTAAATTGAACTGATGTGAGCAAATGGGATCAAAGACATATAAATGGTCTACAGAAATCCATTTTAACTTGTGTCTTCTCTATAAAAGACAGAAATGAAGCCAGTAAAACAAGACGTGGGTTTGCACAGAAGCAGTCCCTGATACAGAGGAAAGCAAGAGAACCAGAGGACCTTTTTGGATCACTAGATTATAGAATCATTAGTCTAAACGTAGCTTTAAAGGCTGTTACTCTACAGAAAATAGGGGACAAGCTAATTAACTTAAATGACTAACTGAGATAATGAGAGCCCAAAAGCTCATTCCTCTCAGAGCAGCAGCACCTGGAGTGAAAACCTTGATATTAACCTTCCATGTGCCAATAAAAAATGTTCAACTGCTTTCCCAAAACAGCTTTTAATGTTTGTTCTTGAAATAAAATGTTTGACCTTTAACCTATAAGAAAACATCATGCATGAAAAAAAGATGGCATATTACAAGAAAAGTGGCTAATTTCCTAGACCTATACCTCAACTATTAATTTACAACTATATCATAATCATGAAATTCATTTCTAGAAGAAAACTAAATATAGCAATGCTAAGCTAACAATATCATGATGCAACATTGACAGCGCTGTGCACTAAATATGTTTTACATGGACCAACCATTATTATTCCACTTTATATGCAAACACATAAAAAAGGTATATGCTTACTGTGCTTCCTTTCCTCAAAAACTAGTCCTGCTAATGTTTGTTGGGAACCAAATAATGATACACATCATATCAAGTATAAAACAACGACAGAATAAGTTTATGTGACTATAAAATTGAGAAGTGATTGATTACAAAAATAAATGATGCAGGCCCACAGAATGTTAATTAGTGGTTTCCACAAAGCCCAAACATACAAGAGAAAAGATTTATTGTGAGAAGAACAAGGGCGCTCTTCCCATTACAGAACGCTTTCCTTTGTTTGACTTTATTAATACCAATATATTACTCAAAGAAGCAAGGGTGCATTACAGCCAGAACATGTACCCTAGGATAATAAATGGCAGCATTGTGAGGGCCTAAACATTTTCGTTCATCCCCAGCTGTTTCCTTGCTCATCATGCTGCGAGATAACATGAAACACTCACGCAACAGCTTCATTTCACAGACATCTGTCATCCATTAAGGACAATACACTCAGCCTCTAAGGGGCAGCGGCTGATCTCTGTAGGGTGTGTGTGTGTGTGTGTGTGTGTGTGTGTGTGTGTGTGTGTGTGTGTGTGTGTGTGTGTGTGTGTGTGTGTGTGTGTGTGTGTGTGTGTGTGTGTGTGTGTGTGTGTGTGTGTGTGTGTGTGTGTGTGTGTGTGTGTGTGTGTGTGTGTGTGTGTGTGTGTGTGTGTGTGTGTGTGTGTGTGTGTGTGTGTAAGAGAGAGAATGGAAGGGGTTAGGCTGAAACTAGATAGGCTTCCTTTAAAACGACAGATATTTCTAATGGACAAATTCCGCAGGATATAATGCTGCCAAAGAGCTTAATAAGAAAGTTTCAATATTCCAAGACTATTTTTCTCTAATTGCTTAACTAATATTTAGGGATGCACCGATCATGATTTTTTCATGGCCGATTCCAATATTTTTACGAGCAAATGAGCTGATTCCAATAGGCTACTGGTAGCCGATTTCTTTTTCTTTAAGCTAATTTATTCGTTGTTTATTACATTTAACAAATAAAATATCTGTAGTCATTTTATAATAAGAGGCAAACCCTACATTCTAATCAAACAAAGATTGTTGATTGCAATTGTTTTTTATTTAAATTAGATTATATGATTTCAAGATTTAAAAAAACCCAAAATGATCTGTCTTTAGCTTTGTGAAATTATGAAAGAACTAGAGTGAAATTACATTAAACATACACTCACCTAAAGGATTATTAGGAACACCATACTAATACTGTGTTTGACCCCCTTTCGCCTTCAGAACTGCCTTAATTCTACGTGGCATTGATTCAACAAGGTGCTGAAAGCATTCTTTAGAAATGTTGGCCCATATTGATAGGATAGCATCTTGCAGTTGATGGAGATTTGTGGGATGCACATCCAGGGCACGAAGCTCCCGTTCCACCACATCCCAAAGATGCTCTATTGGGTTGAGATCTGGTGACTGTGGGGGCCATTTTAGTACAGTGAACTCATTGTCATGTTCAAGAAACCAATTTGAAATGATTCGAACTTTGTGACATGGTGCGTTATCCTGCTGGAAGTAGCCATCAGAGGATGGGTACATGGTGGTCATAAAGGGATGGACATGGTCAGAAACAATGCTCAGGTAGGCCGTGGCATTTAAACGATGCCCAATTGGCACTAAGGGGCCTAAAATGTGCCAAGAAAACATCCCCCACACCATTACACCACCACCACCAGCCTGCACAGTGGTAACAAGGCATGATGGATCCATGTTCTCATTCTGTTTACTCCAAATTCTGACTCTACCATCTGAATGTCTCAACAGAACTCGAGACTCAACAGACCAGGCGACATTTTTCCAGTCTTCAACTGTCCAATTTTGGTGAGCTTGTGCAAATTGTAGCCTCTTTTTCCTATTTGTAGTGGAGATGAGTGGTACCCGGTGGGGTCTTCTGCTGTTGTAGCCCATCCGCCTCAATGTTGTGCGTGTTGTGGCTTCACAAATGCTTTGCTGCATACCTCGGTTGTAACGAGTGGTTATTTCAGTCAAAGTTGCTCTTCTATCAGCTTGAATCAGTCGACCCATTCTCCTCTGACCTCTAGCATCAACAAGGCATTTTGGCCCACAGGACTGCCGCATACTGCATGTTTTTCCATTTTCACACCATTCTTTGTAAACCCTAGAAATGGTTGTGCGTGAAAATCCCAGTAACTGAGCAGATTGTGAAATACTCAGACCGGCCCGTCTGGCACCAACAACCATGCCACGCTCAAAATTGCTTAAATCACCTTTCTTTCCCATTCTGACATTCAGTTTGGAGTTCAGGAGATTGTCTTGACCAGGACCACACCCCTAAATGTATTGAAGCAACTGCCATGTGATTGGTGGATTAGATAATTGCATTAATGAGAAATTGAACAGGTGTTCCTAATAATCCTTTAGGTGAGTGTACGTACATGCACAAAACAAAAACTGCAGACAAACTGAATGAAAATGTGAATTCACTCTCTGAAAGTAGGTGGCGCTTATGAAACAGAGTGTCCTTGGTTACTGCTGTACACAAAGCAGAGCTGCACTTATAACACTAATTTGATAGGCATTATGCTGAGTTAAGAGGAAAAGAAAATGCAATTCATACTTTTCCGAAGACAGTCAGTTCCCTTCAGAGATGCATTCATATAAACCTTCCAATATTTTCAAACAGTGGTACAGTATGTTTTCTGCTGGCGCGTCTGTGCTCTCCTCTCCTCTTTGTGTCCATCTTCAGCGTGTCCCATCTTTGACCTCTGTTAACTTCCTGCTTACAGACTTTGTAATATTTCCACATTTTGGGAAATGATTGCAATGCAGTTCGTGTAGAAGTCCAGAAAAGCCAAAATAAAACAAAAAACACAAGTTTATAGCAAAAACTGTCTGGTTCGGATTGATGGCTGGTCGACTGCTGCATCTCTACTAATATTTGATCATGTATTAGCTCACCATCCTTTGGAGGATAAAGTAACTTTAAAACACGAACACAGAAGTTCAATTAATTAATCTTGGGACTTCAGATACATCTAGCTTGTAATCTTGAACCACCTTCCGACGCAAAAAAAGCATTACGAATGGCCAAAAAATGGTCTTTTGTATGTCTAAAGCCAAATTGAAAAGTTTGAAATCTGTGTGACCAACTTGAACCCATTCCGAAATTTGCATGGGGAAATGTTTCCTTACACATTGTGTGTCTTTGTGCACATTGCGTGTCTTTTGTTTATACGATGATGCCTGAGGTCGAAGAGACACATTGATAATTCACAGTCTCAACTACACATTCTCTCAGAACAACCTCCACGCTGGTGGGGAAAGTGTTTCAGGCAGCAGGTCAAGCTGGTGCTTCGCTCGATGAAGCTCAGAGAACGATTCTTTGTCGAACGAACCTCCTACACTCAAATCCTTTAGCAGGTCAGTCTACAGGCGTGCCAGACTGACCTGCTAAAAGATTTGAGTGTAGAAGGTTTGTTCGACGAAGAATCGTTCTCTGAGCTTCATCGAGACACAGACTTGTCTCTCTGCATGACTAAACAGATGGCCCGTGCCATTTGGTGCATTCAATGGGTGCATTGGTTGCCACGGACAGACATCTGTGACTGAACCTGACGGCATCAACGACAGAGACAGAACGTTTCTGCTCGATGCCCCTCTTTAACCTTATAGGCTGTTTGGCTACTCGGTTAACACAGTCGTCAGTAGATTCCGGGAGGTGAAGAAACATGAGGAAGCATTTGTGTAGTTCCTTCCTCGCCGTACTCAAGTAGAGCGGCTGTCGGCCACCCAGCCCAAACCCGGTCCTTCTCAGTGGTGAGAGGCACAAAAGCAGTGAGAGGCACAAAGGCAGCATGAGGCGGGTCGCGCTCCCTCTTGCCAAGACTGGCTTGTCTCGAAAAAGAAGAAGTCTGGATGGCTTTGCATCTAGGTCCACAGATACTTTTCTATAAAAAATCCTGCCACAACACAGGAAGTTCCTGAGGTTTGCTTTCAGAGGCTGTCCAGCCCAAGGGATTTGGAGGGGCTATCATCTCAATTGGCAACTGCCTCGAAATGATGGCTACCATGTTCTAGTGCGGGTGGACAACACAGTGGTAGTCTCTTATATAAACCAGGGTCGGTCTGAGTTTGCACTGTCTAAAACAGGCTAGCACAGTAGACTCTGCTTTGGGCTCAGGACAAGTTCCCATCCCTCAGGGAGATTTATATCCCTGGATATCTCAATGTGGGAGCATATTTATTGTACAGGCAGACTGTGCTGAACGGGGAATGGAAACTCCACCCTGAGGTAGTCAAATCTGGGAAAGATTCTACAAAGCAAAGGTGGACCTCTTCGCCTCTCAAGGGACAGCGCAATGTCCCCTCTACTTTTCTCTGAGTCATCCAGCCCCCCTGGGTCTGGACGCAATGGTGTATACGTGGCCCAGAATGCGCCTTAATGCATTTCCACCAATCGCTCTGCTCCCGGGAGTTCTGGCCAAAGTTCGTCAACAAGGGTCTTGCCTCTTACTTATAGCACCACGTTGGTTGAACAGAATTTGGTTCTCAGAGATAATATCCCTCCTCCACGGTATGCCTTGGGTGATACCGAAAGGAGGGACCTTCTGTCTCAAACACAGGAGACAATACCTCATCCCCAGCCCATATTGTGGAGCCTACAAGTTTGGCCCAATAAGGGGTACCAACTGAGGGACACTGGGCTTTCAGCTGACATCATAGCGACCATCCTCAGTGCTAAGGCCCCCTCCACGAGAAGAATCTATGCCACTCTCAGCAGGCACATGTCTTCCCACTCTCAGGTTTTATGTGGCAGCCATATCGGCCTGCCACACCCTGACTGATGGGGTCCCAGTTGGGAAGCATCTTCTGGTCACCCTATTCACCCAATGGGGCCAGACCACTTTGGACATAGCCATAGTTCTCAAGGGGTTGATTAAGACCCTCTTCAATGTCTGTATCTGACAAGCTTCTGATCCTAAATATAGTTTTTCTAATGGCAATTACTTCACTAAAGAGAATTCAACTTCACCATCCTGCTATTTTGCATCCTCATCCTGACCTCGAATATACATCCAATGTTCATGCTACCCTGTGGCTCTCATGTCCTGGAGTCAACATCTTAAGTTCATATCTGGGACATTTTGCGTGCTTGTGAGTACACATTACACCAACCGTGAGGGGTCCAGACACCTCCAGTGCCGCAGCGTGGGTATTCTTGTTCCCATGGTGCTACAATCAGCACAGCATAGAGAGAAGCTTTTGAAAGGGAACATCTCGAGTTACTTGACTGTAACCCTGTTCCCTGAAAAAGATGCTGCGCTTCATTGCCACACTGAGCATGTGTCTAGACATCTCTTCAGATAAAGTGATACCTGAAAGGCAGACCTGTTGCACATCTATTTGTAGCCTTTGACAAGCACACATTCCCATTCCCATGAGAGGTTCAAGTTCAAGGCCAATTTCATTGACTGTTGGCACACATTCTTCACAGCCGGTCACACACAAATCGTTCCCATAGCACTAGAATCAACACAGCATCTCATTCCCATTCAGGGAACAGGGTTACAGTCAAGTAACCCGAGACATTCACACTAAGACGAATACTATGTATGATTAACAATTATGTCTGTTCAGACCAACATGAACATTCCCATAACATCAATACAATAGATATTTTTTTATGGAGAGATTTTTCCCCCATCAAACTACTTTTGGTCAAATGTCCAAAGCCACTGTGGTTACATAAAACTGTGGCGCATATAGACAGACTATTCTGTTAAGTCTCCAGAACAGGCTCTCTAATCTCTGTACTCTTGTATTTGATGTAGTTTGATGGAGAAAAAAAAATCTGAAAGGAAAGTTGAGTAACCAGTGTATTTCTGCTTTTACACTATAAGCGCCACCAACTGTGAATTTGTATTTTTATGAACCCTGTCTGCCATTTTTTACACATTGTACTGAAAATCGGACTGAATTTTTGTGCCAAGCATTATCATTACCCTTATGCATTTATGCATTACCCTTCTCAGGGAACCATGGTTACAGTCTTAACCTGAGATGTTCCCTTTCGAAGTGGAACTCTACACTGTATCATGGAGTTTATGCTTAGCTCTTTCTGGTTACATCCATTGCACTGGCATGGCTATGGTGGCAAGGCTTGATCCTTCCATGAGGAAGCCACACTGGGGACAAGATAGCTTGCAAGAGACTCCTCAACCCGGGCCATTCCTGCATATCTGTGTTCACTGAGCCCCTTAACATTGTTTGCATATTAAAGTGGCATAACCATGGGCGAAAACAGCTTCTCCCATGATCTTGACACCTTAAGCAAATCAGGTATAAATGTTTTGTTTTGTTTTTTGGTCCAAAACAAAAGAACCAAGTGTAGCGACTGAGGCAAATCAGACACATAATCGCCTGTTACATTTAACAAATATGTTTTAAATGCTTTGTTCTTAGTAACAGACCTTCCCCCAACACAACAGAGAAAGGTCCTAAGTTACCCTGGATATCAACGGATAAGACGTTTTATGGCCCTAAAAAAAATGTGGCCACATGGAAATGGCCATAGTTAAGACACAAGGCCTGTAAAACACACACTTTTTCCTCAAGTTATAGACAAACCGTCTATAAATGAACATGCACCCCAGGACATTATATGTACGCATATAACTGTCTTGTAAAGTGTCCCTTGTATGTTATTTTGTTTGTGCATGTCTTATGAACAACTTACTAGTTCATGTAACCTCATATATGTCGTCTCTCCTATCAAATTAATGCTCACTTCATAACACTTTCCTGTATGTCACTTCCTCGTAGGAGGCAGTGTGTGTGTTTGTTGCATTAATTGAAGTATATATGGGCACAGGCCCATTGAATCTTGCTCGAAACAAAGAACCATAAATCTCCCACAGAGGAATTTCCCGCTGGGAAAGCCCAACAATCCCATTGGTCAACTCGACCATTGAGGGTGGGATTTCTCTAAGACTCTTAAGAGACGCTGCAGATCCACTCCCTCTCTGCTCTTCTTCCTGGCTGAAATGACACCTCATCTTGGCCAGCCGGCCAGCAGGCCAGAAAAGGCCTACACACACAACCTCACATGTGTGTGTGTGTGGGACAGGAAACCCAATGCCACCACATGGCCATGGGCCAGCAGGCCCACAATCTCCGCACGCAATGTGCAACCTCCTCAACCTCAATGGAGTCGAAACAACCACGCAAGCTCATCATTTCTTCTTCAATCGATGCAGAAGCACTCGATCGGCACTTCAATGCCATCGGGCGGAACCATAAAAACTTTCTCCTGCGATTTCACCTCGGGCGGTCTTCTACAGCTCAGGTTAAATGCAAGTAAAGTACGAAACACAAATCGCTGTGTAGTTAGTAAAACTGTAAACCCCTTTGTTCAGACAAAGGAGATTATCAATGATGGTTCTTCCCAGGTTTTAGACTCTTTGCATAACTTCATCCATCTGTTCTGACCCGTTTCTTCCAACCACTTTAACTTTGCCTCTAGCCATTGATGTTTTGTGTATGTATTTTTTATCTCTGTTCAATCTTGTCCGTGATTTAGTTATTAAAGTTTGTGCACAATATATGTTTGGTTCTGACTCCCTGCCTGCAAACAAAATGTCACTTAAATGATCGATTTCGTTATGTGCTCTAAGCACTTATGTAATTACAAAGGGAAGAATTGTTTTTCTGTGGCCATGAAAAATATAATTTTCTTAAAATTAATTAATAATCAATACTGAACGTTCATAGGATGAACTGATTGATTGATTGATTGTAATGTTAATGTTAGGGTGTTTGTAGATACATCAAGTTAATCTATTTAACTGATTCAAATATTCATAATTAATCATAATGAATAATCATGAGTTATGAATAATTATTCATATTTTCCCCATTCGCTACACAAGAGAGCAGAACTACAAGTGTGAACACACCCTAAAGCTTAAATCTTTTTTGTTGGTGCATTTCATTTCTGTACAAGGACAAAAACTGACTGACACACACACACACACACACACACACACACACACACACACACACACACACAAAAAAAACTTGCTTCGTCAGTGGGTGAATTTCTATGTGTGGTGTGTTCTCCATTGTTTCTATTAAAAATGTATTTGCAATAAGAAATTCACACGTTTGGTGTGAAAGGGCCTCAAGCTGGAAATTATTTGTTTCCCATAAAATAACACTCCTACTAACCTGCTTTGAACACACTGTCAGGTGGCCTATCCTTGCATAAATGCTTTTATTGTGTCACGGTTGGGAGTGGAACATGACGGTGTAAATGAATTATCAGTTAGACAGCATATACACTAGACAAAATACACTCACGTTTACAGAAAGTGGCAGCCTGGCAGGTGTTCACAAAGACAACTGTTACATGAACAGGACTGAGTGGTTGTTAGAAGAGGTACACAATGAGGGTGGATTTCTATAACCATCCATGAAAACATTAGGTTGCATTTAATTACAGCTTAACCCTAGCCAGAGGGCTCGCACAGGGCTTTGCCTCTTATTCATCTATACTGAGAATCAAGTGAAGTCGTTTAGGGACGCATCCCTTGAAGATTTTTAGTGATACCACTTGAATGAATTTACCACAAGAAATTCATACAATGTTATCCCACAACATGACCTTGCATACTGTGTTGTCTTATGTTAACAACACATCATTTGGTGTCAATTTATTAAGTGGAATGTTATACATTCTACTCATAGGCATCGATTTCGGGGGGGACGGGGGGGACGCGTACCCACCAGATTTCGTCATGAGTCCTTTTGTACCCACCACTTTTTTTTTTTTTTAAACCAATTTTACGGTGAAGCATTGCTGCCACCAACATATTATTTTTTCCACTCAATTGTGTCGTAATAACAAGATCTTCTGTCGTAAAAACGTTTGAAAAGCAGAAGCAAGCTCCGTAAAATAGGCTCTTCCGCTGCCTGTATCAGTGGCAGTGCCCATAGCACGAAATTGTTGTAATGTATTGATGTAGCCTACAGCTCTTAACAGCCATGGGTAGCAGATGCCATGAGCCGCTCATGATTAGCGTAATGACGGACCCCGGTGCAGCCACAAATATCATAACTATCTATAGGCCTACTGTAATTAAGACATTCAAGAAATGTATTAAAAAGAAAGACGCTTTCAGCCTTACTCAAAGTAGAGCCCTACATTTCTGCCCGAGCCCGACGGGCCCCGACTTTTTTACGCCCCTAGGGCCGGGCTTCGACCCAATTTTCCAGTCATAGCCTACATCAGACGCGGGCCGGGCTTCGGGCCTTTTTAGGCTATAGGACGGCGCTATGCAACACGCATCGCCGCAAATGAGTAAAGCAAGCCAACACGCAAAATGCCACAAGTGAAGCTGAAAATAAACTAAGATGCTCAAAAGCACAATCATCTTCATTAAAACTAATGAGACTAAAGGCTCAGTGTTTAGGTCGCTCGTTCTCATAATGCGGTCTTTGATGTTGAAATGAGCTGATGAATAAAATGCTCATATCTGTTGCTTTCGTTGACATGAACTTCGTTAAATGTGCATATAGCACGGGAATTGAAGATCGGATTTATATTAATTTCGCGGATAGGTGTAGCTTAAGGTAAGACAACCAGCATGTTTTTTTTTATTTGTTTAGATTGTGTAGCCCGTTTCGTTTGCGCGCGCCGATGCGATCTGCCTGCCTCATCTTGTCAAAAATGCCTTTTTACTCTGATGGTGGTGATAGTAGGCTAAACGTTTAAACGATGCTTTAAGTGTTTTATATGGATTTTATAAGTCAAGTGTTGATTTGAGAGGCTAAAGCGTTGGGTTAACTCACTGTCGGCCGCTGGCCGCTTGCTCGTCACTTTAAAACGCAAAAACTTTAGTTTAACAAACAAAAAAATGCTTCAAACCTTTTTCTAAATTAACTTAATAAAGAAACAAAACGAAATAGAACTACTTTGACATTAAAAACAAAACTGAACTATTTTAATGGCTGCAACTAATGTGTAATAGGGAGTATTAAAAAAAACACGGGCTCCAGTAGGACTCTGATAACGAAGTGGTAAAAAAAATTGCAAAAATGAAAAATATTAAAGAATTCGCGGGACGCTTTCGTCGGCATGAGTAAGATAGGCTATAAGACCCACAATATGTCTCTCAGCTGACATTTTTATTTATTTACATTAGTAAGCTACAGGACATAGTCTTTCAAAACATGACCTGCGCTAAAGAGAAAAAAAAACAATGCATCATGTACCCAACACTTCTGAAAATGCACTTCTGAATGCGTCTCTGTCCCCAGCACATTTCAAACCAAACTGACGCCCATGATTCTACTCTACACTGGCACATACAGGGAGCGCAGAATTATTAGGCAAATGAGTATTTTGACCACATCATCCTCGTTATGCATGTTGTCTTACTCCAAGCTGTATAGGCTGGAAAGCCTACTACCAATTAAGCATATTAGGTGATGTGCATCTCTGTAATGAGAAGGGGTGTGGTCTAATGACATCAACACCCTATATCAGGTGTGGATAATTATTAGGCAACTTCCTTTCCTTTGGCAAAATGGGTCAAAAGAAGGACTTGACAGGCTCAGAAAAGTCAAAAATAGTGAGATATATTGCAGAGGGATTCAGCAGTCTTAAAATAGCCAAGCTTCTGAAGCGTGATCATCGAACAATCAAGCGTTTCATTCAAAATAGTCAACAGGGTCGCAAGAAGCGTGTGGAAAAACCAAGGCGCAAAATAACTGCCCGTGAACTGAGAAAAGTCAAGCGTGCAGCTGCCAAGATGCCACTTGCCACCAGTTTGGCCATATTTCAGAGCTGCAACATCACTGGAGTGCCCAAAAGCACAAGGTGTGCAATACTCAGAGACATGGCCAAGGTAAGAAAGGCAGAAAGTCGACCACCACTGAACAAGACACACAAGCTGAAACGTCAAGACTGGGCCAAGAAATATCTCAAGACTGATTTTTCTAAGGTTTTATGGACTGATGAAATGAGAGTGAGTCTTGATGGGCCAGATGGATGGGCCCGTGGCTGGATTGGTAAAGGGCAGAGAGCTCCAGTCCGACTCAGACGCCAGCAAGGTGGAGGTGGAGTACTGGTTTGGGCTGGTATCATCAAAGATGAGCTTGTGGGGCCTTTTCGGGTTGAGGATGGAGTCAAGCTCAACTCCCAGTCCTACTGCCAGTTTCTGGAAGACACCTTCTTCAAGCAGTGGTACAGGAAGAAGTCTGCATCCTTCAAGAAAAACATGATTTTCATGCAGGACAATGCTCCATCACACGCGTCCAAGTACTCCACAGCGTGGCTGGCAAGAAAGGGTATAAAAGAAGAAAATCTAATGATATGGCCTCCTTGTTCACCTGATCTGAACCCCATTGAGAACCTGTGGTCCATCATCAAATGTGCGATTTACAAGGAGGGAAAACAGTACACCTCTCTGAACAGTGTCTGGGAGGCTGTGGTTGCTGCTGCACGCAATGTTGATGGTGAACAGATCAAAACACTGACAGAATCCATGGATGGCAGGCTTTTGAGTGTCCTTGCAAAGAAAGGTGGCTATATTGGTCACTGATTTGTTTTTGTTTGGTTTTTGAATGTCAGAAATGTATATTTGTGAATGTTGAGATGTTATATTGGTTTCACTGGTAAAAATAAATAATTGAAATGGGTATAAATTTGTTTTTTGTTAAGTTGCCTAATAATTATGCACAGTAATAGTCACCTGCACACACAGATATCCCCCTAAAATAGCTAAAACTAAAAACCACTTCCAAAAATATTCAGCTTTGATATTAATGAGTTTTTTGTGTTCATTGACAACATGGTTGTTGTTTAATTATTAATGTTGTAAAATTAATCCTCAAAAATACAACTTGCCTAATAATTCTGCACTCCCTGTAATGTGTGGCCCAGAAAGAATATGAGCATTGCATTGCAAAATCCATTGCTAAACTGATTTTTTTTTTTCTTTCTCAGTATAGGCCTGATAATGTCTCTATGTCAACCGGGCCATAAATCTAATCTCTTCAGAGCATAGCGTTTCAGTCTTTGACGCCACTTTTTTCATTTTAAGAATGGTTTTATAATGAATCTGCAATTCAAATCTGTGCTGTGGCTTTGATAATCTGTTTTTTTTTTTTTTTCTTATCTTTTTGTTTTAGCTAGTAGAAGTTCTTAATTGCCGGCAACTAAATTTAGTAGCCAAATTAGTGTACCTAATTAGTGATTAGCTACACAGTGTGACAGTTCAACACCGACTTGATAATGATGCTATAGATTCATCAACAGCATATATTGTTGCTCACTCTTCATTGCATTTCTCACATTGTCATGAGATGGGTGAATATATATTGCTGTGGTGACATTTTCTATTTTTAGACTTCTGTACATGCCTAGAAAGATTGATATAGATATATTTTTTGACATTCATCTTGGTCTACTACCTTGCCATTATAACCACTGACTGAACAATATCATCTTAATTGTATATCGGTATCAAGGATCCATTAAAATGTTTTTTGGAAAAATGCTATTTTTTATTTGCATATTTGAATTATAAATGAATATAAATTGAATAAACATTAAATTCACTTATGTAAGATGAGAAATGAGCAGCCTGTTAGTAGAGGATTTGCATTGTCCAGAATCTTAGGTAGGTGAGGTATAAACGTTAATGTTTGCTCCCATCTAGTGGTGGTAGTTTAGTGGCAGGCGTGCAGAGAAAGACTCTGTTGACAATCCATGTCATTATCATGGTAGCATTACACGTGAATAACATTGGTAAAAAGTTTACTATCCATAAAAATGTTACTTTTAGTTACTTACATAAATTGGCTTTGGCAACTTTATTAAGCCTTCAAGCATACAGTTACAAAACCTACTTTAAATTTGAGAAGGAGAAAAAAAATTTATTAGAGAGGGGAAAAGTAATGTTACTTACATAAATCCATAAAAACAAAACAAAAATTATTAAAAATGCAAATATTAAATGCAATAAAACTTTATAACTAATATTTTTAACTTGATATAACTTTAATAAAACATTGGTAACACTTTATAATAACTACACGCTATTAAGCATTAGTAAATAGTTAATTCATCATTTATAAAGCATTAATATACATTACTAAGCAGTTTATAAATACAGCTATAAATGCTTTATTCTTGATTTATAAACATATCTATAATGCGTTTAATAATTGTATTTTCATACTTTATAAATGATCAATTTATAATTTCTAAATTAAGTATTACATTATTTACAAACCAGTTCCAGAAGAACCTCAGGAGTATAAATTCACAGGATGGTAACTAACTAAACTAGAAACAGATGTAAAACATAGTCAATAACCAAAGTGACAAAGAAACTCAGGAAACAGGAACTGATAACACAGGAACAATAGAATGAAATTAAAAGAATAGTCCTTGAACAGGCATCCATAGACACATCCAAGTAACTTTTCCATTGCACAAATGGTAGTTCAACTGTTTAATAAAAAAAAATAAGAAATGTTATGTTTATGTTATGTCCCCTGCTATACAGAGAAAAATGTGACTTCTAAAACAAGGTAGGCTATATGTACCGAACTGTCATGAAGGGTGTGAATGACCAGGCGAGAGAGAGGATCTAAATGCTAGGACGTTTAATAACATGTAAACCCATACTGCTGTATCCCAAGAAGACTTTATGTGGTCTAATATTAGAGTCTTGTTGATCTGTAAGCTTCAGGAAGGTCCATTAGATGCCTTCAGATATTGAAAGTAGATGAGTCAGTGGATTGACTCTCTCCCAACACACGAGGACGCTGGTTTCCCTGCTGTGTAAATAATCACCTAATACTGCACTTGTTCTGTCTCGCCCGACCAGCTAATATCTCCCATCCCCCATATGCCACAAAAACAATTACCTAATTTACTGTAATGCATACCAAACACTTTGTTGCACCTGGAAGCAAAAAGGTTTCTTTTAAAGCTGTGTTCTCATGTGCACCCTGAATTTGACTCATCAGCTTCCTTAAAAGTTACTCTACATCTCCCAATACTTGTAAGAGTTGGTTTGAGCATCTGTAATGGGACTTTGCCCCTAATCTACCCAACAAATAGATATGTTGACTTTAAATTTAATCTATTGCCTATTGTCTCAAAAGTGTTCAGTTAACTGGTCGTGTAATGTGGGATTTGTGCTACAAATATTAATATATATTCATGCTTACGTGCAGTGTGTGTTTTGTAATTCCATCCTTAAGATCCCGTTTCTGTCTGTTGAGCAATCGATCCATGTACAGTGTCTTGTTATAATTCGGGGTGTTTCCCCAGCTAAACTGTGTAGTCCTGGGATCACCTTAGATCCATATCCAAACGTTTTGGTATAAACAGCCTCTCCTGCAGTAGAGATGTGTGTGTCCGTGTACTTTCTGTGTGGTTTGTTTGGCTTTCAAGTCAAGTCAAGTCAGCTTTAGCTATATAAAGCTAAATACAATAGAGCAGCATTACCCGATAATTTTGACCTCTGTATGATGTACAATCATACTATATACACTCACCTGAAGGATTATTAGGAACACCATACTGATACTGTGTTTGACCCCCTTTTGCCTTCAAAACTGCCTTAATTCTACGTGGCATTGATTCAACAAGGTGCTGAAAGCATTCTTTAGAAATGTTGGCCCATATTGATAGGATATCATCTTGCAGTTGATGGAGATTTGTGGGATGCACATCCAGGGCATGAAGCTCCCGTTCCACCACATCCCAAAGATGCTCTATTGGGTTGAGATCTGGTGACTGTGGGGGCCATTTTAGTACAGTGAACTCATTGTCATGTTCAAGAAACCAATTTGAAATGATTTGAGCTTTGTGACATGGGGCATTATCCTGCTGGAAGTAGCCATCAGAGGATGGGTACATGGTGGTCATAAAGGGATGGACATGGTCAGAAACAATGCTCAGGTAGGCCGTGGCATTTAAACGATGCCTAATTGGCACTAAGGGGCCTAAAGTGTGCCAAGAAAACATCCCCCACACCATTACACCACCACCAGCAGCCTGCACAGTGGTAACAAGGCATGATGGATCCATGTTCTCATTCTGTTTACGCCAAATTCTGACTCTACCATCTGAATGTCTCAACAGAAATCGAGACTCATCAGACCAGGCAACATTTTTCCAGTCTTCAACTGTCCAATTTTGGTGAGCTTGTGCAAATTGTAGCCTCTTTTTCCTATTTGTAGCGGAGATGAGTGGTACCCGGTGGGGTCTTCTGCTGTTGTAGCCCATCCGCCTCAAGGTTGTGCGTGTTGTGGCTTCACAAATGCTTTGCTGCATACCTCGGTTGTAACGAGTGGTTATATCAGTCAAAGTTGCTCTTCTATCAGCTTGAATCAGTCAGCCCATTCTCCTCTGACCTCTAGCATCAACAAGGTATTTTCGCCCACAGGACTGCCGCATACTGGATGCACAATGGTTGTGCATGAACATCCCAGTATATGAGCAGATTGTGAAAGACTCAGACCGGCCCGTCTGGCACCAACAACCATTGCCACGCTCAAAATTGCTTAAATCACCTTTCTTTCCAATTATGACATTCAGTTTGGAGTTCAGGAGATTGTCTTGACCAGGACCACACCCCTAAATGCATTGAAGCAACTGCCATGTGATTGGTTGATTAGATAATTGCATTAATGAGAAATTGAACAGGTGTTCCTAATAATCCTTTAGATGAGTGTATGAAGTGTCTAATTTTTCAGTGTTTAAATACTTTGTGCTTTCCCTCTTCAATGTTGTCTGGCTATCAGCATACCAAGCTCAATCTTTTAAGATTGAACATTGGTCTGGGGAGTCTGCTCTGCACAACTGCACAAGAGGCGTGATCAACGGGCATAGTTCAAATGACTCTGTACACAATTGGATAGTCCTTCAACCAATCAGACCAACGATCCATCACTTCTCTGGCCCTGTCACTTTCACGATGTAATGCCGCTTTGACTGCCGGGTAGAAGTCCTCTGCATAGCTCGCAAACTTTTGGGCTCAGCTGAAGTGCACATCGAGTGCACATAACGGCCGCAAAGGGGGTGCTCACGAGCACCCTTCTTTAAGCTTAAATGACGAATGGGACACCATACAGTCTTGTGGACTTAAAGGTGCACTATGTAAACTTTTTTGAGTAAAATATCCAAAATCCACTAGGCCAGTGTTATATATTTTGTTCAGTTGAGTACTTAAAATATTCCAAATGTTTCCAACTATTTGTAAATCGTGAGAAATTGTTATTTTAACCAAGGAACCGGGACGTGTGAGGGAGTCGCCTGTCAATTGCGTCATATCTTCGTTACCCTCGGTTTCTGGTTTTAATTTGCAGAAACGCTTTACTCTCACTGCAGTGTGAACAAGTGTCATAGCAGCCGCAGAGTAACCGCACAGAGTAACATCCTAACATTATTTTCAACACACTCAGATGTATCTAATGTGATAAAAGAGCAGCGTTACCTCATTCTCATGACCGGAAAACCGGGAGTGGCGCCGGCGATTGTTTCATAATAAAAGTTCCGCCGCTCTTCTCATTAACAATCGCTCCAGCGATTCCTCAGCTCCACAACACTCAGTCCTGCTCTGCTTCAGACTACAGTAATGTTAATAATCACATCCATCAACATGATTTCACACGTCCCAAGATTCTGTGCTCAAATGTGGCGTCATCAAACTACGCCTTTGTTTTGAACAGGCGACCTCTAGTGGACGGAAAAGTTACATAGTGCACCTTTAACGAATACGCAGCGGCCATTGTAAGTCCACAAGACTGAAAGTGCACATGAAGTGTGCCATTTGGGACAGGGCCATTATCTATCTATCATTGTGTTAAACCCGCCAATAGCCTGTCAGGTGGATAAGCCCGTTTGTGATTGGTCCCCGCAAATTTGTAACAGAAGCCGGATAGAAATATGTACAGGTTTCCAGCCTGAGCTGCAGGGGGAAATCAAATCACCGGCAGATTGGCTGGGTTTACCCAGTCTATCTTTTATGTGCAGTAAACTACAGAATTGTTTGGGTCTGAGTCAACAACTTTAACACAAGGATCCTTACGACGCTAAAGCAATATCAAACTATTTTCACACAATGCTGGTTTACATCCATAATGCACACTTGTGAGTGTGATATTGCTATTGTACATCACTATGTCAAAAACAAGTACAAATACGAGCAATTAAGTATGGTACGAAAAAACCAAATGAGTATCCCAAAGTCCCCCTGCTTGTACATCAGGCCTTTAATTTTTGAGTAACTTATAATGAAAACTTAGTAACTTCAGTAAAATCAGAACACAGCACATTTACATTTGTCCACATCAATAGCTTCTGTATCCAGGTACCTGTTTGGATATCTTTTCCCCAGGCAATATTTAAATTAGGGTTGCACAATTAATAGAAAACAATTGTTACGATTAGTCTTCTGAAAATAATTATGAAAGGTGTCAATTACACAACTATTTAGACAAACTCACACAGCAACAAAATTCTTCTTTTTACAATATGTTTTGCACTATTGAGAATAGGCAATGGCCGCGCAATGGCCATTCCAACATTTCCCATGAGATTGATCAATTCGTTTTAGTCGGTTCTATTTAAGGAATTGGTCTAGTTAGCTAGATGGTCTAAACCAGGGGTGTACAATTCTGATCCTGGAAGGCCACTGTCCTGCAAAGTTTAGTTCCAACTCCAATTAATCACACCTGAACCAGTTAATCAAGGTCTTACCAAGGATACTAGAAACTTATAGGTAGGTATGTTGAGGCAAGTTGGAGCTAAACTCTGCAGGGCAGTGGCCCTCCAGGACCGAGTTTGGACACCCCTGGTCAAAATAATCAATTTGTGATTCAGTCTAAATCATTTCGACAGTTCATGCATGCACCAAATCTGGTTATGGTATCTGGTTATCTCCTTATGGTAATCTCCCATGGAGAACCACATAGTAACCACACGCGGGCTGGCCAGAATGGGGCTACCAGCAACAGATGGGCCCTGTCCTGACGGACTCTCTCCAGAACTCCTGGAAACAGAGCAATCAGGGAAAATGTGTACAGACAGAGAGGGGCTAGATGAACCAAGGTTCTGTCATGACAACTCTCGAAAGATTGGTGTGGTAATAGAGATTGGCATGGTAATGAATATGGCAGTGCTAATGTATTTGGTTTTGGCTGAATAGATCTGCTACGCTGCTGCTGCAGAGCAAGTACAAAGACTGCCAATTAGTTCACAGACATTGCTGTGAGCATGCAAGACATGCTACTGCTGCACATGTAACATACATGAAATAACCCTGTAGCATATCTATACAGGTGGAGCTGGGGAAGGTGGAGGGTTTCAGAAAGCATGCTGCAGACTGCTACCAGAAACATGGCGGTATTTGTTTGAATGCTGAGCCACAGGGAGCCCCCAAGAATTGAGCCCACCGAGAGAGGTGTAGTGCTTGAACACTCCCACTTGCTTTTTAGCCTCCTGGAACGGCCGCCGAAGAGGCCAGAAGGAGACAGCAGAGCATTTAGCAAAAACTATTTGTCATTTTCTTTTAGGTCAGATAAATTCAGCCAGAGATGCCTCTCCATAGCCAGAAGGGCTGCCATAGAACCACCGATGGTTGTTGACGTTTCCTTGGTGGCTCATTAACAGCATCCAGACCCACCCCCTTGCCAAAGTTGATATGCATGGCCTGGTGGGTAATGTCGGGGCCTTGAGGGGGAGCAATAGCTCGCAAGCATCTGTTCCATCTTAGGCATTGCCCCATACCCATATCCTTATATTTTAATATTTGGTGACTTGAGGACTAAAGAGCCGGGCTGAAAACGTTCTCTTCCACGACCTTAACACCTCTGTGTGGAGGTCAGGAAAAAAAAATGGAATGTGGAGGTTGTGATTTTATATGCAGGAAACACAGGAAGCCAGTCGATGTTTAGCTTCGCCATGACACGAGCTACAACCTTCACCAGCTCCTCATAAGCATGAGAGAGAGTCCTCAATTTCCCCTGCTTCGATGCTGAGCACATCCATCTCCTCGGACCTGGATAGCTGAAGCACTGGGCTCTCACTCTGGGGGAATGAAACCACAGTGTGTGCTTCTGAACCCAGAAAGAGAGTGCTAGAGCTAGCGTGTAAGGGAGGAGAAAAGGTTGGTCCCATCTCCAACCCCTCCACTAGCCTCGGCAGCAGCGGGGTCTGAACCACAAGGAACACGAGCCTGGGCGCCCTCCTTTAAGAGTGCCCGGCGAGAGCAGAGCATTTGCAGCGGGAGTCACTCACAATGCTCTGCTCCCCAACAATGCGTAAATCGTGTGTATCCCCACTCTTGATGTAGAGCGGAATGGGAGGAACCTCAGGACCTGAAGTGGGACAATCACATTGACTCCATTGTGAAAAAGGCCCAGCAGAGACTGTACTTCCTTCGTCAGCTGAGGAAGTTCAACCTCCCACAGGAGCTGCTGATTCAGTTCTACTCGGCTGTCACTGAGTCTGTTTTATGCACTTCCATCACTGTCTGGTTTGGTTCAGCTACCAAATCTGACATCAAGAGACTACAACGCACAATCCGGACTGCGGAGAGGATTATTGGTGCCCCCCTGCCAACCCTCCAGGACCTATACTCTTCCAGAGTGAGCAGGTAACTCAAAGAGAGCAGGTAAAATCATCACAGACTCCACCCATCGTGGACACCTCCTGTTTTATTGTTACTGTCAGGACGGCGACTCCGATCACTGGCCACTAGAACATCTAGGCATAGGAACAGTTATCTTCCCACAGGCCATTTCCCTCTTGAACAGTTAATCTTATTTTTTTTTTTTATCAACAATTTTTCTTATTTTTATTCTTAGAATTTGTATTACTATGTTCTTGTTGTGTTTGTATTGTATATGTGCACTGGAAGCTTCAGCACCAAGAAAAATTATTTGTGTGTACAAGCACACTTGGCAATAAAGCTCTTTCTGATTCTGATTCTGAAAGCACAATTTAAACCACTGTTTGCTCGCCATTATATTCCTGTCTAATAAATAATGCTTGTGACAAATAAACAATAAATAGACAGAGACAATTTCACACAGAACACTTGAATGCACAGAAGCTAACACTTTGTTTCAGATGCCCTCTTAAGCTTCTTGGTCATGACGTCACCCCACCTGTGACATTGCCATTGGACTGATTTTACATGTGTTTCAAGACGCAATCACGCAGAGGCATTCCCACAGTGTCGCAACTATAATGCAGTGTGGGTTCCCTCGAAAGAGAACATATGAGAGGAAGGAGGGTGAGTTTTGTATGACGACTTAGGATATGATAGCTAGATTGCATTTAGATTGGAATGAGATCCGATCACAATGTGTGGGACATGCAAATTAAATAACAATCCAAACACAAATGCATTTACACTTGTCTTTTCAATGCATACATGGACAATGTTCAGATTAAGTTTGCATGTTACAGTTTTTCACGATTGCTAACACACCAAAACTGATTCATTTGGCACAATTTCCCAAACCATTTATTCAATTCTCAAGACACATTTCTCCAAACTATAGACACATTTCATTTGTTTTCACACACATTCCAATTTTCAAATTTGGCAAAACTCTACACAAAAAATGCCCTTATTTTACATTGGTTTAACACACCAATCAGAATAGATTCTGATATTCTCAGATCGGTTTCAGGCCACATTCATATGTGGAAATAAAGCTGATATTAATCAAATATGTGCATTTGTTTTGCTATTAATGTATACTTCCTCTAAGAGATATCAAAAATGGTTCAATGATAAAGTTTTGTGAAAATATAATCCAGAATAAAAAAATAAATCCACACAAAAAAAGAATGAACATTTTTGGGTGAACTATCCCTTTAAAGGTTATTCGTGGGAGCATCGATGTCAATAAAAAACCTTTTTTAAGAGTGTAAAATAGCAAAAGGATATTTATCAGTCTTTGGGATGCATGAAACTGGCTGCATACTGGCTTGGGCCCAGTATTGCCACAGGCCCCAGCTGACCAATAGCATGTTAAAACAGCACAAGAATAGATTAGCGTGATATACTACACCACAGTCAGATGGTACAGCCATAGAGGCACTGGAGCACAAAGAGATTAGGATAATAAGCCAAAGCCAAGAAAGCGCTTTCAAGAGAGAACGTATAAGATTGCAACCTGCTATCAGGTTGGCTCTGGTTCGCCCTGGATGACATTGTGAAAGGTGTCAGTCTGTAGACTGAGTTACACACTCATTTATATTTACTATAACCTCAATTTTGTAACCTCATTTTTTGGAAGCAAATAATAAAAAACTTTTTGTCCAAAAAAAAAAAGAACTTATATACAGTGGCCAAGTGATGAAATATTAAAATTTTGAGGGAAGAACGCAAACTACAGCTATAGGTTTACATATTTTACCATGCAAAAACAAATGCATAGAAAAACTGACAGAAAAAGCATACATTGACTACAACATAATCAGTTATTAATATTTCAAAGGTTCTCTCTTGTTTTTGCATGTGTTCATAATTTAGTTGTATGACAGCCTAGCCAAAAATTATGTAAGCACAATTTGGCATGTTTTATTGCGCTATCACAAATAAAACAATTGACTCTAGACACAACTATGCTATGCTTAAAAAATATTTTATAATTTTTTTTAATACAATTTTGATAAAGGTTGATGATATAAATTTTCCTAGGCTACTATTGTACTTCAAAAAAAAAAGAAGGGTTTAAAAGGCAAATAATATTCAGTAATATTATCGTATTCAGTATATTATTTAACTGCACTATCAAAGTCACTTAAAAACTAAAAATTTTACCAAATTTTACCAAAAACTCAGAGAGCCCTATTTTATCAATCTGAGTAGGTGCACTTAGGTTGTGTCCGAATCCACTTTTGCTAGTTTAACAACGGAAAAACAGTCAGTGCTCCAGGCACATGGTCCAAAAGGGTTGTCCCTAGTCTATTAAAGGTGTCATGAACTGGCTTTTAAAAAAAATGTATACTATCGTCTGAGGTTAACTTATGACATTTGCGTGGTTTTTACATCAAAACATCATAATGAATAAGTAATAGGCTATTTTCTGCCCTGGTTTTGAGGCTCTCTGAAGAAACGGTCGGTTTTGATGGGTGTGCCGCACTGAAGACTTGGAAGTAAACACCCACGGCTAGGATTGGATAAGATTTGCATATTTAATGAGCTTCAGCTCCCGTCAGTACATGTGGGGATTGTTTTGAAAGCGTGTGAGGAATCACTCACAGGACTCACAAAATATCTTTACCAAACAAACACAATGATTTATCTCTCATCCACCCACGATTGACTGGAATGTTATTTTTTTATTACTTGGCCGGCCCGATTGGTGAATATAACCACGAACCGTACACACACACGCACACTCGCGCGAGCATGCACAAGAAAGGAATGTTATTTCACTATTTAAGATAACCCGTCGGCAGGCCGGGCTTACGTTTTGGTAGCCCGTCTGAAAAACACATAGCACCGGGACGTTGGGCTTTGCGAGCTCTGGCCCATAACGTTACAAGTCCGTGTAAGATCACGAATGAACCAATAAACACCTCAAATAAAGGATTCTCCAGCCTTTGACAGTGTGCTAAGGTATGTTCAGCTAGACATGTACACATAATCAATACAATCTGTAACAATGCAATACTAACAAATATAAAAACATGTTTTACTCACATTAGTGTGTTGCGCCGTTCCTGTCGGATCCAATATAGAAGCACAGCTTTGTGTTTTAATCTCAATATGTCTGCAAATGCAGTCCCGACCTGTGTCTTGTTTACAATCAATTCTGCAGTGAAATGAAACGAACAAACGCGCAATGTCTTACGCACGTGAGCTGGAGCCGGCATGTTTATTGCTCGGTAGCGCGATCCGTTTAGCTCCACAAGTTGGTGGGCGGGCTTGAGGCGGCGTTTCAGCATACAATGACGTCAATGGTCTACATATTCTGAGCTCGAGCGTTTGCTCCGAAACTTACAGGATATTCTTATATCACGATTTCTCATTGATTTCTCAATTCATCACCCCTTTAATGAGGTGTGTTTTGGACGTAATGTGCAATAAACCAGTCTCATCTCCCTTTCCCTTTAAAAGCCAATTGTGCTCGCACCATGGCGGATTCACTGTTTACATGAGGAAAGACTGAACGCTTCTCCAGAGAGCAATCCTGTTATTTATAATATTTTAAAATGTTTGTGTGCTGCTGCATTTCGAAAAACTAAATGTTTGCAAAACTGCAATGGAAACAG
The DNA here is from genome assembly GCA_023566225.1 of Romanogobio albipinnatus. NCBI lineage: Eukaryota > Metazoa > Chordata > Actinopteri > Cypriniformes > Gobionidae > Romanogobio > Romanogobio albipinnatus. The sequence goes on along the minus strand of CM042249.1, from coordinate 4,499,986 downwards.
TTTTTTTCTCATTTACAGGTCGTCTGGTGCACGTAAAAGACAGAAGACGAGACAGAGTTCTTTATTAAACTCATAAAAGACAATAGAATTACAGGAAAACTGGATTCTAGACAACAAAGAAATGCCACAAATGATCATTAAGACCTTGAAGCAGATGTAGGTATCTAGGTAGCCTAGAAATCTAGACACATCCTAGCGGCAGCAAATATAATTTACAGCCAGGGTCGTCTAGCAACTCTCCGTTGGCTTGCGAGCTGGAAAAACCAAACTCTGGTCAGGCCAATCACATCGTGTGTAGAGTCGGTGGGCGGGCTTAACATAATGACGGCAGAGTTGCCGCGGTTCCGAGTGCTACTCGTAAACAAAGAAGCTGGCGAACAGCGGTCTTTCAAATCAGGTTTTGGCCGCGACTCTGGAAGACTTGAGTTCAGCTTTTCTTTGAGAAAAGAACAAAGAATGGCACTGAAGTCATTCTTAAGAAAGGAAGATGTGTTCAGAGTTTTGCCGCCGGATATGACGAAAGTTTAATCTATCAACTAGCTCCGCTTCACCTTATGTGTTGTTCTGGTTGGTTGAAGCGCTATCCTATTGTGTGCAGAGGGAATTTGAAAGACAGCCGTTTATCCCGCCCCTCGGATTGAGCCCTGCCAATGGTGTGTTGCCAAACCCAACATCTTGATGTGGATCTGGCTTGTCAGGCTAGATATGAAGGAGAAACCCCCACAAACCCCAGTATAAGGGACTTTCCTTGCCATTAATGCTTGGAAAACATGCACATCTTCTTCAATGAAAAATAATGTCTAGTGTGGTGACTGGGATATGCGTAAACATACGTTGGCATAATTTATGGAATGACTTATTGTGAGAGGGAAAACATTTTTTTAGTCGCATAACATTGGTTAAAGGTGTCATGAACTGGCTTTTTAATTTTTTTATACTGTTGCCTGAGATCAACTTATGACGTTCACGTGGTTTTTACATTCAGAAACATCATAATGAATAAGTAATGGTTATTTTCTGCCCTGGTTTTGAGGCTCTCTCCTGCATGCTTGAATTTTATGGGCGCTGAAGACTTCGGAGTAAACGCCCACGGCTATGATTGGATAAGATTTGCATATTTAATGAGCTTCAGCTCCCCGCGAGTACACCGTGAGGGATTGTTTTGAAGCGCGTGGGAAAACGGCAACCGGAATCATTCGTCCCACAGGGCTCGCAAATCGTCTTTATCAAACAAACACAATGATTTATCTCTCATCCACACGCGATTGATTGTTATGTTATTTTTTTATTACTTGGCCCGCCCGATCGGTGGATATAAACGCAAACCGTACACACACACACACTTACGCGCACGCCAAGTACGTTGCACACAATGACGTCAAGGTGTGGCATATTCTGAAATCTGAAAATCTGGTGTCAATAAAAGCTTTTCTTTGACTAACAAGGACGTTTTCAGCTCTAAAACTTACAGGATATTTGTATATTACAATTACCTTTTATATATCAAAGGCTCAAGGGAAAGTTGATTTCTCAATTCATCACCCCTTTAATGGAAAAAGCTGGCCTGACATTGTCATACTCAATTCTAGTCTGATACTGCTCCGTTGGGCTGTGATTATGGGGCGTGTTTCAACCGAACCAGGAAAGACCTCAATTGGATAGACCTACAACCAATCAGAGCAACGGAGCGACGCATAACGTTAGTTGTCAACAGAACTCAACTGCACACAGTGTTGCCAAGTCCGTGTTTTTCCGGCTGTTTTTCCATGTCCGCGGGTTGAAGCGATCCCAATTATGTGATATTTAGACCCAGGAACCCAGGCAAAAAAACACATATTTTACCCCCCAAACGCCTTTTTTTCCCGGAGAACCCCCCTGGAAAGCTATTGGGCTAGTTTTGAGTAGCAATTGGGCGGGTTGTGAAAATTGGCAACCCTGTGCACGCGCGCTGGAAGAAGTAAGTGTAAACGATGTTTGCTAGTGTTGTAAAAAAGAATTTAAGGATACACAGAGTTTACTTACCAACATGATCATCATCATTTCTGAGAGAAATAGTGAAGGTGAATGCATATACGAACAAGTTCTCCATTTAGGATTAGAACAAATTCAACCCAAGCGCTCTTTGGTGACGTGGATGCTTATGTTACTGTTTATCATCTGTCCATCATCGTCTAAAGCCCGCCCTGACAATTTGATTGGTCCGAACAGCTTCTGTTCGGGCATAGTTGCTCCCCAATGGATCGAGTCCAGACCGAACTGATGACCTCAAATGTTGTGGGCGGGGCTAAGTTCGGCTGACATCCAGGCTAGGAAACATTTCACAATAGTTTTTTATCGACATTTTAAAAATATTTGTGCGCAAATCTGTAATGGAAATATGGCTATTGTTAAGCCCTGTTGTTGGTCTATTTTCAAATATATAAATCAGAGGTAAAAAGAATTTTGCAACTTACACCCACATGAGACTTTGATGAAGCAATGGAATCATCAGTCATTACAATAAACCTAATAGGCACATTATTAGAACAAACTGTCCACTAAATAACACTGACACCATATCAGTTTGGTCTGTTTTGTTTTGTTGATTCAAAGAACCATGAATAATTCAATATATATAAAGTGTTTAGGTTATGCAAAAATGCAATAGAACATTAAAGAGGAGGTCTTGTCTAATCTATTCTCTAAACAAAACTGTACACACAAACAAAAATGTGTTGTTGGAGAACTTTGTTTATTCAGTATCATTCTCTTTTATTGGCTAATGATGCATAAATGTCTGTCAAAACAATACGAATGATGCTACCTCATTGTGGATGACGCATTCAACACTGATTGGCACAATTTAATAATTTAAGACATTTCACTGGATACAGGCAACTTTAGACCTTAAACGTATACCTTACAAACAGCATGTCTTATTTATGAGCTGATTACTTTAGTTTGACTTTTCAAAAGCATTGTATTGTATACTGTCTGCTAAAGCATTGTTGATGGCAGAGACACAATGCAGGTGTTTTGCTTCATGCACATTTGATCATTTCTATCATGTAAGCAGAAATTTTTATTATGCATCAGTGAAATGTAGACGTGGAATTAGCTGTAAAGACTGACACACATTTCATCTTTAAAAGTATGGTCTTTGTACTTTGGCTAATTCAGTTTTTATTAATATTGTTCTTTAAATAATGTATCCAAATTAAGTTTAATATTTAAAAAAAAAAATTCTGGAACTTCATGAATAAGCAGTTGAGCCCGTATCACATTTCAGGACATTTGCATTGTAGATTACCACATGACACTGCTGGGTTACTAAAGCTACATGTCGTCAGCTAGTCTGCAAGCTGCAGTTGGAACAAGACATCGTTAATTATTGAAGCCAGAGTCAGTTTGATTTGTCTCCTGACAATTACACATGCTTCTGTTCAAGCATCTGACATTGCATGCAAACAGTTATGAGGCCAAATTATATTTGAATGAGTGATTCCTCAAATCATGTGTGTTGTTGAGCAGAGTGTGCGTGATAGACCCACCATTTTCACCTTGTGGCTCATGTAACAGGTGCAGATGAGGATATTACACTCACACGCTTGTTTATGAAAGCCATATGTTTGCAAGATTATGCATTGGATTTAAAAGGGATAGTTCCCCCAAAAACAAAACAATGAGCTCATGATTTACTCACCCTCAAGTCATCCTAGGTGTATATGACATTGTTCTTTCATACGAATACAATCAGAGTTATATAAAAAAAAATGTCATGGCTCTTCCAAGATTTATAATGGCAGTGAATGGCAGCCCAAAATTTGAAGCCCAAAAAAGCACATCCACCCATTATAAAAGTGCTCCACAGTGGCAGAGCCAGAGGGGTGTCCAGGGTGTCCAAAATTTAGATCACTACTCGCTACTTCCATATCACCTCCTATTGAAAGAAGCATGTATTTTGACGTGTGGCGCCGCGCGGCACATTGTTCATGTATTAATGTTGAATATTAAAGGGTAACTTCAGTGATTTCAGTAGAATCAGTAGTTGTATCAGTAGAAACCCGGTAGTATATTCAAATTATGATACTTTTCCCCCTCATATCCCCCTGAGACAAGATAATTATGCATTTTATTTCTGGAAAATAATCCTCCAATGACGCAAATATCTTCATTTTGCGTCATCGGACGATTTTTGGCCAGAGGCCAGAGACTACAGGAGCTAGATTCGGGTGGGATCTCACTCACAGAATGTAAATGCGCACGGCCGCTCGGCTCGGGCATTCATAACAGAGCGGTGCGGAGCAAAGTGAGTGTTTCAACTTTTCAATGAAATCCTATGAAAGTTTAGCTTCCATATGCGATCTGATAACGTGCCATAGAGTCCTGCACGGGCCTCAAAACTAGGCCCTAGCCCGGCCCTGGCCCGAGACGCTGAGGCCCTAGCCCGGCCCGTGTCCGACAGCTCATCAAAATGATCAGCCCGAGTCCAACTGGAGCCCGTGTTTTTTTTTTTTTAATCCTCCCTATTACACATTAGTTGCAGCCATTAAAATAGTTCGGTTTTGTTTTAATGTCAAAGTAGTTATATTTCGTTTTGTTTCTTTATTAAGTTAATTTAGAAAAATGTTTGAAGCATTTTTTGGTTTGTTAAATTAAAGTTTTTGTTCTTTAAAGTGACGACCAAACGTCCAGCGGCCGACAGTGAGTTAACCCAACGCTTTAGCCTCTCAAATCAACACTTGTCAAAGTAGTTAGGCTATATTTCGTTTAGTTTTTTTATTAAGTTAATTTAGAAAAATGTTTGAAGCATTTTTTAGTTTGTTAAATTAAAGTTTTTGCTTTTTAAAGTGACGACCAAACGTCCAGCGGCCGACAGTGAGTTAACCCAACACTTTAGCCTCTCAAATCAACACTTGACTTATAAAATCCATATAAAACACTTAAAGCATCGTTTAAACGTTTAGCCTACTATCACCACCATCAGAGTAAAAAGGCATTTTTGACAAGATGAGGCAGGCAGATCCCAACGGCGCACACAAACGAAACGGGCTACACAATCTAAACAAATAAAAAAAAACATGCAGGTTGTCTTGCCTTACACCTCTCCACAAAATGAATATAAATCCGATCTTCAATTCCCGTGCTATATGCACATTTAACGAAGTTCATGTCAACGAAAGCAACCGATATGAGCATTTTATTCATCAGCTCATTTCAACATCAAAGACCGCATTATGAGAACGAGCGACCTAACACTGGTAAGAGCCTTTAGTCTCATTAGTTTTAATGAAGATGGTTGTGTTTTTGAGCATCTCAGACGTAGCCTATTTTCAGTTTCACTTGTGGCAGTTTGCGTCTTTGCTTGCTTTACTCATTTGCGGTGATGCGTGTTGCATAGGGCCGTCCTCTAAACACTGTGCGAGTCTTGACAGTCGCGGACTTGCGATATCATGGTCTCATGTTGTTTCCACCAGCGCAGCACATCTCATTGTTTCTTTTAATTATTGAATGTCTAAAATATAAAATGAAGGAGAAGCCTAAAAAGGCCCGAAGCCCGGCCCGCGTTTGAGGTATGATGGGAAAATTGGCCCAAAGCCCGGCCCTAGGGGCGTAAAAAAGTCGGGGCCCGTCGGGCTCTGGCAGAAATGCAGGGCTCTAACGTGAATGACGGCCACGGTTACCTCAGCTCTGCTCAGCTCTTCTCTCGCGAGGAATGAGATCTGACTCCTGCTGCGTCTGTGACGGGACTTTCGTTCGGCTCACTCACACTTTATTGAAAAGACACGTTCAGTTTTTAATTGAAGTGTCTGTTCTCTAACTGAACGAAATTATTTTATTACTATGAATATCAAAACGACGGTGGGCGGTGCCGCGGTGGGCAAGTGATAACCAGTAGCCGTGGCTTTGGGAGTGGCCTCGTAGGGCAGCGATGCAAGTGCATTCTGGGAGTCTTTCATCCACATTCAGACAAAAATACATTTTCTGTCTTTTCTCGGTCTAGAAGGCACCAAATTCAAAAATTATTTCACATTTCTACTACATAAATGACACAGTTTAAATACACATTCGTCTTCCCAGCGCTGAAGTACCCCTTTAAGAGAATATTAACGTTAGTTGCCAAACAGAAGATAAGCGCAGCATAAGCGCAGAGCTGTTAACAATCCTGCACCGCCATATTCATAGTTTTCTATTAAACAACACAATTTGTCTTAAAACATTGTTAAAATATGACTTCACCCTAGGCTGCATGGAAGAGTGTGTATAGACAAGTATTTTTCTTTCTGTGTAAAGTCTGTGTTTATGGAAAGATATAGTTTGCGCTTTTTTGTTTCCGTTTGTGCAGTTTTACAGCAAAAGCCACTTTTTTCATTCTTAAAGTGAACCTTTTTTTCTGTATGGTGATTTCGTTTCACAGTTTTGCATTGCCGACTTGAGCATGAGAACGCAGCGCGCCTGGTGCACGGCATATGGCGCTTCATCAATAGCGCAAACACAGAGAGCATGTCTTGCGCTTGAACGGATAAATATGCATATAGGTATGCCATTAATAGCCAGTATCATAGTTAATACAGTCGGCTATGTCTTCGGATGAAATCGGATTTTGGATTCAACATTGTGCATTTGGTCTTAAAGTGACCGCACCTCCTTCAGTCTGTCATTAAAGTTAATTAAAGAACAAAAGAACAAAAATAACACCCATAGTATTTAAGGCCACCTAATATGAAGTGGGGCCGAATTCATATACAGTGAAGATTATGCAATGTTATTTTACGTTACGTTTGATTATTCAATTTCTGTACCTGAAATACTGTTAGACCTGAATTTAAAGCACTTCATTCTTAGCACTGTTCTCAATTTATGGCTGACTGTTCACTTGTATTCAATAATGTTTTACATTTATGAAACCTACTAGCCACTTGTAGTTTTTGCTGTAGAATATTAGTTGGAATCAAGAATTGTGAAATTTCTACAATTTTGGTTATTTATTTATTAGAATACAATACGTCGGTCAAAACAATGAAAACAAATTCACATGATTTTTCTTACACAAACCCATTGATTCGCTTCAGAAGGCCTTTATTATGAATGAATAGATGCACTTTTATGACGGATAGATGCACTTTTATGATGGATAGATGCACTTTTATGATGGATTGATGGACTTTTATGATAAATAGATGCACTTTTATGATGGATTGATGCACTTTTATGATGGATAGATGCACTTTTATGATGAATATATACACTTTTATGATGAATAGATGCACTTTTATGATGAATAGATGCACTTTTATGATTGATTGATGGACTTTTATGATAAATAGATGCACTTTTATGATGGATTGATGCACTTTTATGATGGATAGATGCACTTTTATGATGAATATATACACTTTTATGATGAATAGATGCACTTTTATGATGGATTGATGCACTTTTATGATAAATAGATGCACTTTTATGATAGATGGATGCACTTTTATGATGGATTGATGCACTTTTATGATGAATAGATGCACTTTTATGATGGATAGATGCACTTTTATGATAAATAGATGCACTTTTATGATGGATTGATGCACTTTTATGATGGATAGATGCACTTTTATGATGAATATATACACTTTTATGATGAATAGATGCACTTTTATGATGGATTGATGCACTTTTATGATAAATAGATGCACTTTTATGATGGATTGATGCACTTTTATGATGGATAGATGCACTTTTATGATGAATATATACACTTTTATGATGAATAGATGCACTTTTATGATGGATTGATGCACTTTTATGATGAATAGATGCACTTTTATGATGGATTGATGCACTTTTATGATGGATAGATGCACTTTTATGATGGATTGATGCACTTTTATGATGAATAGATGCACTTTTATGATGGATAGATGCACTTTTATGATAAATAGATGCACTTTTATGATGGATTGATGCACTTTTATGATGGATAGATGCACTTTTATGATGAATATATACACTTTTATGATGAATAGATGCACTTTTATGATGGATTGATGCACTTTTATGATGGATAGATGCACTTTTATGATGGATATATACACTTTTATGATGAATAGATGCACTTTTATGATGGATTGATGCACTTTTATGATAAATAGATGCACTTTTATGATGGATAGATGCACTTTTATGATAAATAGATGCACTTTTATGATGGATTGATGCACTTTTATGATGGATAGATGCACTTTTATGATGAATATATACACTTTTATGATGAATAGATGCACTTTTATGATGGATTGATGCACTTTTATGATAAATAGATGCACTTTTATGATGGATTGATGCACTTTTATGTTGGATTGATGCACTTTTATGATGGATAGATGCACTTTTATGATGAATATATACACTTTTATGATGGATAGATGCACTTTTATGATGAATATATACACTTTTATGATGGATAGATGCACTTTTATGATGAATAGATGCACTTTAATGATGAATAGATGCACTTTTATGATAAATAGATGCACTTTTATGATGGATTGATGCACTTTTATGATGGATAGATGCACTTTTATGATGAATATATACACTTTTATGATGAATAGATGCACTTTTATGATGGATTGATGCACTTTTATGCTAAATAGATGCACTTTTATGATGGATTGATGCACTTTTATGATGGATAGATGCACTTTTATGATGGATATATACACTTTTATGATGAACAGATGCACTTTTATGATGGATTGATGCACTTTTATGATGAATAGATGCACTTTTATGATGGATAGATGCACTTTTATGATGGATAGATGCACTTTTATGATGGATAGATGCACTTTTATGATGAATAGATGCACTTTTATGATGGATATATACACTTTTATGATGAATAGATGCACTTTTATGATGGATAGATGCACTTTTATGATGGATTGATGCACTTTTATGATGGATAGATGCACTTTTATGATGGATAGATGCACTTTTATGATGAATAGATGCACTTTTATGATGGATATATACACTTTTATGATGAATAGATGCACTTTTATGATGGATAGATGCACTTTTATGATGGATTGATGCACTTTTATGATGGATAGATGCTCTTTTATGATGGATTGATGCACTTTTATGATGGATAGATGCACTTTTATGATGAATAGATGCACTTTTATGATGGATTGATGCACTTTTATGATAAATAGATGCACTTTTATGATGGATTGATGCACTTTTATGATGATAGATGCACTTTTATGATGGATATATACACTTTTATGATGAATAGATGCACTTTTATGATGGATAGATGCACTTTTATGATGGATAGATGCACTTTTATGATGAATAGATGCACTTTTATGATGGATAGATGGACTTATATGATGGATTGATGGACTTATATGATGGATAGATGCACTTTTATGATGGATAGATGCACTTTTATGATGGATTGATGCACTTTTATGATGGATAGATGCACTTTTATGATGGATTGATGCACTTTTATGATGGATAGATGCACTTTTATTATGGATATATACACTTTTATGATGAATAGATGCACTTTTATGATGGATTGATGCACTTTTATGATGAATAGATGCACTTTTATGATGGATAGATGCACTTTTATGATGGATAGATGCTCTTTTATGATGGATAGATGCTCTTTTATGATGGATAGATGCACTTTTATGATAAATAGATGTACTTTTATGATGGATTGATACACTTTTATGATGGATAGATGCACTTTTATGATGGATTGATGCACTTTTATGATGAATAGATGCACTTTTATGATGGATAGATTGACTTATATGATGGATTGATGCACTTTTATGATGGATAGATGCACTTTTATGATGGATAGATGCACTTTTATGATGGATAGATGGACTTTTATGATGGATAGATGCACTTTTATGATGGATATATACACTTTTATGATGGATAGATGCACTTTTATGATGAATAGATGCACTTTTATGATGGATAGATGGACTTATATGATGGATTGATGGACTTATATGATGGATAGATGCACTTATATGATGGATAGATGCACTTTTATGATGGATAGATGCACTTTTATGATGGATATATACACTTTTATGATGGATTGATGCACTTTTATGATGGATAGATGCACTTTTATGATGGATAGATGGACTTATATGATGGATTGATGGACTTATATGATGGATAGATGCACTTTTATGATGGATAGATGCACTTTTATGATGGATTGATGCACTTTTATGATGGATATATACACTTTTATGATGAATAGATGAACTTTTATGATGGATTGATGCACTTTTATGATGGATAGATGCACTTTTATGATGGATTGATGCACTTTTATGATGGATAGATGCACTTTTATGATGAATAGATGCACTTTTATGATGGATTGATGCACTTTTATGATGAATAGATGCACTTTTATGATGGATTGATGCACTTTTATGATGGATATATACACTTTTATGATGAATAGATGAACTTTTATGATGGATTGATGCACTTTTATGATGAATAGATGCACTTTTATGATGGATTGATGCACTTTTATGATAAATAGATGCACTTTTATGATGGATTGATGCACTTTTATGATGGATAGATGCACTTTTATGATGAATAGATGCACTTTTATGATGGATAGATGCACTTTTATGATGGATTGATGCACTTTTATGATGGATAGATGCTCTTTTATGATGGATAGATGCTCTTTTATGACGGATAGATGCACTTTTATGATAAATAGATGTACTTTTATGATGGATTGATACACTTTTATGATGGATAGATGCACTTTTATGATGGATAGATGCACTTTTATGATGAATAGATGCACTTTTATGATGGATTGATGTACTTTTATGATGGATTGATGCACTTTAATGATAAATAGATGCACTTTTATGATGGATTGATGCACTTTTATGATAAATAGATGCACTTTTATGATGGATTGATGCACTTTAATGATAAATAGATGCACTTTTATGATGGATAGATGCACTTTTATGATGAATAGATGCACTTTTATGATGGATTGATGTACTTTTATGATGGATTGATGCACTTTAATGATAAATAGATGCACTTTTATGATGGATTGATGCACTTTAATGATAAATAGATGCACTTTTATGATGGATTGATGCACTTTAATGATAAATAGATGCACTTTTATGATGGATTGATGCACCTTTATGATGGATTGATGCACTTTTATGATGGATTGATGCACTTTTATGATGAATAGATGCACTTTTATGATGGATTGATGTACTTTTATGATGAATAGATGCACTTTAATGATGAATAGATGCACTTTTATGATGAATTGATGCACTTTTATGATGGATTGATGCACTTTTATGATGGATTGATGCACTTTTATGATGGATAGATACACTTTTATGATGGATTGATGCACTTTTATGATGGATTGATGCACTTTTATGATGGATTGATTGATGCACTTTTATGATGGATAGATGCTATTTTATGATGGATAGATGCACTTTTATGATGAATTGATGCACTTTTATAATGAATTGATACACTTTTATAATGGATAGATGCACTTTTATGATGGATAGATGCACTTTTATGATGAATAGATGCACTTTTATAATGAATTGATACACTTTTATAATGGATAGATGCACTGTTATGATGGATAGATGCACTTTTATGATGAATAGATGCACTTTTATGATGAATTGATGCACTTTTATAATGAATTGATACACTTTTATAATGGATAGATGCACTTTTATGATGGATAGATGCACTTTTATGATGAATAGATGCACTTTTATAATGAATTGATACACTTTTATAATGGATAGATGCACTGTTATGATGGATAGATGCACTTTTATAATGAATTGATACACTTTTATTATGGATAGATGCACTTTTATGATGGATAGATGCACTTTTATGATGAATAGATGCACTTTTATAATGAATTGATACACTTTTATAATGGATAGATGCACTGTTATGATGAATAGATGCCCTTTTATGATGGATTGATACACTTTTATAATGGATAGATACACTTTTATGATGGATGGATGCACTGTTATAATGGATAGATGCACTTTTATGATGAATAGATTCACTTTAATAATGGATTGATACACCTTTATGATGGATAGATGCACTTTTATGATGAATAGATGTACTTTTATAATGAATTGATACACTTTTATAATGGATAGATGCACTGTTATGATGAATAGATGCCCTTTTATGATGGATAGATGCACTTTTATAATGGATAGATGCACTTTTATGGGCTTCAAATTTTGGGCACTGCTGAAAATAGGATTGTGGAAGTGAACAAGAAGAGAATCCTTGGTTACACTTATACATGTATTATGCATTTAAGTACAGAGTAATATTAATTCAAACATGTACTGTAGGGTTAGGGTTTAGTTTCGAGTTAGTTGCATGTAACTATAGTTTACTGTTATTGTTGTTATTATAAGTAAGCACTGGTCAGAAGTTAAATGTGATACTGAAGACTGGAGGGATGATGGTGAAAATCAATGAAATGTTAAAATATAATATCCAATAAATGCAGCCTTGCTGAGCAGAAGAGACATCTTTCAAAAACATAAAAATCTTACAGACTCCAAACTATAAATAATACATAATAGGAGTAAAATAGGTCACCGCATTGCACTGCCATTTCCTCCGAATCTTGTGGAAGTTCTAGTTAGATTACACGTATCCCATCACTGGTGAGAGTTGGAGATTAGTAGGGCGTTATGTTCAAATTCCTTTAAACTATTGATTATTGCTTCTGCAGTTTACCGTGTGGTTGCTTTTTACCTTTCCAAAGTTCCACACGATCTCTCTCATCAGGAACTAGTTCTAGTTACCAGTGTCTCGGGTTCAACACTCATACACTATTCATGGCCATATCACATCTCTCCTGACCATCTTCAGGCTTAGACCAAACCAGACTCTTTTTGAGTTACTTTTGTGGCCTCTCTGTTTCTGTCATCCAAATGTCAATAATGAGTTTGTAGGCAAGTTATTTTAAAAGCATCTCGATATTGGAATCAGTTTGCCCTTCCTGCTAACTCCTAGATGTGAGAAGTCGAGAACCAGCTGCATTGTACGGTAAGTTTACAGCATCTCATCAGACTTTACATATGAGACTTTGTGTGTCATGGAAAACATTGCAATCCTAGTGGCTGTAACTTAATGACAACGGCTTTCAGATCTGGCATGGTGTTGGTGTATTAATGAAAACATTCAACGTAATGAGAAATGTTTTGGGATAAAAAGTTAAATCGGTTGGTTTTTTTTGGGGGGGGGGAGTTAAAACTGTTAAAATATTTGACTGTCTCCAACAATACCTTCACATTGCAATGGGAATATTTTCTTAACATTATACAATCTTAATTTATAATTGCTTTTTAAGAAAGAAAAACTTTTAGAAAGTATTAAAACTTGTAAAAATTGCACAGAATCCAGAAATTAGCTCTGTTTAGATTGTATGAAGTATCCATAGCTCTCAGATTGGAATGTGTTGTCGGTAATAATCTTTCTTTTTTGCTCATTTTCATCATTGTTAGTTCTAAAAACATTAAATCCTTCATCTAATACTGATGGGTTAGGTTTAGGGTAATCAACTTTATTGAATTACTGAATGCAAATGACCCTTTTTTCTGGTTATTGCTGTTAAATTAAAATGTAATGCATGAGAGAATAAAGCAACACAAAGTTCCAAAGATGTTGTTTATGTTTATGACAGATGTTTAACTTTTATTTTCCATTTTTCATGTTAAAAACAATCATTTATCCAGAGGATAAATCAAATTCATAACAATGAAGCGCAGCAAGCACCGTGCCTCCAAGGATGATGGCAAAGGTAAAGGTGAAAGCGTTTATTAACTTGTGTGAAAACGATATCAATTATCATGAATTCTTCAACATAATTATTTCAATAATGGATAATGTATATTTAGATAATAATATATTTAATAGAATATATTAGGTATTTTATGTGTGAATGTAGTAAAAAAAAAACGCACACAAAATGCACAGTGCTGTTCATAATGACATTTCATCATATTTGGCTTGTGAAGATGAACCGGCCATTCTTGAGACCGAGGATATGAGGATGCCAGACCCGGATACCATCTCACTAGCATCAGTAACTGCCGTCACAACCAATGTCTCCAATAAGAGGTGACCAAAATGTATTTACATAAATATCAAATATGATATTTTACGTTTTATATATATATATATTTATGATATGTTCTAACGTTATATATTACTATATTCTAATGTAGTAGGTCGATCAACTCTTTCTATTTTCTTCACCCAAAACTACTTTAGATCAAAGCCTGACATCAAGATTGAACCTAGCGCTGGAAGACCGATGGATTTCCAAGTATGTAAAACAGAAAGAGAATTCAATAAATCTCATCAAACACCCAATTAGCCACTCTTACAAATGTTGATTACAATGTATTTTGATGGTCCCTTTAAGATATTCTGTTGACTTCTGCGCCTACAGGTCAACTAACGCTCATTAGAGCATTAGTTGAGTATTAGTAGACGGCTAGGGTTAGGGTTAGTAGAATAAGTACTTGAAAAGTCAGTAGAACATCTGTTGGGGAGCATCAAAAAATGTCTACTAATGCTCTAATGAGAGTTAGTTGACATAGGTGCAAAGTTGCTTATAGTAAGTAGAATGAGGGGACCATTGTTACCCAAATATCATCTCAGGTTACGAGTGTAACCATGGCTCCCCGAGAAGGGAACGAGACACTGTGTTTGAGTAGCGACACTATGGGAACATCTCTGCATGTTTGTGAAGCGTGTGTGAAATCAGTCCAATGATGTGGCGGGACATCAGCCCGGAGTGTGTGTGTGTGTGTGTGTCATCACGACCAGGAAGCTCTATAAATAGAACTTGGACCAAACAATGGATTAGGGCTGTAACGACTTGACCAAAAATAAAAACCTTGATTAATTGAACATTTTACCTCGATTACGATTAATGAACGATTATTGTGTACATTTTTTGCTTTCCATTTTTTGCCCTCGTAAGGTTTTTGAGTAAGTTCCTTATAAGGTTTTTACTGTAAATATTTTCTACTATTAAAGGTGGAATTTTTTTTCTTCTAATGACAAAGGGCATTTCTTTGTGAAGGAAACTGACTTTCAGCAGTTATTGTCTATGGGGCAGACTTCTGTACATCAGATCATGGGCGTCGGAAGCAAAAAAAAATGCCAACAAAAATAACAGCAAAAGACCGCCCAAAGCAGTTTCCCGGTGTGCTGACCGATTTCAAAACACAACATCATGAAGCTTTGAAGCGTTATGAATCAATGAGTCGATTCAGCGGTTTGGAGCGTTATGAATCAGTGAGTCGATTCAGCGGTTTGAAGCGTTATGAATCAGTGAGTCGATTCAGCGGTTTGGAGCGTTATGAATCAGTGAGTCGATTCAGCGGTTTGAAGCGTTATGAATCAGTGAGTCGATTCAGCGGTTTGAAGCGTTATGAATCAGTGAGTCGATTCAGCGGTTTGAAGCGTTATGAATCAGTGAGTCGATTCAGCGGTTTGGACCGCTATGAATCGGTGAGTCGATTCAGCGGTTTGAAGCGTTATGAATCAATGAGTCGATTCAGCGGTTTGGAGCGTTATGAATCAGTGAGTCGATTCAGCGGTTTGGACCGCTATGAATCGGTGAGTCGATTCAGCGGTTTGAAGCGTTATAAATCAATGAGTCGATTCAGCGGTTTGAAGCGTTATGAATCAATGAGTCGATTCAGCGGTTTGAAGCGTTATGAATCAATGAGTCGATTCAGCGGTTTGGATCGCCAAAGTCACGTATTTCAGCAGTTTGACACGCGATCCAAATCATGATGCTGTGTTTTGAAATCGGTCATCACTATATAAGTCGTTATTTAGTTTTTTTTTGCGCACAATAACTATTATCTTCACTTCATAAAGTTATTGTAGAACCACTGTAGTGAGATGGACTTTGTATCGACGTCTTTAGTGCTTTTATGGGTCTTGAGAGTGTACATTGTGCCAATGGAGGCCTTTCTGAGCCATCGGATTTCAACTAAAATATCTTCATCTGTGTCTGAAGATGAACGGAGGTCTTACGGGTGTCCAACGACATGAGGGGACTTCACTAAAGACAGAATTTACATTTTTGGATGAACTAACCCTTTAAGAGGTTGCACTTTGTGCATTGCACTCAAATGTCTGTTTTGTATAGCTACCTCTGTGAAACAGGAAGTTATTTATTCATTTTTCAAGTTGTAGCATATTCCTTTGGTAAAGCTACAAATGTTTTGTAAATTTGAGCCGTGTGTTTATTAAGGGAACTTAAATATTCCCAGCACTTTCTGTGATGTAGTGCTTTTTTTCTCTTTTTCATCAAACCGCAGTTTTTGCAAGTTCCCGCAATTTCATCGCATAAAATTGCATAAATATCCCGAATTTTTCATCTCATT
The DNA here is from genome assembly GCA_023566225.1 of Romanogobio albipinnatus. NCBI lineage: Eukaryota > Metazoa > Chordata > Actinopteri > Cypriniformes > Gobionidae > Romanogobio > Romanogobio albipinnatus. The sequence goes on along the minus strand of CM042249.1, from coordinate 4,483,466 downwards.
TTTTAAGAAAACATGCCGCATAATCAAGGATTTTTGCCCGCAACAATCACAAAAAAAATCTAATTTTTTCTGGAAGGGCTGTAATACACATCTGATGGTCTAAAATCGCTTTAATGTTCAAATTGGCAGGCCTTAAAACACATACAAATGACAATGTATTGTGAGGACGCAGGTGACAGGTCTGCCTTCAGGGCGCGCGTTGTCAGAGACGCGACACGGCACGAAAAAAGCTGAGCACTGAACAGAGAAGTTTTCCGTATTGTTATTTTTGAATAGTGCACAATCGCTTTAAATGTTAAAGCCTTTAAATGCATTTACTTGACAAACTTTATGAGGACGAATTATGTTCTAATCACGTTCTAATTATGATGGTTTGGGGCCACTGTATATTTAGATATACATACCACATACAGTATTTCCTAAATTTGTGTTATGCCCCACTTTCCAGGTTAGTGTCACTGTTATCGAGGCTAGACAGCTGGTGGGACTGAACATGGATCCAGTGGTGTGTGTGGAAATCGGCGATGATAAAAAATACACTTCAATGAAGGAGTCAACCAACTGCCCTTACTACAATGAGGTATGGGATTGTAATATTGTCCTATGGAAAATGAATGACCAAAGCAAAAACTGGTTTGTATGTTGTCTACTGAACTGTAATGTTATATAAGCATGGCAAATTAAATGTTTTGAGGAAATTCATCCTAAAGCTTATTATATGCATACTTTTTTTTGTAGTATTTCGTTTTCGACTTCCACGTTCCTCCTGATGTCATGTTTGACAAGATCCTGAAAGTGTCCGTAAGTATCATAGAATAACAGCCTCCCCTTGTAAAAAAGATATACACTTATACACTGTACTTATTATAGAAATTATGTATTTAATTAGAATACACTTACGTTTGAAATGAATGTAATGTTTTGAGACACTTAATTGCATGTAAATTACAATTAAATATAGTTAACATTTATATTAAACGCAAATTAGCTGAACTTTAGTGTGCTTTTTTGATTCACCTAAGTACATGTTTATTTGTAATTTCGTAATTATTTCTATTGTCTTTACAAAAGGTTAAAGTGTACTTCCGAATGTACTGATTGTTGCTTGTGTAGATAAATCCAAAGGATGATGTGTGATCAATTGAGAAACAATATTTAATAGAGACTACACAGAGACTACAATACACAATCCAACATAACATTAGCACAAGACAATGAACTGAGGAAGACAAGGGAAGGAAATCAACAGAACAGGGAACAGAATAATTAGAAACATGACAACTAATGCAAGACTAGTGCTGTGTTCACAGTCCCCCCCCTATACCCTCATTCACTATTCCCTACATTACTCCACTAATATAAGCCACTTGAAGGAGTGCATGAAAACGATTGACTTCGGACACCGAAACGTAGCAAACTGGCAGCTCCAGTAGTAATAAAAAATTTTCTTGAACTCTGCCATGGAAACTAGTATAGATAAACCTTAATTAATCAATTAAAAAGGAATTTATACCTGTATGTTATTACGCCATATTCCCACATTGGACCAGCGGTTTGGGAAATGGATGGTTGGCGGCG
>CM042249.1:4304388-4479388 GCA_023566225.1 Romanogobio albipinnatus | reverse complement strand
CGCCACCACCTGTCCAAACTTTCACTCATGTTTATGTGAATAACTTTTGAACCCTAAGGGATAGAAACTCTAGAAATTATTTTTTCCTGCGATTCCTTGGCTCAAGCAAATTCGTCATTTTCCGTCATGCAAATTTTCCCGCCATTTTGAATTTTCCAAAAAAACTACATTTTCCTAGGCCGTTGCTCGGATTTTCACAAAAAATTAACCCGATCATCTTATGGAATTCAAGTTGATTCGTCAAATAGTTTTTGATAAACGCTCAAACAAATTGTATGTAGCGGTTGCGAAAATACACTTAAGGCAATATCTATGCTTTATCGTATTCAAACCAAACTTGGTACATGTCATCACAAGCATGACTTGAGGCAACATGCAGCGTTTCGGTGCAGCGCCACCTACTGGTCCGGAGATACGAAAAATGCCTATTTTTGCTTATAACTTCTGAACCATTGTCCAAAAATCATAAAAGTTGTCTCGTTAGATTCAAGATGGCATGCCGAGTCGACTGATATCCAATCGGCCATTTTAGCTGTTGGCCATTTTGAATTATTGGCTAAAATGCTGTATTTTATGAACTCATGAACGGAGTGTTACGAATCTTGGTATGGGTCATCAGCTCAATGCCCTGAAGGAGCCTGAGAAGTTTTGAAACAGCGCCACCAAGTGGATAATTTTTTTTCAAATGCTTATAACTTTGGGTGTGATTGACTTATTTTCATGGGAGTAACTTTTTTTGTCCTTGCAATCCAATGATATCAGAGTCCAATGATAACAGACTTGCCAAGTTTCGGCCTTTGGTTTGTGCAAGGTGGTAATTTAGCGCTTATAAAACATTAGCTGATATCTTTGAAACCGCTAGTCCGATCGAGACGAAACCAGCGTCAGAAGTTCAGAAACATAGGTCGGTAGCGAAACGCTAATGCCCAAATGTCAAAATATTGTCATTTTTCATGTGTTTTTTCATATAAATGTCTATAACTCCAAAACGAAATGAGATATTTTCACCAAAATTGACACACACATGTATGGGCTCACTCCGAGAACACAAACAAAAAATGGTGGGATTGTGCCTCTTGGTGGCGCTAAAATAGAACAAAACATGAAATTCCCATAGACTACAATGCATTTTTCAGCTTTTTTGCCTAAAATCAGCTTAAAATGTGTTTAATTGCATTTCTGCAGTTGATCTGACACTCCCAGCTATTTTGGCATGTCTTGTCTTCTTATTTGCGCTTGGCATGCCGCTATATGTATTATTGTTATTGATTATAATTTAACTGTATAGTGTTTTATTTGACATTACATTTAAAGTTAAGGTTACACTTTATTTTTCTTTATTTTAAGGCATCCATGTTACTGTGTAATTATAAAGTGTAAAATAAAGTGTTACCAAAGTGAATATATTTTAAATGTAATAAATTGCAACTTCATCATTATAAATGTGTAATTTGCAAATGTAGTTACATACATGACATTCAAGTTTCAATAGAAATAATATTTAAGTTTTAGTTTGCCATAAATACTTGACAGTACATTTGACAGGACACTTAACGAAATGACATTTAAACATGTACTTAAGTCCTACTTAAGTGGGTCCAAAAAACATTATTAAGTTCAACTAATTACATTTAATATAAATGTACAATATAAAACATTTTCATGTATTGAAGATAACACGCAACTAAGTGTCTGAAAAGATAACATTTATATATACAAGTATATTATTTTAAAGTATGCTATTTCCTTTTAAAAGAAAATACTAATTACATTTTGCTAAAGTGTCCTTTTTTCCACAAGGGGAGGCATCAGAATCGTTGGTACATTGTTCTTTAAGAGAAAAACTACATTTTAAGTGTGCATTTTGGCTAAAACCTAACTTTTAGAAGGAAACTAACATCTTGATGACATCAAATCTAACAGACATTATCTAAAAGTTACAAAACTCGAACTGATGTTTTTATCTGTCCACAATGCAGGGGAAAACTTCAATTCAGAAGAGCAGCTATGAGCCGATCTGGAATGAGCAGGTCGTTTTCACCGAGCAGTTTCCGCCACTGTGCGGGAGAATGAAACTCCAGATCCGCGATTCAGATAAAGTCAACGATGTGGCTATCGGAACGCACTTCATTGACCTGCGGAAGATTGCGAATGATGGAGACAAAGGTAACAGGGATAAGTTGACAAAGTCTGCTAAATAAGTCTTTCTTGTTGTTTAAAACATCTTGCTTTGGATGCTCAACCACAGAAGCCATCACTACATTGCTGTTCAAAATCATTATCAAAATATTTGTAATGCAAGAAACGCTGACACTATTGGATGAGAACAAAACTTGAACTGTATTGAGTAATCATACTGAATAATAATACTATTGTCTTCTGTAAAGCTGCTTATAGCTGAATTGAACTAATTTCATAATTGATAAACTAGTCTATGCGGCTCTTGACAAGACTTGACTTGAAGAGACTTTATGAGACTTGACGAATTAACGAGATAAGATGAGACGACTTGACAACTTTATGAAACTTGATGATTTGACGAGATGAAATGACTTGACGACTTTATGAGACTTGACTTTACGAGACTTGACTTTATGAGACTTGACGAGACTTGACTTTATGAGATAAGACAAGACTTGACTTTATGAGACGACAAGACGAGACAACTTGACTTTATGAGACTTGACGAAACTTGACTTTATGAGATTGATGACTTGACTTTATGAGACTTGATGAGACTTGACGAGACTTTATGAGACGACAAGACGAGACGAGACAAAACTTGACTTTATGAGATTGACGACTTGACTTTATGAGACTTGACGACTTGAGACGAGACTTGACTTTATGAGACTTGACAACCTGACTTGACGAGACGACTTTATGAGACGACGAGACGAGACTTGACTTAATGTGACTTGACGAGACTTGACGACTTGACTTGACTTTATGAGACGATAAGACGAGACTTGACGAGACTTGACTTTTTTAGATTGACAACATGACTTTATGAGACGAGACTTGACTTTTTGAGATTGACAACATGACTTTATGAGACGAGACGAGACTTGACTTTACGAGACGACTATGAGACTTGACGAGACTTGACTTTATGAGATAACAAGACAAGACAAGACTTGACTTTATGAGACGACAAGACGAGACGAGACAAAACTTGACTTTATGAGACTTGACGAGACTTGACTTTATGAGACGACAAGATGAGACAACTTGAATTTATGAGATTGACGACTTGACTTTATGAGACTTGACGAGACTTGACTTTATGAGACTTGAAGAGACTTGACTTTATGAGACTTGACAACTTAACTTGACTTGACTTTGAGTCTTGACGACTTGAGACGAGACTTGTCTTTATGAGACTTGACAAAACTTAACTTGACTTTATGTGTCTTGATGACTTGAGACGAGACTTGTCTTTATGAGACTTGACTTTATGAGACGACGAGACGAGACTTTACGAGACTTGACTTTTTCAGATTGACAACATGACTTTATGAGACGACGAGACTTGAATTTATGAGACGTGAGATGAGACTTGACGACTTGACTTTGAGACTTGACTACTTGACTTTACGAGACTTGACGACTTGACTTCTGAGACTTGATGAATTAACGAGATAAGATGACTTGACAACTTTATGAGACTTGACTTTATGAGATGACAAGACAAGACTTGACTTTATGAAACGACGAGACGAGACTTGATGAGACTTGACTTTATGAAACGACGAGACGAGACTTGATGAGACTTGACTTTATGAAACGACGAGACGAGACTTGATGAGACTTGACTTTATGAAACGACGAGACGAGACTTGATGAGACTTGACTTTATGAAACGACGAGACGAGACTTGATGAGACTTGACTTTATGAAACGACGAGACGAGACTTGATGAGACTTGACTTTATGAGACGACGATACGAGACTTGACTTTTTGAGATTTGCAACATGACTTTATGAGACGACGATGAGATGAGATGAGACTTAACGACTTGACTTTAAGACTTGACTACTTGACTTTACGAGAATTGACGACTTGACTTAACTTTACGAGACTAGACGACTTGGCTTAACTTTACGAGACTAGACGACTTGGCTTAACTTTACGAGACTAGACGACTTGGCTTGACTTTATTAGACTTGATGTGACGAGACGAGACTTGACTTCATGGAATGTTATTAATCAAAAGGTCAAAGATACAAACAGAAATATTTATCCTGCTTCCATTCATAGGCTTTCTTCCAACTCTGGGCCCGGCTTGGGTCAACATGTATGGTTCGACACGCAGTTACACACTCATGGATGAGTACCAGGACCTCAATGAAGGACAAGGGGAAGGGGTTTCGTTCCGGGCTCGTCTGCTGATCAGTCTGGCGGTGGAGATACTGGACACCTCCTCTCCTGAAGTAATGAGTTCCACCGATGTACAGGTGGAGGGGATACCCAACATCTCAGATGTAAGTGATCCACTGACGGGGGGGTTCGACAGGCCAATTACAGTGAATAATTAATTGTCTTTATTTATCTCCCTACATTATTCATTTAGCAGTAATACTCATAGTAGTTCTTTGTGTGCAAGACAATCATCTGCACAGTCAGAGCCAAATTAGGCTTCATGCATGTGACTTGTTAAAAATTAATCATTCGTGAAAACTCTTCCAAAATTATTTATGAACACACTAACTTTTTTTAGCATGTGTAATCTTAGGAAGGCCCTGGTATGCACAAAACATTATTTAATCTATTGTTTGTTGCTTATATCTAGAATGCCACGGGGAAAATTGAGGAATTCTTTCTCTTCGGATGTTTCCTTGAGGCCACTATGATTGACAGAAAGATTGGAGACAAACCCATCAACTTTGAGGTTACAATAGGTAAAATCTGTGGTAGACTAGTTATTAGCCTTTAAAGTTATAGGTGTGAATTTGGCAGATTTTTTTTTTCTGAAGCGAATTGCATTGCATGGAAGGTCTACACTTGATCAGTTCATGCATTCCCTAGGAATCGAACCCATGGCCTTAACGTTGCTAGCACCTTGAACTACAGGAATAGCTATTGTAATAAACTGCAGTCAGAGTTGTCAACCATTCAGAATGTTACTGAATTGAGATATATAGCCCATATGAATGAAAACAATCTTTATGTTTTGGTTGATTCAAAACATATTCAAAATTGTGAATCAAAATGTTGACAGTTTTTATATGCAAAGAGCATTAATTCGCACCAAAGACTATAGATATAGAAAGGCGGTTCACTCCTATTATTTAAGAATGGGGAAAAACTGCAATGCACAATATGGCAGAATAAGTCCCGCCTTCTAAGTAAAAGAGCCAATCACTGATTGGCAAAGTCATTACATCACTGCAGCTGCCATCAGACGCTCCGGTTCCCATAGAAACCTGAGACTCGTGCTTAGGACTGGCTCGTCTGGCCTGAAAAAAAAGCTTTTTTAGCACTATTTGTGCATAAGAAACAACGTTTATGGGGCAGTTCATATCAGATTTTTTTTATGATTTGAAATATGTTATTCAATTGTGAGTTCGGCCAGCAGTTTTTGAGATTTCAGGATTCCCCCATTCAAATGGGCTGCGTCCGAAATCGAATACTTCTCTACTATATAGTATGCGGAAAACAGTACGCCAACAGAGTAGTATGTCCGAATTCATAGTATTCGAAAAACAATAGGCGAAAAGTACCCGGATGATTATTACTTCCAGCGAGATTCTGAGGTGCTTATACGATGGACATTTTACTATCCCATGAGGCCACAGGAGACGATTTATCAATGGAGGTGAAGGGCACTGACACTGGTAGGTCACATGATCATGACAACATGGCGGTTGTTGTACGTCCGGATGACATTCATACTATTTAGAACGTACTTTTTTAGCGGTTGCAAAGTTTGTTAAAATTCAAATGTAGTACCTTCTCACATAGTACGCGATTTCGGACGCAGCCTTAGTCTTGGATGCCCGAAATAGCCGAAATATGGCCGCCGAGTGAACAGACTTTCCTTGAAAGAGACTTTGTTGGCCTTAACCTAACACAAACGAAATATATGCGTTGTTGTTCATCCAGCAAATGGATGATTAAATGGAAATGTTACCAAACATCATCTGCTGTCCATACATTAAACAGTTTGTTTGAGCAGTCTGAACTGAATGGCACTGTTTTGGACTGGGAAACCTGTCTGAAAACAATCATTTCTTTAATTTCAAAAACACTTTTATGCAAGTAATGAAATTAATCTGGGAAATGTGTCAGATGCCTTCCTCATTAAACTATCCTCTCAACACAAGGAAACTACGGCAGTGACCTTGATACTCCAACCAAGCCAAAAACCAAGAAGAAGAAGGGTGGCGATGGCGATGAAGAGACTGAGCTCATTCACGGCTCCAGTGAGGAGGAGGAGGATGATGGTGGAGATATATCTTCAGTTTCCTCCACCCCTCCAATGAAACCAGTCATCACTGACAGGTTCAGTCACTCGACACTTACTGAATCTGATGATCCAAAATTATATTTTTTTTACTTTTGGTGCATATTCATGTTTAATATCTTGTTTCTTTTTCCTGCAGGAACTATTTCCACCTCCCCTACTTTGAGAGGAAGCCCTGCATCTATATCAAGAGCTGGTGGCAGGACCAAAGAAGACGACTTTATAATGCCAACATCATGGACAACATTGCAGACAAACTAGTAATAAATCAATGAATATGGGTTATATCAGTTCCTGAAATATTGATGTACACACTTTTTAGCTTTGACATACACTGCCGTTCAAAATGTTTTGATTGGTAGTATTTTTTATGTTTTTAGAAGAAGTCTCTTCTGCTCACCAAGGCTGCATTTTTATTACAAATACAAAACAATTATTAAAATGTAAAATAACTTTTCTATGTTTTCTATGTGATTATATAATAAAGTGTCATTTATTCCTGTGATCAAAGCTGAATTGATCATCATTACTCCAGTCTTCAGTGTCACATGATCCTTCAGAAATCATTCTCTTATGAGGATTTGATACTCAAGAAACATTTATGATTATTATTAATGTTGAAAACAGTTGTGGGAGACATTTTTTTCAGGATTTTTTGATTAATAGAAAGTTCAAAGGAACAGCATTTATTTGAAATAGAATCTTTTGTAACCTTATACATGTCTTTACTGTCACTTTTGATCAATTTAATGCTTTCTTGCTTTATAAAAGTATTCATTTCTTGAAGTTCTTTATAATAAATAAAATATTCTAACTGTCCCAAAACTTTTGAACGGTAGTACAATGTTGCAAAAGCTTTCTATTTCAGATAAATACTGTTATTTTGAACATTCATCAAAGAATCCTAAAAGAAATGTTTTCCACAATTGTTTTCAACACTAATAATTTAATAATCATAAATGTTTGTTGAGCAGCAAATCCTCATATTAGAATGATTTCTGAAGGATCATGTGACACTGAAGACTGGAGTAATGATGATAAATTCAGCTTTGATCACAGGAATAAATGACATTTTAAAATAAATTCAAATAGAAAACAGTTATTTTACATATTAATAATATTTCACAATATTACAGTTTTTTGTTGCAGCCTTGGTGAGCATAAGAGACTTCTAAAAACATAAAAAATCTTACAGATCAAAAACTTTTTAACGGCAGTGTAATTTAATTTTTCGCAAAAACGTTTTAAAGATAAATCAATATCAATATCACCATACTTTTATACCCAGTATATTACTCATAGTACATTACGTTTTCTGAAACGAAAACTGCAAATGAGGCATTAACTATTTAAATATGCACTAAAATGCATAAAAATGAAGAACAGAAATCTGAACACTTTAATTTTGACATATTAGAGTTAAAGTTTTTTCAGAGGGGATTTGGATATCTATTGTTGGAAACAAAATCTCAATATTTTTAGGAATAAATTGTTACATCAAGTGATATATTCTGTATATAATAATAAACCCCTCTGTATAAACCTTTAGAAAGGTTCAGTGTGTTAAGGTTAAGTGAGTGGAGATTTCTTTAATAAATTGAAATCTATAGATGCAAATAGAAAAAATGTAATAAAATAAACACTTAAATGTGAATTAGGTCACACTATAGTATAGGGTCCAATTCTCACTATTAACTATGACTTTTGCCTCAATAAACTCATAATTACTGCTTATTAATAGTTAGTAAGGTAGTTGTTAAATTTAGATTAGGGGATGTAGAATATGATCATGCATTAATAATATGATGTGCTAATAACCAGCAAATACCCTAGTTAATATGCATGATAATAAGTAACTAGTTAATAGTGAGAATTAAACCCTAAACTAAATTGTTCTTTTATGTTTTCTTTCCACTAGTTATGTTAAGACATGTTATGGAAGCCCAAAAACTTGAGGAGTGCATAAAAAAAACAATGGTTTTTGCCTTAAATCAAAATTTTGTTGTAGTTTATAATAATAATCCTGTGAAAATACATCCATACGTTTACATTGAAGCCTGTGCTCTGCATCATTTTATAGGAAGAAGGGTTAAATGATGTGCAGGAGATCATTAAAACGGAGAAGGCCTTTCCTGAGCGCAGACTCAGAGGAGTCCTGGAGGAACTCAGCAATGGATGCAGGTTTGCTGACATGTTTTTCTGCAGATCGTGACCCAGACAGCAAATAGTGTCGGCCACATCAGGTACATGTGGATTAAACGCGTATTAGATGTAGGCCGGATCTGGGCCGACACTATGTTGCTATCTGGGGAGCCAGTTATGAGTCGTTCAATGGAAACAATTTGTGCTTCATTGGTGTGATTTAAAGAGGCCATAATATTCTCTTATTCAAAGTCTTGATTTTGTTTTTGGGCTCTATTAGAACAGGCTTTCGTGCTTGAATGTTCAAAAAACACATCGTTTTCCCCCATATTCTCCATTGTTGCAGCACCTCTCTTCCTAGTCTGTCTGTAACGCTCTGGGCTGTGTTTCCCAAAAGCATCAACTATGGTCGCAAGTTCTGCTGTTATCAGCAACATAGTTCAACGAGTAGGCGTTTCCTGAAACCATAGTTCCAATGACATTTGCAAACAGTTGTGTGGTTGGAACAACAGCTCTCGACCTGTGGTTTCTTATTTGCATGACGTGTGGGCTTAATACATCCTTATCTGGAGCAAAATAAGCAAGCTGACAATCTAGATCTTATATTTAGAATATATTAAAATGTCATGTACGTATTTTAGGTATTTGCCTGATTAACCAAGCTGTCCATTAAAAAAAAAACAAGAACAATTTAATATCATAACACATATTATACTGACACTTCATAGTTAATGGTACTTGATCAATTTGTTAATTGCATTTAATGTTTACGCTTTCAATAAAACATTTGCAGTTGGTTTGACAATGTATGTTTGGACTGAGTTTTCGATGCATTTACACTGTTCTGAGCGCGTTGAAACAGTGAATCGTTTTGCGAAGCAATTGGCTCCGATGATTCAAAGTTTCACTAGTCCTCAGTGTCACATTGTGGTCAGCCAAAAGGAGAAAAATCGAATTGCAGAACTTTTATTAAACAAAAACCAAGAAAATAATCCACAATAAAGAAGAGTACAGGAAACATGTGGAGGCGTTAACAACACAAGACGAAGAACTTACTGTCACATATACCTTCAACTCTCGGTTGATTAACTTAAACCTTGCTTACTCGATGTATGCTCGTTCCAAAAACATGTCCGTGAGTAAGTTCAGACAACTCAGAGTATGGCTGAATCCAAAATCGCCCCTAAAATCGCCATAAAATGTGCATTACTGCTTTTATTGTTTGACCGGTTTTTATTTATATTTTATTCTATTTTATCTTTCTTAACTTCAAACAAGACGTGAAGCAATTATTGTTTTTCTTGGCACTTTACATCAATAAAGTACTACTACTACTTCTACTAATTAATGATTAACTGGCACACAAGAGGAAACTAGGGCTATGTTTACACCTGTCACAATCACCGGTGAGATTGCCCATGTAGTCCACCAGAGGGCACTCCACCTCAGACTATATCCATATCACCACAAACTACATTACCCATAATCCTTTGCCCGGACGCATTAGCACTCACTGTTTACAACTGTGTCTCATTTCCCTGTTCACTTCACCCTATATAAGCCTGGTTATGTCTATCATTCATTGCAAAGTCTTGTTTGTTGTATACTGCATTTCTGAGCGTTTTCTCTGGTTTTGGATTTCTTGCCTGTTCTGTGGATTACCCGTCTCTCCTGTCTTGTTTGCCTGATTAGACTGTTTACCTTTTATGACCTCTTGACTATGATTGTGGATTACCCTCCAATAAAGCTGCATTTGGATCCTCAACCTTATGTCTCAGAGCAGTTGTTACAAAATCCAAAACCAGAGACATGAAACCAGGGAAAACGCTCAGAAATGCAGTATACAACAAACAAGACTTCGCAATGAATGACTGCGATAACCAGGCTATTATAGGGTGAAGCGAACAAGGGAAATGAGACACAAGTGTAAACAGTGTGTGCTAATGAGTCTGGGCAAAGGATTATGGGTAATGTAGTTTGCGGTGATATGGTAATAGTCTGAGGTGGAGTGCACTCTGGTGGACTACACGGGCAATCTCACTGGTGAATTGTGACAATACTACAACGCCTACAATTAACGTTATCAAAACCATCCCTATTCACACTGATCCACGAAAACAACTAAAAACACTGTATTATGCCAGACCAGTAGATGGCAATGTCACTTTGAAACCCGTTTTCAAAAGTTTGTGTTTTAAGGCCCGCAAAACACTGTTGTCATGTAAATAAACAGCCAAAACGCATAAAAAGTTTTACGTTTTCAGTTGAAAATGGTGTGGTGCAAACAGCCCCTAGGTCAACTAACAATGACAAGGGACTCAGGCAAACAGAAACAGAACCGAAACAGAATATACACGTTACACTCAGATTCCACCGCATGCTTGGCATCATTAACCAGTGTGGTTGAGCGACAAATTTGCGACAATACGGTTTGGGGAAACAGTCATGACTATTTGATTTCTTCAACGATGCATGGTACAATGGTAGTTACGACATTGTATGGGAACGCACCCCTATTTAGTTCCTGTCTCTATGAAGCCCCTCCTTCTGAAAAGCACAATGTGCTCTGATTGGTCGGCTGGTCGTGTTGTGATTGGTCAAGCACTTTGAGCGTGTTTGGGAAATGTCCCGCCCCATTACCATAACCGCCAGTTTCAACACACTACTAACTTAGGCCTTGTCCACACGTACACGGTTATTTTTATAAACAGTTTTTCCTCCTCTGTTTAATTTTGAAATAAAATATATTTTTCTGGAATTTTGAGGCACAAATGGCACTGTTTCACAAAACATTATCACTGAACCATTTTTGATATCTCTAGAGGAAGGATACATTAATAGCGAATTTCATATCTCTTTCAGTAACTTTGTAACTTTGGCAAATGATGATCAGAATCAGGCCGGGAAGACTAAACTGGACCGGGAGAGGGTGAAATTATGCATGCAGGAAATGGTAAAACACTCAGACTTCAGTTAAAAGCATCTGTTACAAATAAATGCTATTAATAACTAATGTTAAAATGTCATTCTGTTTCTGCTGCTTGTTTTTGTATCTGTTGCTGACAGGAAAACATGGGCCAGCAAGCAAAGAGCATGCGGTCACAAGTTAAGAAAAGCAACGTGAGGGACAAAATAAAACTGGCACAAAACTTCCTCCACAAGCTGAGATTCTTGTCTGATGAGGTAGTGCACAACATGTTTGGTTATGTGGCCATATAGATGAATTCAAATCACTGTAGAAATATTCATGTCAATCCTTTTGGTTTTTCATCATAGCCACAACATAGCGTTCCAGATATTTACATATGGATGATAAGCAACAGCAAGCGCATTGCATACGCCCGCGTTCCCTCCAAAGACATCCTCTTCTCACCTGTCGAGGAAGAAACCGGAAAGGACTGTGGGAAGGTCCAGACGATCTTTTTTAAGGTTGGGATGAATCCACTCGAAACATGTCTTAAAAACAGCATGTCAGAATACTCATCTTGAATCATGGGTAATCATGATTTCCTGATTTGTATTATGAAAACAACTCAAGACTCCCTTATTGAAACTACGCTGCCAGAACGGCTTGTGACGAACGTATCAGCGCTTGACTGCATTACAACGCCAATTAGGTGATCAGAAACATGTCCCGTTCAGTCACAGTGAGCTAATAAAGAAGCAGTATGATGAGCACTATTATTCTTAAACAGCCAATACGAGTAAAATGAGATAGAGTTTGCTTTTTGCTGAGCAACTATTGCTCTATGGGATCCAATTCCTGCCAAATGTATTGCAGTCATAGCCTGACGTTGCCATAATCAGATTCTAGTCAGAATATGAGTCTGCTCCTGCTCCATTGGGCTGTGATTATGGGGTGTTTCAACCGAACCAGGAAAGAAAATGCCTCTGCACTCAATTGGATACACCTACAACCAGTGTTGGGGAAAGTTACTTTGAAAAGTAATGCATTACAATATTGCGTTGCTCCCTTAAAAAGTAACGAATTCGTTACTTTTCAAGAAAAGTAATGCGTTACGTTACTTTTGCGTTACTTTTTCTCACCTGGGCTGGGCTTGTTTTTGTTTTGTTTTTTATAACAAAAAAGTGATATTTTTGTGCAACGGTAAAGACCTCTTCATATCAAAATTGAAATAATAAACCCCGGGCTGAGGTAAAAATGAGAGGGGATTAGTACGGAGCCCCGCACATGACATGCAAGAAAAAAAAAGTAAAGCGTGCGCACAAGTTACTAATTCGTTCCCTCAATTTATAAATCATGCACATGATTTACTATTTCATTCCCTCGATTTATAAAGCATGCACATGATTTAGCAAATCGAGGGAATGAATTAGTAAAACGTGTGCATGATTTAGCTTACTAGTTTTTTACTGCATGTCATGTGCGGGACTCCGTAGATTAGGACCCAAAACCTTTGACACGGTTGACAAAAATTCTACCACCAGCCCACTAGGGAATTCAAATATAATCAGCGGATGTATTTATTCACTCATGCGAAGAATCTCGGGACTAATAATATATTTGACGCAAATATTGTATGCAAATAGTCCCAAAATGATTATTTCCCAACTAGAATTAGACCTAGAATTTCGTTCACTGTTCTGTTCCTTTATGCTTTACAAAAATAAAATAAATTGCCCCCCCCCCCCCCCCCCCTCATCAAAATGATAATTTAAATTCAAATGTATGAATTTGCTCACTAAAATATGTATAGTAAGTAAATAGAGTTATATAAAATGTAATATAAAAGTATAGAGAAATTAAAATGTACAAAATATAAATCTGGTGGTTCTGCTCACTTAATCTTTTCCATTATTGGGGGTTTACAGTGAGTACTAAATGACTTTCACTCTGCTCATCCTGTCTTTCTAGCTTCCTGGTAAGAAAAGTTTTGGACCTGCAGGCTGGACGGTTCAGGCTAAAACTGAGCTGTACCTGTGGCTCGGCCTGAGCAGACAGCGTAAAGACTACTTGAGCGGACTACCTAATGGCTTTGAGGAGAACAAGGCAGTGAAAGGGCCCGGCGTCCCGTCCACGCCCCCCATCAGCCTGATGTACACCAGTAAGACACAGATGCATTTACGTGAATGGCTTCAGATTGTCTGTTTAATAGATGGCGATGATAACTCTTTCGTTTGTACCAACAGTGAAGCAGATCTTCCAGCTGAGGGTTCACATGTATCAGGCTCGAAGTCTGTTTGCGGCAGACAGCTCAGGCCTGTCAGACCCGTTCGCCAGGGTTTTCTTTTCTACTCACAGTCAAGTCACAGAGGTGAGATCAAAGTTGCACGCAATTTTCAAACATGCTAGTAACATTTTACCTCAATGTGCATATTTAAGAAAACCTTTAAGCACATCTGAAAGACTTGAGGCGAGAATTCACTTCTCCATATTCCATATTTAAAATGTTTTACACTTTATCCAAAATAAATATTGAAGACAAAATAGGAATTTATATACAGTACACAAATAGTATGAATATATTATTCTTATAACATGTTGAATAAATTAGAGCATTTTGCGAAACCGAGTATTCTTCCATTATTATCCATAAAATGATTATTGAATATTTATGTTGGTGGCATTTCAAAAATGATGATTATAAATGTTATACTCAACTTATTTTGTGTGTATGATGAGATTTGATTTATTTGACATGACAATTACGATTAATATGATCAAAAATATGAATTTGAATGATGTAAATGTATATGCATTTATTAAAATTACAAGTGTTCTTCCAGCGTTATCCATAACATTAAAGTGAATTTACTGAATATTTACACAGGTGACATGATTATTAGTAGTTACATTCTACGAACTATGAATAATTAACAACTACATGAGAGTTAGTGGAATAAGTTGACATGTAGTTTCAAGTTACTTATCTACTCGTGTTACCTTATTATTATATATGATATACATTATTATATACATATTATATATGATTATTAATACCCCCTGTGTTTTGTGTATGATGACATGTTGATAGGTAATTCAATCGAGGAAATAATATAAATACCGGTATATTAATTTTTTTATATTATTAAATGTTATATGATCAAATTAATATTATTAAATGTAATTAAATTAACAATTCTACATCCGGTTTGTTACATCTCTGAAATCAAAAATAGATTATAAATTACGTTCCTAATGGTGTCAAACCCAAAAAACTTGCCAGCCCTGATGAAAAATTTATATCGAACTGAATATACACTATATTGCCAAAAGTATTGGGACGCCCCTCCAAATCATTGAGTTCAGCTGTCCAATCACTTCATGGCCACAGGTGTATAACTCAAGCACTAGGCGTGCAGACGCTTCTACACACATTAGTGAGAGAATGGGCCGCTCTCAGGAGCTCAGAGAACTCAAACGTGGGACCGTGATCGGCTGACACCTGTGCAATAAGTCCATTCGGGACATTTCCTCACTACTAAATATTCCACGCTCAACTGTTAGTGGTGTTATAACTGAGTGGAAGCGACTCAGCCACGAAGTGGTAGGCCACGTAAAATCACAGAGTGGGGTCAGCACATGCTGAGGGTCACAGAAGTCACCAACTTTCTGCAGAGTCAAGAGTTTCAGACCTCCAAACTTCTGTGGCCTTCAGATGAGCTCAAGAACAGTGTGTAGAGCGTCATGGAATGGGTTTCCATGGCCGAGCAGCTCATCCAAGCCTTACATCACCAAGTGCAATGCAAAGCGTGGGATGCAGTGGGGTAAAGTGCGCCGCCACTGGACTCTAGAGCAGTGGAGACGTGTTCTCTGGAGTGACCAATCACACTTCTCTGTCTGGCAATCCCATGGACGAGTCTGAGTTTGGCGGTTGCCAGGAGAACGGGACTCACCTGACTGCATTGTGCCAAGTGTAAAGGTTGGTGGAGGGGGGATTATGGGGTGGGGTTGTTTTTCCCTTAGTTCCAGTGAAAGGAACTCTTAATGCTTCACCAAGACATTTTGGACTGGCCTGCACAGAGTCCTGATCTCAACCCGATTGAACACCTTTGGGATGAATTAGAGCGGAGACTGAGAGCCAGGCCTTCTCGTCCAACATCAGTGCCTTCACTTCTAGAAGAATCCCCATAAACACACTCCTAAACCTTGTGGAAAGCCTTCCCAGAAGAGCTGAAACTGTTAGAGCAGCAAAGCTTTTGGCAATATAGTGTACCACTGAAAAAAGTAGTTTGGTGCTTCTTTTCAGCTTGAGCAGATGAGCAGTGAGCTGTTTGAGACTGAATGTGGTAAATCACCACACAGAGTTTAAAGATGTTTGAAGAACATTTCTGGTTATTTCTCTCAGGTCCTGAATGAGACGTTGTGTCCTACATGGGATCAGCTGCTGGTGTTTGATAATGTGGAGCTCTATGGCGAGGCTGGCGAACTGAGAGACGATCCTCCTATAATCGTCATTGAGATCTATGACCAGGACACTGTCGTGAGTGTTGATAGCCTCAGAAGTGTTCATTTCCTTCTGCTTTTCATGCTTTCACGCTCATAAATGTGCTCCGATCTCATTCTGCTTCTCAAGGGAAAAGCCGATTTTATGGGAAGGACATTTGCTAAACCTATAACCAAGATGTCAGATGAGCATTACGGGCCGCCGCGCTTCCCTCCTCAGCTGGAGTACTACCAGATCTACCGGGGAAACTGCACTGCGGGAGAAATGCTCGCCGCCTTTGAACTGCTACAGGTGCGCCTGACACTGCCAAGAGATGTTTTGAAATCTTAGTCTGTGTGTGTGTGTGTGTGTGAATATATATATATATTTATTCATGTTTTGTGGAAATCTTTCAGATTGGACCAGGTGGAAAGGCCGACCTTCCTCCAATAGATGGACCTACAGATATCGACCGTGGTCCAATCCTGCCTGTTCCTATTGGCATAAGACCAGTCTTGAGTAAATACCGAATTGAGGTGAGTTGCTCGTTATCTTGTGTCATTTTGAGGCCTAGGCAACCTCCAAAAGACAAAAAATGCATTTTTCTTTTACCTTTGGTAATTACATTACGCGATTATTGTATTTATGTACTAAAATGTATCGCCTTTTGGGGAATTTCGTCGGTTTGAAGCCCAAATATGTCAAGTAAAAATGATCTGTGTAGCATTTTTCTATACACTGCTTTAAAGTAGCTTTATAAAAAATTATGATAATAAATTGATAAATTCGCCGTGAATCAGAAGTTGAATCGCTGGTCTTTTCTTCCCTATTGTGCCGTATAGCCAAGTGAAACAAGAACAAATGTAGGGCGGGCTTGATTTTGTTTGTGAGGAATTGATTGGATGATTGTGGTTTGCTATTGGTGGATCTCATGTGAGTGACAGGTTGCCCCGCCCTCGTGATCAAAGAAGAGATGTCAATGTTTTTCTGATTCAAGATTACCAGGAACATGAATTTAAAACAATAATGATGTGTACCAATAAATTCTGCAATATTCCATTAAAAAATACGAATTGTCCGTTTTAATTTCATGGCGACTGTAATGTTTATAATAACTTAATATCTTCATGCCTTATAGTAACATTTGTCAGATTAGAGCTAGATTGTTATATAGTTATATTTTAGGGTAATATAAAGAGAAATCAAGCAGTTTATATTTGCTATATAGATACTGCTTTACGTGTCTGTATGTATGCAGGTAAGTTTGGATATACTTATAGTGGTTTAATAATTTGCTATTAATTATGAATTAATATGAATTTGAGTTTTATTGAGAATTATAAAACCTGTTTTTTTTTTTTTTTTCAATTCAAACAATTTGGCATCATGACAAACCTAATTACTGTTTGTTGATGTGTATCACTTAGCTTATGTGATTTGTGCAGTTTTTGTGTGCAGGTGGTTGGGGGAATTTGACAAAATATCAATTTGTGAACACAATACAGCTGAAGAGTTTTAGCATTTATTGTGAGATGTATTTTATATCCATATAAATGTCAGCTTGTTGTAAAAATGACTTTTGCCAATTGGCTGAACGCTAGGGAATCAGTGTCGTATGTTAGACTACAGAGAACAGCCTCTTTGTAATGGATACAGATGAGAGTGCCCGGGGTTACCACCAGAGGGCACTCCATCCCGGACTGTCACTTCCCCAAGGACTACATTTCCCACATCACTCACTACCCAGACTTCCTTCCTGATTACATCCACCTGCACCTCATTACCTAGCCTGGTCATGTCTATCATTCATTGCAAAGTCTTGTCTCGTCTCACACTGCATTTCTGAGCTTCATCCCTGGTTTCATGTCACTCGGTTTCGTTGGAGTTCTTGCCTGTGTCCCTTGTTCCGTTTGCCTGATTGGACTGTCTACCTGTGTCACTGAGCAGTTTCGTGACACTCTTCTTCACACAAAGTGCTGATGGTTTCTGTTTCTTTATACAGAATACGTGGAACATTTTAAAACAATGCAGGACTTGAAGGATAATATTTATAACTTGCTGGATTAGTGACAGTAAAGGCATTAATAATCTATATTCTCACTTCTGGCCATAATTCAAAAGTATATAATTGGGTCTGAAGACATTTCAGTAATTATTACAGTGAAAACTTAAATAAAAAATAAAAAAAATTCAGGGTTGGGTTTTTCCAAACAATATGATCAAAAATTAATTTCCCCTGTTTTTCATACATGAAAATGTAGAGCAAAACATTTTTGCTTGGTTCATTATAGAAATACACCGATCAGGCATAACATTATGACCGGTGAAGTGAATAACACTCTTCATCAGCTGTTAGTGGGTGGGATATATTAGGCAGCAAGTGAACATTTTGTTATAAAGTTGATGTGTAAGAAGCAGGAAAAATGGGCAAATGTAAAGGTTTGAGTGAGTTTGACAAGGGCCAAATTGTGACGGCTAGACGACTGGGTCAGAGCATCTCCAAAACTGCAGCTCTTGTGGGGTGTTCCCGGTCTGCAGTGGTCAGTCTCTATCAAAAGTGCTCCAAGGAAGGAACAGTGGAGAACCGGCCACAGGGTCATGGGCGGCCGAGGCTCATTGATGCACGTGGGGAGCGAAGGCTGGCCCGTGTGGTCCGATCAAACAGACGAGCTACTGGAGCTCAAATTGCTCAAGAAGTTAATGGTGGTTCTGATAGAAAGGTGTCAGAATACACAGAGCATCTCAGTTTGTTGTGTATGGGGCGGCACAGCCGCTGACCAGTCAGGGTGCCCATGCTGACCCCTGTCCACCGCCCAAAGCACCAACAGTGGCACGTGAGCATCAGAACTGGACCACGGAGCAATGGAAGAAGGTGGCCTGGTCTGATGATCACGTGTTCTTCTACATCACGTGGATGGCCGGGTGTGTGTGTGTGTGGCTTACCTGGGGAACACATGGCACCAGGTGCACTATGGGAAGAAGGCGTGGCGGGGGAAGCAGTGATGCTTTGGGCAATGTTCTGCTGGGAAACCTTGGGTCCTCCATCCATGTGGATGTTACTTTGACACATACCATCTACCTAAGCATTGTTGAGACCATGCACATGTGTCAATGTTATGCCTGATCGGTGTATATATACTGTATCAGGATTTGAACCTGTCCCATATGCATACTACAAAAATACACCACTAGACTATCATGATTTGCAGTCTTGTGAAGAAGAGCCAGAACGGTCACAAAAAAGCTAGGTGCACTTATACAGCTATAAAAATCTAAGTAAAAATTAAATGAACAAAATATTTGTGCAGGTTCTCTTCTGGGGCCTGAGGGACTTGAAGCGGGTGAACCTGGCCCAAGTTGACCGTCCCCGTGTGGACATCGAGTGTGCAGGGAAAGGCATTCAGTCAGCGCTGATTCAGAACTACAAGAAAAATCCCAACTTCAGCACTCTGGTTAAGTGGTTTGAAGTGGTGAGTTTTCGCACTTTTATATCTCAGGATTTTCAAAATGATGTTGATTGCACTAAAATGTGATAACGTTGAGGATTTTCCCCCAGGACCTGCCTGAGAATGAGCTTCTCCACCCCCCTCTGAACATTCGGGTGGTGGACTGCCGGGCGTTTGGCCGTTACACGCTAGTCGGCTCTCATGCCGTCACATCTCTACGCAAATTCATTTACAGGCCGTCGGACAAGAGTGTCAATAGCTGGTCTGCTATGGGTGTGTATGCAGGGCTGAGATGAAAGTTATATAAATCACCAAACTTTTGACCGGTTGAGAATACTTTTATATACCTAATTTCTCAGCTATATCAAGCACAACTAATGTTGTTTCTCCTCTACAGAGGAAGTTGTGATCCACACAGAGCCAGAACCAGCCGTAAAGAAGATTGAGACAATGGTCAAACTTGACTCAGTAAGGAAAATCGATACAAAATTTAATCAGTATCAATCAAACATTTGGACACATTTAAATGAAAGCAAAAAAATCTATGCTTTCACTTTCCTATAAGGATTTTATAAAAAAAACATATTGGGCCCCACTTTATATTAGACGGCCTTAACTACTGTGTACTTACATCAAAAAATAAGTACAATGTACTTACTGTGTTCATATTGTATTGAAAAACAATATGATATGAATTGGTGTGGTGGTATGGGTAAGTTTAAGGGTAGAGTTAGGGACAGGTGTGGTGGTATGGGTAAGTTTAAGGGTAGGGTTAGGGACAGGTGTGGTGGTATGGGTAAGTTTAAGGGTAGAGTTAGGGACAGGTGTGGTGGTATGGGTAAGTTTAAGGGTAGGGTTAGGGACAGGTGTGGTGGTATGGGTAAGTTTAAGGGTAGAGTTAGGGACAGGTGTGGTGGTATGGGTAAGTTTAAGGGTAGGGTTAGGGACAGGTGTGGTGGTATGGGTAAGTTTAAGGGTAGGGTTAGGGACAGGTGTGGTGGTATGGGTAAGTTTAAGGGTAGGGTTAGGGACAGGTGTGGTGGTATGGGTAAGTTTAAGGGTAGGGTTAGGGACAGGTGTGGTGGTATGGGTAAGTTTAAGGGTAGGGTTAGGGACAGGTGTGGTGGTATGGGTAAGTTTAAGGGTAGGGTTAGGGACAGGTGTGGTGGTATGGGGAAGTTTAAGGGTAAAGTTAGGGACAGGTGTGCTGGTATGGGTAAGTTTAAGGGTAAAGTTAGGGACAGGTGTGGTGGTATGGGTAAGTTTAAGGGTAGAGTTAGGGACAGGTGTGGTGGTATGGGTAAGTTTAAGGGTATGGTTAGGGACAGGTGTGGTGGTATGGGTAAGTTTAAGGGTAAAGTTAGGGACAGGTGTGGTGGTATGGGTAAGTTTAAGGGTAGGGTTAGGGACAGGTGTGGTGGTATGGTAAGTTTAAGGGTAGGGTTAGGGACAGGTGTGGTGGTATGGGTAAGTTTAAGGGTAGGGTTAGGGACAGGTGTGGTGGTATGGGTAAGTTTAAGGGTAGGGTTAGGGACAGGTGTGGTGGTATGGGTAAGTTTAAGGGTAGGGTTAGGGACAGGTGTGGTGGTATGGGTAAGTTTAAGGGTAGGGTTAGGGACAGGTGTGGTGGTATGGGTAAGTTTAAGGGTAGGGTTAGGGACAGGTGTGGTGGTATGGGTAAGTTTAAGGGTAGGGTTAGGGACAGGTGTGGTGGTATGGGGAAGTTTAAGGGTAAAGTTAGGGACAGGTGTGCTGGTATGGGTAAGTTTAAGGGTAAAGTTAGGGACAGGTGTGGTGGTATGGGTAAGTTTAAGGGTAGAGTTAGGGACAGGTGTGGTGGTATGGGTAAGTTTAAGGGTATGGTTAGGGACAGGTGTGGTGGTATGGGTAAGTTTAAGGGTAAAGTTAGGGACAGGTGTGGTGGTATGGGTAAGTTTAAGGGTAGAGTTAGGGACAGGTGTGGTGGTATGGGTAAGTTTAAGGGTAAAGTTAGGGACAGGTGTGCTGGTATGGGTAAGTTTAAGGGTAAAGTTAGGGACAGGTGTGGTGGTGTGGGTAAGTTTAAGGGTAGGGTTAGGGGCAGGTGTGGTGGTGTGGGTAAGTTTAAGGGTAAAGTTAGGGACAGGTGTGGTTGTATGGGTAAGTTTAAGGGTAAAGTTAGGGACAGGTGTGGTGGTATGGGTAAGTTTAAGGGTAAAGTTAGGGACAGGTGTGGTGGTATGGGTAAGTTTAAGGGTAAAGTTAGGGACAGGTGTGGTCGTATGGGTAAGTTTAAGGGTAAAGTTAGGGACAGGTGTGCTGGTATGGGGAAGTTTAAGAGTAAAGTTAGGGACAGGTATGGTGGTGTGGGTAAGTTTAAGGGTAGGGTTAGGGACAGGTGTGGTGGTGTGGGTAAGTTTAAGGGTAGGGTTAGGGGCAGGTGTGGTGGTGTGGGTAAGTTTAAGGGTAAAGTTAGGGACAGGTGTGGTTGTATGGGTAAGTTTAAGGGTAAAGTTAGGGACAGGTATGGTGGTGTGGGTAAGTTTAAGGGTAGGGTTAGGGGCAGGTGTGGTGGTGTGGGTAAGTTTAAGGGTAGGGTTAGGGGCAGGTGTGGTGGTGTGGGTAAGTTTAAGGGTAAAGTTAGGGACAGGTGTGGTTGTATGGGTAAGTTTAAGGGTAAAGTTAGGGACAGGTGTGGTGGTATGGGTAAGTTTAAGGGTAAAGTTAGGGACAGGTGTGGTGGTATGGGTAAGTTTAAGGGTAAAGTTAGGGACAGGTGTGGTCGTATGGGTAAGTTTAAGGGTAAAGTTAGGGACAGGTGTGCTGGTATGGGGAAGTTTAAGAGTAAAGTTAGGGACAGGTATGGTGGTGTGGGTAAGTTTAAGGGTAGGGTTAGGGACAGGTGTGGTGGTGTGGGTAAGTTTAAGGGTAGGGTTAGGGACAGGTGTGGTGGTGTGGGTAAGTTTAAGGGTAGGGTTAGGGACAGGTGTGGTGGTGTGGGTAAGTTTAAGGGTAGGATTAGGGACAGGTGTGGTGGTATGGGTAAGTTTAAGGGTAGGGTTAGGGACAGGTGTGGTCGTATGGGTAAGTTTAAGGGTAAGGTTAGGGACAGGTGTGCTGGTATGGGTAAGTTTAAGGGTAAAGTTAGGGACAGGTGTGGTGGTGTGGGTAAGTTTAAGGGTAAAGTTAGGGACAGGTGTGGTTGTATGGGTAAGTTTAAGGGTAAAGTTAGGGACAGGTGTGCTGGTATGGGGAAGTTTAAGGGTAGGGTTAGGGACAGGTGTGGTGGTGTGGGTAAGTTTAAGGGTAGGGTTAGGGACAGGTGTGGTGGTGTGGGTAAGTTTAAGGGTAGGGTTAGGGACAGGTGTGCTGGTATAGGTAAGTTTAAGGGTAGGGTTAGGGACAGGTGTGGTGGTGTGGGTAAGTTTAAGGGTAGGGTTAGGGACAGGTGTGGTGGTATGGGTAAGTTTAAGGGTAAAGTTAGGGACAGGTGTGGTGGTATGGGTAAGTTTAAGGGTAGGGTTAGGGACAGGTGTGGTCGTATGGGTAAGTTTAAGGGTAAGGTTAGGGACAGGTGTGCTGGTATGGGTAAGTTTAAGGGTAGGGTTAGGGACAGGTGTGGTGGTGTGGGTAAGTTTAAGGGTAGGGTTAGGGACAGGTGTGGTGGTGTGGGTAAGTTTAAGGGTAGGGTTAGGGACAGGTGTGGTGGTATGGGTAAGTTTAAGAGTAAAGTTAGGGACAGGTGTGCTGGTATGGGTAAGTTTAAGGGTAAAGTTAGGGACAGGTGTGGTGGTGTGGGTAAGTTTAAGGGTAAAGTTAGGGACAGGTGTGGTTGTATGGGTAAGTTTAAGGGTAAAGTTAGGGACAGGTGTGCTGGTATGGGGAAGTTTAAGGGTAAAGTTAGGGACAGGTGTGGTGGTATGAGTAAGTTTAAGGGTAGGGTTAGGGACAGGTGTGGTGGTATGGGTAAGTTTAAGGGTAGGGTTAGGGACAGGTGTGGGGGTATGGGTAAGTTTAAGGGTAAAGTTAGGGACAGGTGTGGTGGTATGGGTAAGTTTAAGGGTAGGGTTAAGGACAGGTGTGCTGGTGTGGGTAAGTTTAAGGGTAGGGTTAGGGACAGGTGTGGTGGTATGGGTAAGTTTAAGGGTAGGGTTAGGGACAGGTGTGGTGGTATGGGGAAGTTTAAGGGTATGGTTAGGGACAGGTGTGGTGGTATGGGTAAGTTTAAGGGTAGGGTTAGGGACAGGTGTGGTGGTAAGGGTAAGTTTAAGGGTAGGGTTAGGGACAGATGTGGTGGTAAGGGTAAGTTTAAGGGTAGGGTTAGGGACAGGTGTGGTGGTGTGGGTAAGTTCAAGGGTAACGTTAGGTGCAAGGGAAGTGTCAACAGTGTAATTATAAATGTAAGTCCAAAAATGAATTACAGATTCAATTACATGCAGGTATTTTTTACAAATGTAAGTACAATGTAAAAACATGTATTTGCACAATAAGATCATTGTATCATATGATTAATTAAAATGTTAGTACCACCAGTTAAGGCCACCTAATATAAAGTGGGTCCACATATTTTTTTATATTTAAAAAAAGAGACTTTTGAACTTGTTCATTTTATTGAATCTGTTTCAGGCATCTGATGCTGTGGTTAAAGTTGATA
Organism: Romanogobio albipinnatus; assembly: GCA_023566225.1. Lineage (NCBI taxonomy): Eukaryota > Metazoa > Chordata > Actinopteri > Cypriniformes > Gobionidae > Romanogobio > Romanogobio albipinnatus. Next base: position 4,455,312 of record CM042249.1, on the reverse strand, counting down.
TGGTATGTATACAGATATCAGATGTGTTTCTTTCTTTCTTATTATGTTGAGTGCCTGTGACATTCATCCCAGCTAACAAAAATATGTTCTGAGAATGTTTTGCTAATGTTCACATAAAGTTATGCAAAACATGTTTTAACATAACTCAAAACATAACTCTGAACATTCTTATACAACAAGTAACATTTTAAAAACATTCCCTGAACGATGTATACATGTTTTTGTGCTAACATTCTAAGAACATAATTAAAGACCAGATAGCTTTGAACAAACATTATATTAACGTTACTGGAAGAACATTTGTTCATAACTTTGAGAGAACCTTGCCAGAACATTAGCCAAAGTTCTGAGAACATTCCCTGTTGGCTGGGAAAAATGTACATTCATAAATGCATTATTTTTGTGTGAAAAGGGCTTTTTGAATTTTGTGTCTTGAACATTGTGGCAGCCAGATGATGACAAAGGCGGAAAAGGGAAAAAGAAGCGGAAGAAGGGTGAGGAGGTTGAAGAGGAGGAACTGGATGAAAGCATGCTGGACTGGTGGTCCAAATACTTTGCCTCAATTGAAACAATGAAAGAGGTAAGAGCTATAGAAGAATGGCATGATTTTACATTGGCCAGAAATTTGTAAAATATATGAATTTACAGTGAGTAAAATAAGTATTTGACCACCCTGCTATTTTGCAAGTTCTCCCACTTGTAAATCATGGAGGGGTCTGAAATTGTCATCGTAGGTGCATGTCCACTGTGAGAGACAATCTAAAAAAAAAAATCCAGAAATCACAATATATGATTTTTTAACTATTTATTTGTATGATACAGCTGCAAATAAGTATTTGAACACCTGTCTATCAGCTAGAATTCTGACCCTCAAAGACCTGTTAGTCTGCCTTTAAAATGTCCACCTCCACTCCATTTATTATCCTAAATTGGATGCACCTGTTTGAGATCGTTAGCTGCATAAAGACACCTGTCCACCCCATACAATCAGTAAGAATCCAACTACTAACATGGCCAAGACCAAAGAGCTGTCCAGAGACACTAGAGACAAAATTGTACACCTCCACAAGGCTGGAAAGGGCTACGGGGAAATTGCCAAGCAGCTTGGTGAAAAAAGGTCCACTGTTGGAGCAATCATTAGAAAATGGAAGAAGCTAAACATGACTGTCAATCTCCCTCGGACTGGGGCTCCATGCAAGATCTCACCTCGTGGGGTCTCAATGATCCTAAGAAAGGTGAGAAATCAGCCCAGAACTACACGGGAGGAGCTGGTCAATGACCTGAAAAGAGCTGGGACCACCGTTTCCAAGGTTACTGTTGGTAATACACTAAGACGTCATGGTTTGAAATCATGCATGGCATGGAAGGTTCCCCTGCTTAAACCAGCACATGTCAAGGCCCGTCTTAAGTTTGACAATGACCATTTGGATGATCCAGAGGAGTCATGGGAGAAAGTCATGTGGTCAGATGAGACCAAAATAGAACTTTTTGATCATAATTCCACTAAACTTGTTTGGAGGAAGAAGACTGATGAGTACCATCCCTAATGTGAAGCATGGGGGTGGTATCATCATGCTTTGGGGGTGTTTTTCTGCACGTGGGACAGGGCGACTGCACTGTATTAAGGAGAGGATGACCAGGGCCATGTATTTGCGAGATTTTGGGGAACAACCTCCTTCCCTCAGTTAGAGCATTGAAGATGGGTCGAGGCTGGGTCTTCCAACATGACAATGACCCGAAGCAAACAGCCAGGATAACCAAGGAGTGGCTCTGTAAGAAGCATCTCGAGGTTCTGGCGTGGCCTAGCCAGTCTCCAGACCTAAACCCAATAGAGAATCTTTGGAGGGAGCTCAAACTCCGTGTTTCTCAGGCCAGAAACCTGACTGATCTAGAGAAGATCTGTGTGGAGGAGTGGGCCAAAATCCCTCCTGCAGTGCAAACCTGCTGAAAAACTACAGGAAACGTTTGACCTCTGTAATTGCAAACAAAGGCTACTGTACCAAATATTAACATTGATTTTCTCAGGTGTTCAAATACTTATTTGCAGCTGTATCATACAAATAAATAGTTTAAAAAATCATACATTGTGATTTCTGGATTTTTTTTTGGGATTATGTCTCTCACAGTGGACATGCACATACGATGACAATTTCAGACCCCTCCATGATTTATAAGTGGTAAGAACTTGCAAAATAGCAGGGTGTTCAAATACTTATTTTCCTCACTGTATATACAATATAATGAAATGTTTTAGGGTTTTTTTAACTGAGAAAATTGTATACTATTTTATGAACAATTTAGACCATGAAAGCACAAGAAGCAGAAGCTGAAGAAAAGGAGGATTTTGACTCTGGAGAGGGTGGAGGTAATTCAAGCAGTCATTGGTTATGTCTCTAACACAAGACACCTGTAGAAATAAAAAAAACATTGATGAACTTGCACTGTATCAACATTAAATTTAACCCTGTAATGCCTGACATGAAATATCGTTTTGAAAAAGTTTTGCGTTTTGTTGTTGTTGAGTATGATATTTGATAGATCAGTTCATGGCTCATATAATCTGATAATAGTGAGAATATGAAAACAGCTCAATTTTATTCTGAGGCCCAAACTGAGCAATTTGGTGCAGATGCTGATATTATTATGAACAAAAAGATGAAATTCTGATGTGTGTAAATCAATGAGATCTTTATAACAGTATAGCAGATACTTGCATAAAATGCATATGAATATCAGCCATCACTCTATATCTGTCAATAATGTCTTAGTAAGATGATATTTATATACCATGATGATTGAGAGATGAACAAATAAACGTTCCTCAAAAAATTATCATATTTGATTTGGTTTACTCAAGTAAACCTAAGCTGCTTCAGTCCAGTTAAATATTAATAACAATATAGAAGTCATTCTTGTGTTAAAATGTGAGATTCCCCATTAAATACATAAATACGACATAGTTAATAAATAATATATTTATGCATAATTATGTAAGACAATATATCTACAATTTCCATAAAAATATAAATTTTTTATAATAATTTTTGTAGTACACTGCCGTCCAAAGGCTAAGCGCAGTAACTACACATTTGGTCAAAATTGAGTTAAGACTTGAAATGGGCTTTGTGACAGTTCTGTCTTGTGACAAAGTTTGCAGGTTCAATTTTGTCCAGTTTTAGAGAAACGAGCATGTCAAAATTGCAGTAACTACAAAATCCAAGCCAATACCAAGGCAAACCGCAGTAAGTGATGTTACTGCGTTCTAGCTTTGTTTCCCCGTTCTTGACACAGCAGATACTGCGGTTTCAGCCTTGGCACAATGGGGATTGTAACTTAAGCGGTTTGCCCCGATCGTAACACACAGAAACAATCCTGCAGCCATATGATGTTTGATGATTCAAAGACTGGTAAGGAAGATAGCAAAATAATAACTCATAGTAAGGCAACTGACAGCTTTATATTCAGTTAACATTGACTAGCCAGCCACTAGCAATTTTTTACTAACCTGTGCTGCTCTATTAAAGGCAATATCCTCTGACAACGTAAAGATAATCCGATTTAATCACGCTTGTGTTTGTCGATTCGGACATCTCTCTGTTTCAGGCAGCTAATCCAATTGTATTGACAGGGGTTACTTCTTCAAAAGTTAGCTGGGTCTGGTAAAGTTATCTTGTTAGACAAAGTTACTCTAAAAGTTAGCGGCGCCAGTCAGCAGGTGACAACCGGACGAGCGCAGCCGGGCCGATAGCAAGCACACTAGGTGAAAAAGTACACTTGCATAATGTACTGAAAGTACTCTATTTTCACGCACTAATTTCATAGGCTACTTAATATACAAAAAAAGGTGCCAATCAGTGTTTTGGATTTCACAGATAGGCTAGCTAAGAATACATAATAATTATATTTTAATTATTAATTATAGCTTTAAGGGTGTAGATAGCATAAATAGGAAATGTACATGTTTGAGAATGGCTTAGAAGTTAGGGTAAAGGGAGAAGAAATACGTAAATTAACTTACTCTCTAACCTCTAATTCTAGGAAATGATGTATGGCCATATTAAAGGGATAGTTCAACCGAAAATGAAAATTCTGTATTATATAAAGTTTATTATTACTATAAACATGTATTAAGATGCATGAAAAAAAGTTGGATGAACACATTTAGTTTGTAGATACTGTACTTTGCCTTTGCAATAGTGTTTTAGTTGTTTAAGGTCATCCAAAGGCAGAGTGCAGTATCTGCATTTTGGGGGTCAAAGATCACATCGGTGGTCATGGTTTTTATCTATAAAAAATTTCTTCCTAAGAAGGCAATACATGAATGCATTACCACTAATCTACCCACAACATGTTTGACTGGCTGGTGTAAAAACTTTAAAGCCATTTTTCTCAGTTTCAGTGTTTGCGTAGTTACTGCACTTAGCCTTTGTAGGGCAGTACTGCTCAGATGAAGAGACACATTTATTTACATATAATAATCCTGTTCAAAAGTTTGTATGCGCTCTATTCGTAATATTGAAAATCAACACTTGTTTGTTCTCTTCTCTTCTGTTCTTTGCACTGATGACCAAATATGTTTGAAAGGGACCAAGAAGAAGAGAGGAAAGGGAAACAAGAACAAAGCCATGCCTGGGGAGGGCGTACCCGAGAAGAAGAAGCATAAAATAGAAGAACTGAAGGTACATTTGTAGTTAGGTGTTTAACAACAAAAGTACTTTTGAAAAGGGAAGGCATAGGTGAAGTCGTTCAGCCTATAATATGAATAGCTCACAAATATGAAGATAAATTATACGCTCATTCAAAGACATGAATTTATTGCATGGATGGTGCAAGAACATAACATCTAAGCATTAACATTTAGCAAATGCGAGTGCAACTCTCATTCCCTGATGAAGGGAACGGAGGCGTTGTGTCAAAATACTGACACTAGCAAACATCTCTGATGTATTCAGAAAAGGCCAATTGGCCTGTGGAATTTGCATGTCTCCAAGAAGGTGCAGCTATGCTACTTGCAACCTACCAATGCCCAGGGTAAATAACCTCAGGTCTCCACATTACAGGGTGATCCCCCCACCTCTTGGAAGAGGTCACTCCAGCCGTAGGGCCTCTTATGATTTTTCACAAAGGAATTTTTTTTTTTTTACAGCTGAGGACACCTGTTTAACATTGGGAAGCATTCTCCTTCTCTATTGAGAAAGGAACACTACCCAAAGGGGAGGTTAGTATATGGAAACTAAATCCTATGGATTCACCTAATGGGGAGTACTACATATGGAACAGTCGCTGTGGTGGGCTCCACCTGATGAGGGGGAAGACACAGGGTTCACCGATAGGGAAACCAAACAGTGGAAGAATACATCTTATGGGGTCACCATTAGGGAACCACTACAAACGGAGCACTAGCCAGATTACTAGGGCTCACCTGAAAGGGGAATACAACAAATAATCGGCCTGGTGGTGAGTTCCTTAGCCAAACTCACTACCGATAAATGTCCTGGGTTCACCAAACCTAGGAAACTCTCTGGACAGAAAACCGCACGTTACCACCTCAGAGAGGGGTAAGGCGCCCATGCAAGCACTACACCCAACCAATCCTAATTTTACTTGTTATTACCCAAGATTCGAGACAAAACTGGTTCCATGTGGAGATTATAAAATGACACAACAGAGACAGGGCTGGGCTGGGTCTCCCTTGTCAGGAAGGATCATTTACAAGTTCATCACTTGGTCCCTGAAGGGAGTAGTGGGAACTTTGGGCACATATCCGGGCCATGGTCTCAGGACCATGTGAGATTCTCTCAAATTCTAGACACGATTCATTAACAAAGCGGCTTGTAGGTCCCCCACCCTCTTAGCGCAATCAGGAGGGCCGTCTTCATAGAGAGGGCACTAAGCTCGACTGATTGTAATGGCTAAAACACATCTTTCTGTAAGGCCTGTAAGATCAAAGAAAGACCCAAAGAGGCAATGAGGCGAGGTCTTGAAGGATTCAATCTTTGTGCACCTCTCAGGAACCTAATGATCAGGTCGTGCTTCCCCAGAGACCTGCCACCCACAGTGTCATGGTTTGCCACTATTGCAGTCACGTACACTTTAAGGGTGGAGGCGGATAGGCACCTCTTACGGCCCTGCTGGAGAAAGGAAAGCACAAACCTGATGCCACATCTCCATGGTTCTTCACCATGGGAAGAACACCATTTAGGTGAAGAGGCCCCACAAGGCATACAGTCGTCTAGTGAAGGGATCGCTTGTCTGAGTGATTGTGTCTTTCACCGCTAGTGATAGCAGTGAATTCCTCCTCATCCCATCCAGGAACCAGATGTGGAGGTTCCAGAGGTCTGGGCGGGTGCATGTGCCAGATTGTGCCCTGTCCCTGAGAAAGAAGGGCCAGGGAGGGATCAATGTTATCAGCATGAGCTCTGAGAACCAAGTCTGGTTGGGCCATACAGTGTAATCATTGAACCTGTTCTTCTACTTGTCTGTACAACGTGGGGAGCCGAAGTGTTCGCGTCTGAGGTTCTGGTGTGAATCTTTGATGCCTGCCCATCGTGAAAACGAGGGCCATGAACACAGTGTGTGTGACCCAGGGAAAAATGAAAGTGCTCTTTTTCTGACCATGTCAAATTCACTCCCCCCTCTAACGGGAGTGAGTTCTTAGGCGAACAGGTCCGCAGTCCCTCCTTCCCTGGGTCGCCTGTGTCAGGAACACTTCGAAGCGACAGGGATTATTTACGACAGTTCCTAGTGGCTTGCTGATGGGAGGGCGGTACCACCTTCCTGCGAATGGACCATTGAGTTCTGACTGCTGGTCCAGGCTGCCATTGCAGCATTTGCAGTGGCCACCATTGGCAACAAACAGGCGGAGCTTATGCTTTCGGGGGTCTAGAAATGGACCCGCGCCAAGGCAAGATGTGCTTGATAGCCTCTGTTTGCTTTTTCACTGCTGAGAACTGCTAAGTGAAGTCCTCAACAGTGTCACCAAATAGGCCACCATGGGCAATAGGGGCATCAAGAAAACGCACTTTCCTACATCTCGGCAAGGTTTAACCATAGGTGGCACTCCTGGACCACAAGTGTGTACATCGCCGAGCGCAGTTCCTGCATAACCTCTGGCTAAGGACTACCCTTGTGCAGGTCTTTCAATGCTTTGGCCTGATATACTTGAAGGATGGCCATCACATGCAGGACGGAGGCCCTCACTATCAGAGGTGAGAAACTTACAAGCTTTGGATGGGAGCCTTGGATGATTCCTCCAAGTGGTGGCATTTTGTGGGCATAAATGCACCGCAATCGCACACTCCACCTGGGGTACCTCCGAGAAGAAGTACGAGAGTCACTCACCCGGGTATCCACGAATGCTGTTTCAGCATGAGTGTGGCCCATACATTGAAGACAGTGTTCGTAGCCCTCAGAGGGAGAGAAATCGCTTACACCCAGAAGGACACGGAGGGAACTGCATCTTAAAAAAGATGTGATCCGCAGTGTAGCTCTTTTAGAGTAATTTGCTTTTTTATTAAGCAAACTGCCTCTTGTAGAATGCCGCTGGGAACTCTGTGCACTTATCTGTGCAAACGACTACAGAGACCGCTGTGTGCTCAGGTTCCAGGAGCAATGAGGTGTATGGAAAATGTGTTTCTTTTGCATAAAGAGAAAACAAAGCTGAGTGTGTGGTACATGCCTTTCATACCCATATGTTCATGGCCAGACATGCAAACTCCAGACTCTTGTTCTTTTCTGAATACGTCAGAGGTGTTTGGGGCTCCCATGAGTTACCCAAATGTTTTTGACAAAACATTGAAAGTCACCAACAGAAATGGAACATTACTTATATAAGGAATGTGTGGTTTATCAAACCAGTCAGTCAGATGTGCATGGAAGTTGCGTACGTTATAGGTTGTCCACATGTTTTCTTTCAGCACTATCATTGGCTGGTAGAACGAAAATGTAATAAAAAGGTAGCATTTTATTTAAAATAAAAATAAGATAAAGACCTTTACGTCATGTATCTAGAATCTCTTCATGTATTCCAAGCTACATTCAAAACCTTCAATATAAACCAGTTTTACCATGTAAAATGAAATCATTGAGTGCATAAGAGTATTTTTTTAACAAGTTCATTGAAACAAATTGTCCAAAAGAACCTGTTCACGGAAATTAATTGCACTTCCAATCATTATTAGCAAGTGAGAGGCAGAATAATGATTAGCTCTGTTGAACTGAAAAAGGCTCTTAAAGAAGAGTCGATTCTCTTTGATGGAATGGATTCCAACTTTTGGAATCAACTCTTGATTCCCTACACCTTGGAATCTATTCCTTTTGGAAATGGACTCCCAGGCCAGCCCTACATATGGGATACCTTGTGGGTGTAAAAGAGTGTGGGAATTGTTGTTTCCTCTACAGGTGTACAACAGAGAGCTTGAATATGAGTATGGCACCTTTGAAGATTGGCTTCACACCTTTAACCTGTATCGAGGGAAGTGTTCTGATGATGCTAATGTTGAGCAGAATGCAGCAGATGAAGACAGACTTATTGGAAAATTCAAGGTTTGTCGTCACACATTGCACATTGCCTCTTGTTTCTGACTTGCTAATTCCCACAAATGTATGAAACACATTGAACATTCTGAAGCTCATCTCAGAGTTTGTTTGCTGTGTATCCTGTAGGGTTCCTTGTGCATCTACAAAGTCCCTGCATCGGATGAAATGTTCAGAGAAACAGGATTTGATTCCAACATGGGCATGTTCCAGAACATTCCACACAATGATCCAGTTAACATCCTTGTCCGGGTCTATGTCATCAGGGTATGTAGTACCACAGACCCTTAGAGCAGTGCATTGAGTCTTTTCTGTGTGGCCATTTGAACAATTGTTATGTCTTTGTCTCAGGCAACAGATCTGCATCCCGCAGACATCAATGGGAAGGCTGACCCATATATTGCAATCAAGCTTGGCAATTCAGACATCAAGGACAAAGAGAACTACATCTCTAAGCAACTCAACCCTTTGTTTGGAAAGTAAGTACTGTTGATTTAAGACTTCTCTTTCATTACTAGATAATATCAACGTTAACTTCAACTGCCTTCAAACTCCCAGGTCTTTTGATATTGAAGCAACACTCCCAATGGATTCTACCCTCACTGTGTCCATCTATGACTGGGATTTGGTGGGAACCGATGACCTGATTGGGGAGACGAAGATTGACTTGGAGAATCGTTACTACAGCAAACACAGAGCAACATGTGGTATCAGCGCCAACTATGCAATGTATGCAATTCTTATTTTAAACACATTAACACTTGGTGACAACTTATATTCAATTAAATTTATGGGAAAATGCTGTCATTATCTGGGGTAGTTTAAGGTAACAATATCGCTTCAAAAAAAGGATGGATAAAACTTTTCCCACTGTTTTTCTTTTAGTCATGGCTATAATGTGTGGAGGGACCCACTGAAACCAACGCAAATCCTTGCCAAACTCTGCAAAGATGGAAAAATGGATCCACCCCAGTACGGCCCAGGAGGAAAAGTGAAAGTGGCGAACAGAGTTTACACGGGACCAACTGAACTTGAGGATGAAAATGGTATGTACATTTTCACAAAGCATTTGGAAAGGGAACAAGTATAATGGTGGTCATCTTGGTCAATCGTCTTGGTTCAGAACAATCACATTGTTCTGAATTGCTGAGTTCCCATCGGAGAGCAGCACATCAGAACAAATGCACATACTTTTCTACGGCAGGACTGAAGAAACAGACGGATGAGCACCTGGCTCTTGCTGTACTAAACCGCTGGGAAGATATACCACGATTAGGCTGCAAGCTGGTTCCAGAGCATGTGGAGACGAGGCCTCTCCTGAATCCTGATAAACCTGGGATTGAGCAGGTCAGGAATAAAGTCCCAAAAGCACCACTGTCAGATAACGAAATGGCGATAATGAACCGTTAGTGAACATGAGTGCTTGTGATGTAGGGGAGAATTGAGATGTGGGTGGACATGTTCCCGAAGGATATGCCTGCACCTGGACCCTCTATTGATATTTCACCTAGGAAGCCAAAGAAGTAGGAACCACTTGGTGAAAGTTTTTGACCAAATACAGAAGAATATTAATGAATATACTCAAAATACCTTTTCATCATTAACAGATTTGAGCTCAGGGTGATTGTGTGGAACACAGATGAAGTCGTTCTGGAGGACGATGACATTTTCACAGGAGAAAAATCAAGTGACATATTTGTGAGAGGGTACGGGATCTTTTTCACTGAAATCACTTGATCCTATATACAGTATGTGAATATTAAGAACGCTTGTATCCACCATTGAATAAAAAAAGAGCTAATTGTGACACTTAATCTCACAATTCTGACATTTCTTTCCACTCTGACTTTTTTTTCTCACAATTGTAAGAAGTCTGAATTGTGAGGTATAAACTCACAATTAATTTTTTTAATTGCCAGTTTACATCTCATAATTCTGACTTCAGAATTGGAAGAAAAGTAAATTGTGAAAAAATTGTCCGAATTGTGAAAAAAAAGGAAATTGCGAGAAATTAAGTTAAAATTGTGATACAAAAAGAAATTGCGAGAAATTAAGTCAAAATTGTGAGAAAAAAGTAAATTGTGAGAAATAAAGTCCGAATTGTGAGGAAAAAGTCAGAACTGACTTAAAAACTCGGAATTTAAAAAGCTAATTGTGAGTTTATACGTAACAATTCAGACTTTTTCTCGCAATACCAAGTTCTCACAATTATAACTTTTCTTGTAATTGTGAGTTTATATCTCACAATTCTGACTTTATTTCATGCTATTCTTGTTAAAGGGGTGGTAAAACACATTCTTTCGAAGGCTTGATTGTGTTTGTGGGGTGCACTGTAACGTGTTCATGCTTCGTTTAAAAAAAAAAATTGCATTATTTTTCATAAATCTTTACCTTTATTCTACACTGCTCTGTCCCTCCTTGTAAAAACGGTCTGATGGTTTCCGGGTTGTATGAAGCCAGTCCCTCAAAAATACGCAATGGGCTCAGATTGGTTAGCTGGCCCAGTGTGTTGTGATTCGCTAACCGCCTAGTGCACGTTTGTCGGAAGCGTCACGCCCCTTACCTTCACCGGTAGCCTGTGCTTTGGGTAGTATTAGAAACAATGGCGTCAATAAAACCATACCAATTTGAGCCCGAATCAGACCCAGACAATTTTAGTGAAGATGATCGAGCAGAACCTGTTCAGTCCTCAAGAGTAAAGACTGGGGATCTATAGTGATCGCTACTGAATGGCACCGTTACTTTTGTATTTTTAGAACGATTTGCCAAATATCTGTCGCAAGAACGAACACTAAACATTGACACTTTTGAAATGTGCGACTGTGAAATGTGCAGCGGGAGCCGCGCGCGCCCGTGTATTGCAAATACAGACGAATATTGTCCATTATGTCACATTTTCCGGTCTTCTCCTCCGACCCCTGTCTGTCGCGTGCTTTGATTTATGATGGGCAGCATATATCTGCTGCAAATGCGACCGTGTTCCCCTCTGTCTCATACACACATGCATATAAGGTTGTATGTTAAACGCACTGCAACACACCCCCGTCCCTAGGAAGGCTGAACAAAGTGGACCTGCAATCCGGATGAAAATAACAGCGTTTCGTCGGCATTGGCAACAACACTCCAGCCTACTAACCACAACAACACTTCCCCACGTTGATACAAAATGGCCTCGCCCCCCCTTATTTCATATTCTCGGAGGAGGGGTTTATGTAAATATTGGGTCTGGTGATGTCAGAGACCCTGGAGGGATGTCTGTAGTCCCTAGCGGCCGTTTGCTGTAGTCCTTAGAAATTGATTTCTTTAAAAGCAAATATCTCCCTTTGCTTTAAACTTTGAACGTTGTAACTTTGCAGATGTTGTTTATGCTCAAACAGCAACATTACACACTAGCTAAAGTTAGAAAAGTGAAATCGTGGTTTACCACCCCTTTAAGAAAAAAAATCTGACTTGCAAGACTTGTGACGAAAAAATGTAATTGCAAGTTTATTCATCACAATTCCAACATTTTTCTCGTAGTTGCATGTTTATATCTTGCAATTATGACTATTTCTCACAATTCCAAGTTTCGTTCTCCGCATTGTAGATATAAACTCGGAATTTCAAAAAAGTCAGAATTGTGAGTTTACTTCTCGCAATTCTGAATTTTTTTCTTAATATTTAGATATAATCTGTTTTTAAAAGAAGCATTTTATTTTCAACAAGGCTGCATTTATGCAGTAAAAACAGTAATATTGTGACAATTATGTTACATGATCCAGTATATCTTTTGTGATCACAAGAGTACCAACTTACTGTACCATCCCTTTGCAACTTGTGACCAACAGATGGCTGAAAGGCCAACAAGAAGACAAGCAGGACACAGACGTCCACTATCACTCGCTGACCGGAGAGGGCAATTTCAACTGGCGCTTTGTTTATCCCTTCGACTACCTCCAGGCCGAAGAAAAGATCGTCATCTCAAAGAAAGAGTCCATGTTTTCTTGGGATGAGACTGAGTATAAAATTCCTGCCCGACTGAATTTGCAAGTGTGGGACGCGGATCATTTCTCTGCAGACGACTTCTTGGGTGTGCTGTTGTGTTTTACTTTGTAAAGTCATTTTAGATTCAGGCTCAGTCTTAATGGCCTTCGTTCATATGGTCACATGTGTGTTTGCTTTTTGTTTCAGGTGCAATCGAACTAGACCTGAATCGATTTCCTCGAGGTGCAAAGACAGCAAAGCAGTGCTCCATTGACATGGTCGTTAATGAGCAAGATATGCCCATGGTCAACCTCTTCAAACAGAAGAGAATTAAAGGCTGGTGGCCGTTTGTGGCCCGTGATGAAAATGATGAGATGGAGATTACAGTAAGTGACCTGCAAATAAATATAATAATTTCGAAATGAACAAATAGTAGTGATAATAGAAACATTTTCTTATCAATTGCTTCGCAAAATGATTCACTTTTCTGAAGAGCTTGCAAAGCCACAGGCTAGTGGCGCCTGCTGGTCAAAACGTTGTAAACCAATTGAGCATAAAATGTTATAGCATATTAGAATTATTTCTAAAGGATCATGTAACACTGTAGACTGGAATAATTATGCTGAAAATCAGCATGTATGCCAATGTAACCGGTCCTACTCAACCCTAGCGTGCTTCATGAGGCCAGGGGAGTGCGGTTTACACACACAGCTCTTACTGGTCTACATCCATTACACTCACCCCCCTAAACCTCACTCGCATCTGGGTCATGGCACTAAATGCAGCCGCTCCTACTTGACCCGCCCGCTCCGAGTGGGATTCGAACTGGAGTCTCCGGCATGGGAGGCGGGTGCGCTAACAAGGACGCTAAAGACAGCAGCCTCTAGCGTAAGTTTCAAGCGCACCTCTTGAGGCCAGGGGAGTGAGGTTTACACACACAGCTCTTACTGGTCTATGTCCATTACACTCAACCCTTAAACCCAACTACCTTACGGGTAACGGCACCAAATGTAAACAGTCCTACACACGTTCAGTGCAACATTCGAACTGGAGTCTCCGGAATGGGAGGAGGGCGCGCTAACAAGGACGCTAAAGACCGCAGCCTCCAGTTGCTAGCACACCTCTTGAGGCCAGGGGAGTGAGGTTTACACACACAGCTCTTACTCGCCTATGTCCATTACACTCACTCCCCTAAACCTCAATCCAATCCGGGTCATCGCACCAAATGTAACCGGTACTGTAATGTAACTCCGAGCAAACCGGGTCAAACCGGGTCTCCTGCATGGGAGGTGGGCATGCTTACAAAGACACTAAAGACCACAGCCTCTAATGTCAGGGGAGTGAGGCTTACACACACAGCCTTACTGGCCAATGTCCATTACACCAAGACATACACAAACATCTGCCAGTGAGCATCCAAGCTGCGGCTGCACAAACGGACATACTTGAATCCCTGAAAGCAGATATAGACAGGTGGTCCTGGGGAGGAGGAGGGTGAAAGTGATGTGAACACAGTGAACTTACAGTGACATTAGCACTAGACCATTTAGATTCATTGGCTGAAGGATTACACATCAGGACAAATCAGCTCATGCCAAGTAGTACACAAGGCAGTTGCCTGGTAGATTACACATGAAGTATGACTACTGTATGTGCAATATTCCTTTTTATTCCAAACCAAAATTGAAAAATTCTCCTCTATGCTTTCAAATTCCAAATCTTACACTTCTGCATATTCAAACTCAGTTGCATGATGTACAACATTCTGAACAATGCAGATCATATGGACTACTTTAATGATACTTTTATGGTGCTGTTTTAACATTTTTTGGAGCTTGGTAGTAAAAATCATCTTTCAACTGTTCTTTGAACATTCTTCAGAATATCTTGCTTTGTGTTCAGTGAAAAAGAAAATCATACAAATTGTAAACACATGAGAGTGAGTACATTACTTATTTTTTTTCTTTTTCTTTTTGTTGCATGATCTAACCCTGTGAATGATAAAATGTTACTCCTAAACCATTGCAGCATTTTTGCTCAGCTCTGATGTTTAGTTTAATGTGTTTTTAATCCCTTAAGGGAAAAGTAGAAGCAGAGCTTCACCTGCTGACAGGTGAGGAGGCCGAGAAGAGTCCTGTTGGTGAAGGACGCAATGAACCAGAGCCTCTAGAGAAACCCAAGTAAGAGCAGCAGTTACACTTTTACATCTGACAATTTTTTACTTTTACTAAAATCACATTTTGTTTGTTGAACTACACATTATACTTCACTTTAAAACATTTATTATAATGCTTAAAAAATTCTATCATACTTAAAAAATAAATAAACACTATTTAAATTGGCACAAAAAAACTCTCATTAGAGTTTGTCAATTGCAAAGGTTTTATGGGCTTTTACTTATTCTGATGAGCTAAAGCATTATGACCAGTAACAGGTGAAATGAATATTGTTGATCATCTTTTAACAAGGCCACATATTAAGGTCTAGGTAGATTAGATGATCAGCAAACAATCAGCTCTTGTAATCAATGTGTCGGATGAAGGAGAAAAAGTCAGGAATAAAGATCTGATGACCAAATTGTCATGGCAAGGCGATTGGGTCAGAGTATCTCTGAAACGGCAAAGCTTGTTGTTGCTCTTGTTAGCAGTGGTGATATTTTACCAACAGTGCCCGAGGAGGGATGAATAAAGAAGAATGTAGCTAAATGTCTGCTAGAGTGGGAACCCATCAGCGATCGCTTAATCAGAGCAAGATTCAACTCAAAGTACTGTAAACGGACCATATTGCAGTGCTATGCTCATACCAATGAGGCAACAGATGAGGACAAAGATGACTGGTATGAGCAATTACAACAGGCCACCAGTAATGTCCCACAGCAGGATCTGCTCTTGATGATAGGAGACATGAATACCAAAGTAGGCTGTGATAATACCAGTGGAGGAGGATATGGGGTATCTCAGTTGTGGAAAAATCAATGACAATGGAGAAAGACTTGTTGACTTCTGTCTTAACAACAGCTGTGTTATTGGTGGCACCATCTTTACTCATAGGGACAATGTCAAATTGAGATGGAGATCGCCAGATAACCACACTGTTAACCAAATTGACCATGTTGTCATCAATAGCAAATGGCGCAGGCATCGATCCCTACAAAATGTGAGGGTACATAGGGGAGCAGATGTCGGCAGTGATCACTACTTGGTCATTGGGTGAAGCTAAAACACCAAAAAACAAAAAACACCAAAAGCAGCAAAAGATTCTTCATGCCAGCAAGTTACGGCAGCCAGAGACAGCGAAAACATTTTCCATCAAATTGAGGAACCACTTTGAAGCACTAGCAGTTAAAGATGGACAAAAGCAAGAGAACGTGGATGATATATGGGGTAATATCAAGGAGGTTTTTACATAGACTGCAAATGAAGTGATTGGCTACAAGAAAAAGAAGGACAAGGCATGGTTAACACCTGGTACTTGGAAGAAGATAGATGAAAGAAGAGTAGCCAAGGAAAAACTACTGAGTGCTAGATAACCCAGACTCATTGAGCAAGCGCAAGAAGAGTATAAGACCAGAGACAGAGAAGTAAAGAGGAGTGCTCGAAATGATAGGAGAACCTTTGTTGAGAAGCGGAACAGGCTGTAGAACGGGGAGAACTGAGTATGGTTTACAAGATCAAGCAGTTGAGTGGACAAAACATAGTTCCAACCATACTCAACCATCTGGAACCAGATGAGCCAGCCAATCCCGCTCCATCCAGTAATATTGAGGGAATAGACAGCCACCCTCCCACCAAAGAAGAGGTAGTGGATGATCTGGTAAAGCATCAGGGATTGACTCCTTGCAAATAGAGCTGTTGAAGGCAGACACATCACATCTACACATCAACCAGCATGTTAACAGACCTTTTTCAGAAGATTTGGGAAGAATACACTATCCCAAAGGATTGGCGCAAAGGTCTCATATTCAAACTGCCCAAGAAAGGACACTTCAGCAACTGGGACAACTGAAAGGGTATTACACTTCTTTCAATTGCCAGCAAGGTTTTCTGTAGGATCCTGTAGAAAAGGGTTGATAGTGCCATAGACCACAAACTGAGAGAAGAACAACTAGGTTTATGAAGGGGGAGAGGATGCATAGACCGGATATTTACAATGGAGCCGATTTGAAAGACTTCAAAAAGGCATTTGATAGTGTCCACCGAGAGAGCTTATAGAAGATACTACAAGCTTATGGAATACCATCCAAGGTTGTACAACTTTTTGGGAAGTTCTATGAACACTTTGAGTGCTCCATTATCCTTGATGGTACATTGACAAACCTTAGAAGTCAGGTCTGGCGTACGGCAGGGTTCAATTCCTGATCACCATTGACTGGGCTATGTACATCCGACCATGCCCGTGGCATTTAATAGACTCTTATCTCTCATTTGGAAGACCTTGACTTCGCCGATGATCTAGCAGTACTATCAGCAACACACACCCACATTCAGGAAAAGTCAGACTGAGCAGATTTGCTAGACAGACCTGCTTACACATAAACAAGCAGAAGACACAGGCATGCGTATCAATGCTCCTGTCTCTTACCCAGTTACCATTGAGAGCCAATCAAGGATGAGAATGATTTCACGTATCTTTGCAGCGTCATTAGCACTTATAATGGAGCCCAAAAAAGACAACAAGGCCTGAATAAATAAAGTAAGAGGAGCTTTTAGCAGACTCAGAACCATCTGAAGTCTAAACAGCTAAGCCTCAGAACAAAGATCAAGCTTTACAACAGCAATGTTAAATCAGTTCTTCTGTGTGGCTCTTAATGTTGGAGAATATTGAAGCAAGATAGAAGCCTTAGGAAGATCTGCAACATCTACTGGCCCAATATCATCTCTAATGTCAACCTGTTTAAAAAGACAAGATCCAAGAACATATCTCAGGAGATCAAGATATGCCAATTAAGATGGCTTGGACATGTACTCAGGATATCTCAGGAAAGGATACCTAAAGTGGCTTTGTATTGGACACCACCTGGGAAGTGCAAACGAGGCAGGCCAAGAACAATAGCGATGGACAGCGGCCTTGTCTCATCAAGTAAATCAAGAGGATGAAGTAATTAGTCCAAGGAGGGAGCACAAACCGGCGATAGGGTGTTGGACGGCCTAGGCTCATCGATGCACGAGAGCATGGTTGTTAGAGGTTATGAGAGGAATGTGTCACAACACACAGTGCATCACACTCTGCTGTGCATGGGGCCGCAGACCAATCAAAGTACCTATGATGACACCGTCCACCCTCGAAAGCTCCTAGAGAGCATCGGGAACTGGACCATGGAGCAGTGGAAGAAGGTCGCTGGTCTGATGAGTGCCATTTTCTTTTACATCACATGGACCGCTGTGTGCGTGTGTGCCATTAACATGGGGAAGTGACGGCACCAGGATCACTGTGGGACGACGACAAGCCGGTGGAGGGAGTGTGATGCACTGGACAATGTTCTGCTGGGAAACCCTGGGTCCGGCCATTCATGTGGACCTAACTGTGCCACCTACCTAAACATTGTTGCAGAGCAGATAAAGCCCTTCATAACAGTGCGTTTCCCTGGTGGAAGTGGCTCTTTCAGCAGGATAATGCACCCTGCCACACAGCACACATGGTTCAGGAATTGTTTGAGGAACTTGATGAAGAGTTCAAGGTGTTGCCCTGGCCTTCAAATTCCCAAGATCCACTGGATGCACTGGACCAACAAGTTTTATCCACAGTGGCCAAACCTTGCAACCTACAAGACTCGAAGGATCTGCTACCAGAGACCACAGGACACCTCCAGGGCTTTTGTAGAGCCCAGGCCTCGGCGGGTCAGCACAGTTTTCGCAGCACGCAAAAGGACCAAGGCAGGCAGGTGGTCACAATGTTTTGGCTCATCAGTGTATATGTTAGCTTCACGTTTTCCTTGCTTCCAATGCTTGCAGCATTGATTAAAGAGTACATTTCTAAAAAATACATAAATAGATAACTAAAATATAAATATCTGATTATTTCTTCCATGACATTAAATGTGTGGACAATTGTCTGTGCATCATAAATTAAGTAATAATATAACCCTCCATTACGCACGTCTGAATAAATCGAGCATAAATCGAGCATAAATCGAGAATAAATCCTAAAGCGTAATGATTATGACAGCTAAAGTTAGAGTTTTACCACAAGTTTTTCTTTGTCCCACCAGCCGTCCTGACACAACCTTCCTGTGGTTCCTTAGCCCGCTAAAGGCAATCCGCCATCTCGTCTGCAAACAATACAAGTGGCTGGTCATCAAAATTGTGTTGGTTCTCTTGATATTAGCAATGCTGGGCTTGTTTCTGTACAGTATGCCAGGTTACATGGTGAAAAAGCTTCTAGGTGCTTGAAAAGCTTTCTCAACGCCTGCAGTATTTGATATAACCTGGTACTTGTTTGTTGAAGTCATATGCATACGGATTTTGTTAAAATTCATTACTGCTTTAATGGGCAAAGCCCAAACTGAGAACAAAGTTCATACATTTTAGGGAAAAGCTGTAAAGGCATTTGGGGTTTTAGCTTTTCAAATTGTAATTGTTACTTTCCAACCAGAGTTGTTAGCTGTTTGTGTGTCAGAAAACTTTGTCTGCATATTCAATGCTGATGTAAAATGTTTTATTTTATATCAATTCGTTTGTTTGGGGTTATCAGATTGTTGGAAGTCATTTCTTCAATGAAAGATGTGTTGTTGTGTGCTTTGGCTTCTACTAATAAATCAGTCATAAAAATAAACTAAACGCAAATTTTATTTATTAACAGTTGATGAAAATCTTGCCACTTTTCAAGAACCAATCCAATCGTGAATTATCTTTGAGCGCAATTTCCTATTATTTTGCAATAAACAGGCACGTCTAAAATCCATTGAAAGCATCAATTGAACAGCCATGTTTGTTCTCCATTAGCGATTCAACACTCGGGTTTCGTTGAACAGCTACTCTTGAACACTCGAGTCCATGCATGAGCACTAATGTGCACCATTACACATGAAGGCATGTTAATCACTGCTTTGAACCTGCCAAAAGTGCATGCCATCAGTGAGACAAACATGTAAAAATTGTCTGTGTTCACAATTTTTAAAAGCTTGTTCAATGATTTTGTCCCACCAGCCGCCCTGACATTGCATTGCTGTGGTTCCTTAGCCCGCTAAAGGCCATCCGCCATCTCATCTGCAACCAATACAAGTGGCTGGTCATCAAAATTGTGTTGGTTCTGTTGATATTAGCAATGCTGGGCTTGTTTCTGTACAATATGCCAGGTTACATGGTGAAAAAGCTTCTAGGTGCTTGAAAAGCTTTCTCGACGCCTGCAGTATTTGATATTACTTAAGTTATTTCAGCTAGAATGATGTATTTGTTTGTTGAAGTCATCATACCTATTTTGTTTAAAAATCATTGCTGCTTTAATGGGCAACTGAGAACGTAAAGTTCATAATTCTTTGGGAACCGCTATAGAAGCATTTGCAGTTTTGGCTTTTCAAATTTGACCTGTTATTTTATTAGCGGTTTGTGTTTCAGAAAACATACAAAATCCAAAAAAATGTCTCATTTCTCTGCATATCCGATGCTGATGTATAATGTTTTTATATCGATTCGTTCGTTTCTGGGGTTATCAGATTGTTGGAAGTTATATTTCTTCACTGAAAGATGTGTTGTTGTGTGCTTTGGCTTCTACTAATAAATCAATAATAAAACAAAACGAGCATTTTATTTGTTAACAGCTGACGAAAACTTTTTCATGCTACATTTTCTGCACCTATACTCGAACCAATCCAACCGTGAATTATCTTTGAGCGCAATTCCTATTCAATATTTTGCAGCATTTAAAATCCATTGTAAGCATCAATTGAACAGCCATGTTTGTTCTCCATTACAGATTCAACACTCGAGTCTATGCATGAGCACTAATTACACATGTAGGCATGTTAATCACTGCTTTGAACCTGCCAAAAGTGCATGCCATCAATGAGACAAACATGTAAAAATTGTCTATGTTCACAATTTTTAAAAGCCTGTTCAATGATTTTGTCCCACCAGCCGCCCTGACATTACATTGCTGTGGTTCCTTAGCCCGCTAAAGGCCATCCGCCATCTCATCTGCGACCAATACAAGTGGCTGGTCATCAAAATTGTGTTGGTGCTGTTGCTTCTGGCCCTTCTGGCCCTGTTCCTCTACAGTATGCCTGGCTATATGGCCAAGAAACTCCTGGGCGTCTGAGAGGAGAAAGCAGTAGATTCATTTAGTACAGGGGTGGGGAACATTGATCCTGGAGGGCCACACTGCAAAAAATGCTTTTCTTACTTACTATTTTGGTCTTGTTTTCAGTCCAAATATCTAAAAAAAGCATTTACTAGACAAGCAAAAGTTGTCGTCTTATTTTGGGGGAAAATAACTCAAAATTAAGGGAGTTTTTGCTTAAAATAAAGAAAATAATCCGCCAATGGGGTAAGACAAATAATCTTAATTCAAACAGAAAACAAGATTATTTTGTTTACCCTATTGGCAGATTATTTTGCTTATTTTAATTTTGAGTTATTTTCCCCCAAAACAAGACAAAAACTTTTGTTTGTCTAGTAAATGCTTCTTAATGTAAGATTTCTTAGATATTTGGACTGAAAACAAGACAAAAAAGTAAGAAAAGCATTTTTTGCAGTGCACTCTCTTGTACCCCTTTTCCACCAAGGCAGTGCTGGTGCTGGTTCGGAGCCAGAGCCTAGATTCAAATCGGTTCTTTGTCTTTCCACACCCAAAGCCCCAGCTCCGAACCAGGAAAAGTGGTTCTTAAGTAGCCATCGCTGGTCTAGAAGTAAGAACCGCTTGCGTCAGGGTTACCGTGACCAACAAGAGGAACACAAACTTGAGATCCACCATTTTTGAAATGGAGCTAACAGCTGCTCGATTGTAATCTCCGTCTATACAGATGACGGTGAGCTGTACGAATGCGTTGGATTCGCTGTGTTTTGTTGCCGATGTAGGATCGTAAAGCCATGAGCATCAATAGTGACGAAACGTTCGCCATTGTTGATAGAAGGCTTGTTCGAGATGCATCTGTGCTGTGCAGACCGATCGCCGTATAACAAGTCAAGCGCTTTTAACAATGTAGATTGTTTCAAAGCAGCTTTACAGTGTTAAACAGGAAAATAATGCAGCATAATTTTATTCAGCCGTATAGCCATTCTGGAGAAAATGGTGATGTCATCAGTTAATTTCAATTATCATACAGTGACAGTGTGGGCTTTAGATCAGTAATTTAGTTTATGTGGTTAATTTAGTTTAATAATTAGATTTATTTGGATATTTAGTTGAAAAATTGAGTGTCCCCAACTGAGCACGCCAAGCCAGAGGCAACAGTGGCAAGGAAACCAAAACCCCATCAGGTGACCAAATGGAGAAAAATAAACCTTGGGAGAAACCAGGCTCAGTCGGGGTGCCAGTTCCCCTCTGGCCAATTAACAAACAGCGTATGATTATTATTCTGGCAACTTTACAGGTAAGAGGTCATAATAGATCGGAATATTCGAAAGATCGGAGGAAACACGCTGGAGACGGGTTTATTGCGGATGACATATCGATTTAAGAATTATTAAATTGTAATATTCGAACAATCGGAGTCATCACGCCGGAGACGGGTTTATTGAGGATGCCGTGTCGATGAGGCAGTTTCAGGGGGAGTCTAATTGCTAACGACCAGTCCAACCAGTCCAACTAGAGCAGACGACTCCTTATGCTTTAGATTCGCTCTTGCTGTATTGATATCATGAGCTGATCTGTCTGCGCAGAGCCGATGCATCTCGAACAAGCCTGGTGTGTGTGTGTTTCCCGCTCCATCGCTAGCATTGCTGAGAAAGATGAGACTAAGGGGAGAGCGGGGCACAACCTAACGCTTTTAGACTTTCTCAGTTTGTGTAAATTCACTTGGGGTTCAGAGTATTTATTTTTTCCCACATTAATTGCACACGTCTAGTACAATTATGTGGTTTTGTTTCATTAATGCAGTGTATACCTTTTTTCTTGATTTACCCCGAAAGAATGGAAGTGAAATGTGACAACATGCCCCATAGGTGGGGTACATTGTGGTGGGGCACAATGTAACATGACCAAATGAGGGCTTAAAATGTTACCTGATATACGGTGTTAATTTCGTCTAACAACCTTTTTTCACTGACAAAAACGAGACAATAACTAAATAAAAACTCGTGTCTTCTGCTGTCAGATCAGCATTAAAGAACTATATCAACTGTTAAATAACAGATATAAGATTACAATAATATCAGATTTGTCTTATTTTAAATAAACACAAAAAACAGAGATGAAAAATAAACTTAAGTAATAAATGTACTTTTGCTATGGTTAAATACATGTTCAGTGATATCGTCCAGAGATTTGTTAATTTTGGCGCTATTTTTTCTCTAAATAATGTTGATATGGCAACTAGTAAATGCACTAAGTTTCGTAATTTTGGCATGTGTGGTAAGGGTTAAAACATGCGCGTTATAACTAATATACAGTGACGTAAGACTGGCTCTGTGGCGGCTCTCTAGCCCGTGGAAAGGCAAACCGGTTCTTAGAAGGCTCGTCAGTCGAACCGGCACTAGCACTGGCTCTGAACTAGCACCCGGTTCATGCTGGTGGAAAAGGGGTACTGCAGAGTTAAGCTTCAACCCTAATCAAACACACCTGAAGCGAATCAAGGTCTTCAGGATTACTAAAGTTACAGGCAGGTGAGTGTTTTTTTCTAAACTCTGCAAGAGAGTGGCCCTCCAGGATCAGCGTTCCCCACCTGATTTAGTAGCTTAATCTCTTCTACATCCTACGTTTGAAATGCATGATTTGTATGTCTGCATTTGGCAAAATAAAGACATCAGTTAACAGTGTCTTGTTCTTCATTGGCACATGTTCAATGTTTTAGACTAGTGTGAGTTTAGAGAATGAAACATATACAACTCACTTTAGCCCTTCATAAGTTCTCTGCCGTTTTGTTTAAAAAATTGCAGAATCAATCCAGTTTGTAACTGTTATTAATGTATAGGTCAAAGTACAACCCTGTATTTTGTTGTATAAGCTCAACTGTATCACTGTAAACACCCCTAAAACGCCCATACAGTACAGGCACTAAAGGCTCATCCTGCTTATAAACCTTATTTAATTTGGGAGCCATGCGTTAAAACTTTGCTGCTCCGATGTACGGCGTCTGGGCTCAAGAGGAACAATGGGCCCAATAACTTTAGCCATAAACATGGAGTCTGGCCGTAAAAAGTATCCATGACAGATTGCTTAGAGCCAAAATGCACAGAAAGTGGTGTCTTTTTTTTCCCCCCAAAATGTTCTGTTATTTTCTTCAGGCAGGCCGACACCCGTCTCTCAAAACTATACAGTATTCATATTTGATTATCGACTCTGTAGTTCATACACCAAAAGATCTTTCTAAACAGATTTTTATTCAGACGCTTCTCTCAATATAACCGTGACATCCTTATCACAAGATGCATGAATGAATGTCAGTATCATAAATGGCATGTGATGCTTCTTGTTGTTTGAATGAAGACATTTTAGCAGGTTTGCTCAAGCCGTCCTGTTGTCCATGTCTATAAAGTTTAGTGACATTTGGACGTTGCACTCAGGCCAATTTAGTATTATGGGTCACAACTAAAAATGTCAAATGATATGGAAACGGATGTGCATATGAACATGTGTTTTGGAAGCACTGAGGGATTTGTAACAAAGACATTTTAGTCAGACATTGCGGAGGCACCTATTGAAACCGTCATTATTATTCCGCTCTTGAGTCTATGGCAGCCCATAGAACCGTTTGCGGGAAGTTATGAAATTTGGCACACAGATAGAGGACTGGCCCAACATTCACCACACCAATTTTGGAGTCTCTAAAACAATCCCTCTAGCGCCACCACCTGTCCAAAGTTTCACTCATGTTTATGCTAATAACTTTTGAACCCTAAGGGATAGAAACACTATTTTTTCCGCCATTTTGAATTTTCTGTTTCGAACTCCTCCAAGGCCATTTTCACTAAAATTGAACCAGATCATCTTCAGACCATGCTGACAAAAAGTTATGGAATTCAAGTTGATTCGTCAAATCGTTTTCGAAAAACACGCGAACAAATTTTATGTAGCGGTTGCAAAAACACAAATAAGGCTATATCTCCTTTATCGTATTCTTTAACGCTTTATCGTATTCAAACCAAACTTGGTACATGTCATCACAAGCATGACTTGAGGCAACATGCAGCGTTTCGGCGCAGCGACACCTACTGGTCTGGAGATACGAAAAATTGCTATTTTGGCTTATAACTTCTGAACCGTTTGTCCAAAAATCATAAAAGTGGTCTCGTTAGATTTAGGACAGCATGCGGAGTCTGATATCCAATTTTACCATATCGGCCATTTTGAATTATGGGCTAAAATGCTGTATTTTATAAACACATTAACGGATTGTTACGAAACTCGGTTTGGGTCATCAACACGATGCCCTGAAGTAGCCTGAAAAGTTTAGAAACACCTCCACCTAGTGCATAATTTCTTTTTTCAAACGCTTATAACTTTGGGTGTGATTGACTTATTTTCATGGGAGAAACTTTTTTTCCTCTCATGAATCCTTGCCAAGTCCAACGATACCAGACTTGCCAGGTTTCGGCGTATGGTTTGTGCAGTGTTGTAATTAAGCGTTTATAAAACGTTAGCTGATATCTTCGAAACCGCTAGTCCGATCGAGACGAAACCAGCGTCAGAAGTTCAGAAACATAGGACGATAGCGAAACGCTTGTGCCCAAATGTCAAAATATTGATAGCAAGGGGGAGTAAAATCCAATCAAAGTCAGGTGTCAGTCATTTTTTACATGTTTTTTCATATAAACGTCTATAACTCCAAAACAAAATGAGATATTTTCACCAAAATTGACACGCCTGGGCCCACTCTATTATAGCGCCCACTGGGCACTGATTGTGCCTCTTGGTGGCGCTATAATAAAACAAAACATGAAATTCCCTTTTTTTCCAGCCTTTCTGTCTAGAATCATCTCATTGCTGACGTTTATCTGACACTCCCAGCCATTTTGGCATGTCTTGTCTTCTTATTTGCGCTTGGCCCCGGCATTGCTATATTTATAGCAGCTATATTTATTCTTGTCACAGTTCCATAGTTATTAGGTGGGGGGGCAATTCTTAACTCATTTAATGCACAGCCTCAGTTATCTTATTATTGATTAGTCAAAGCTATTATTTGATTGGCTGCTGGTGGCTTTTTTGTTGAGATCTTCAACTGAGTTTATCATGGCTTGTTTAACACTTACCCTTAAAGACGATATACATCAAATGTTCCTTGCACGACTGCTGCGTTTAATTGTAGTGCCCTCTATGGGCAGAATTAGACACAATTTGGCATGAACCCTCAGAATGTCCTGCTGTCTGTGTGTATGAAGTTTCATTAAGATCGGACAATGCATTAAACAAATATAGGAAATTTAAATAGGCATCACCAGACCATTTAATTAGCATTCCGTCTTTGCGTTGATCTTTGACAACTCAAAATCCTTTTGATAACATTAGACGGTCTGAGAATTCTAAACTAAAAAAGCAAATATTTTTTAAAATGAGTTATTTTATGCATTATACAGCCACCCTAGTGTCAGACAGACGTGTGTGTGTGATTTGAGAGCGTTTTTTTTTTTTTTTTATAGACGGCCCAGAATTGTTTTAGAGCAGCAAAAATTATTAGCAAAGCTGTACAAAATACCATATTTTAATGAACATTTTGGCCGATAATTCTTTATACTTGAAAGCTGATGAACGATATATTTGCTGATAAATCAAAATTATTTACATTTTTGAGAGCCTGATTACAAAAACCTCAGCATTACAATCCATGTCCCAAGCACACAATTATAATATTCTTATTATGATTTTATGTAGCTGATATGACAGACTTGCGCTGCACATGTTGCTCTTAACCGTATTTTCCTTCTTTTTTTTGTGAAATTTCAATAATATAATCAAGCAATTCAAACTAGGGATGCACCGATAGGATTTTTTGGGGCCGATACTTGTCACTCTTATTTGAAATTGTCATTAGAATAGAGCATTTTGATCATGTTTTAAATCAGTAAAGTAAAAAATAAAAAATTAGCTTATAGCCTACTAGCTAGTTTATTGCTGCATTATCAAATAATTTCTAATAAACATAGATTGGATCCTTTTAACATTCAGCAGGCCAACACTACCTGAACCGTGGTCATTTGTCAGAAATGTAGGTTAATATCTAATTGTATTTAATTTGTAATGTAGACATGTATTAAATGAGTAATAAAGGCCAAAGTGCAGACTATTTTTGTCATAAACTTGCAGTTATGTGCATTTGGATTTATGTTTATTGATTGATTTGTGTCTATTGGGTTGAGATCTGGTGACTGTGGGGGCCATTTTAGTCCAGTGAACTCATTGTCATGTTCAAGAAACCAATTTGAAATGATTGGAGCTTTGTGACATGGTGCATTATCCTGCTGGAAGTAGCCATCAGAGGATGGGTACATGGTGGTCATAAAGGGATGGTCATGGTCAGAAACGATGCTCAGGTAGGCCGTGGCATTTAAACGATGCCCAATTGGCACTAAGGGGCCTAAAGTGTGCCAAGAAAACATCCCCCACACCATTACACCACCACCACCAGCCTGCACAGTGGTAACAAGGCATGATGGATCCATGTTCTCATTCTGTTTACGCCAAATTCTGACTCTACCATCTGAATGTCTCAACAGAAATCCAGACTCATCAGACCAGGCAACATTTTTCCAGTCTTCAACTGTCCAATTTTGGTGAGCTTGTGCAAATTGTAGCCTCTTTTTCCTATTTGTAGTGGAGATGAGTGGTACCCGGTGGGGTCTTCTGCTGTTGTAGCCCATCCGCCTCAAGGTTGTGCGTGTTGTGGCTTCACAAATGCTTTGCTGCATACCTCGGTTGTAACGAGTGGTTATTTCAGTCAAAGTTGCTCTTCTATCAGCTTGAATCAGTCGGCCCATTCTCCTCTGACCTCTAGCATCAACAAGGCATTTTGGCCCACAGGACTGCCGCATACTGGATGTTTTTCCCTTTTCACACCATTCTTTGTAAACCCTAGAAATGGTTGTGCGTGAAAATCCCAGTAACTGAGCAGATTGTGAAATACTCAGACTGGCCCGTCTGGCACCAACAACCATGCCACGATCAAAATTGCTTAAATCACCTTTCTTTCCCATTCTGACATTCAGTTTGGAGTTCAGGAGATTGTCTTGACCAGGACCACACCCCTAAATGCATTGAAGCAACTGCCATGTGATTGGTTGATTAGATAATTGCATTAATGAGAAATTGAACAGGTGTCCCTAATAATCCTTTAGGTGTATGTGTATATGTGTGTGTGTGTGTGTGTGTGTGTGTGTGTGTGTGTGTGTGTGTGTGTGTGTGTTTTGTTTGACATGATAGATTTGACAAAAGCTTGAGCTGACAGTAGAGTAGCTTGAGATAGGACACAGGAAATGTATAGATATTTAACAATATCTGTAAAACTTTCATCAACCAAAAAGTGTTAATGGGTGAAATGTAAATATTATTACTGAGTTAGAACTCTATTCTTATTTATTTTTAATAAGTGCTCTATTTAGGTAAAACCACACTACAAAAAATACTTTTCTTAGTATTTCTGTCTTTTTCCAGTCCAAATATCTAAAAATTCTTAAATCAAGATACTTTTACTAAGGAAAATTACATATTTTTTCTTGATTCCTGGGGAAATGAATTGAGTTTTTGCTCGAAACAAACTAAATATATCTGCCAATGGATTAGAAAAATAATCTTGTTTCTGTTTGGGACTGAAACAAGATTCCAAACAGAAACATTATTTTTCTTACCCCATTGGCAGATATATTTGCTTGTTTTAACCAAAAACTCACTTCAATTTCATTTTCCAGAAAATAAGAAAAAATATCTAATGTCATTTAACTTATCTCGTAAATGCATCTTGAATTAAGAATTTTTAGATATATTTAGACTAGAAACAAGACAAAAATACTAAATGACAGCATTTTTTGCAGTGCACACAAGGTAAAAAGTAAAAAAAAAGTTATATATATTTCTATATCTAGAATGGCTTTAAGGTATTTAGTCTATAAACACAAATACAAATGCACACTGCAAGTTTATGACAAAAATAGTCTGCACTTTGGCCTTTATTACTCATTTAATACATGTCTACATTACAAATTAAATAAAATTAGATATTAACCTACATTTCTGACAAATGACCACGGTTACAGGTGTTACCACAGTAAATCCATGATAAATGTTGGCGCTGTTTGAAAAGTATTTTAACTGAATCGCCTTATTTCCAGGTTAGTGTTGTTGATTAAGTCTGATTTGATTGAATTTAAATCCAGTTAAACTGCACTGAGAGATTCGCAGCTCGTACCGGAGACCTCTGCACCGAACTCGAACACTGCTCACGGGCTGTTTAGTGGTCATGTGATCGAGACACTCAGCAGGTAAACACATTTGTTCAGAGTCAGAGCTCGAGTTGAGCAGAGCACAAGTAGAGCGGTTTCGTGCCGTTTCCCTGCCCTAAAATCTAGCACTGCCACCTTGCGTTGACATCGTGAAACTGCAGGATTTGTAAATTATCCGTGGCGGGCCACATAATATATTTTAATAGACACGCAGCGGGCCGTTTGAAATTCATCAACTTTGGACACTCCTGCTTTACAGTAACGTTATTATCAAAAGAATCACGAAGATGGAAATGACTCCTTTGAACAAGCAAACACATGAGTCACATTCCTGTTCGGATCACTAACGCGTTGTGGAGCCACAAACGCTATATCAGCTCGTTCCTTAGGTTGTTTTCTTCAAAATGAGACCCTTTTCATGGCCAAATGACACTGTGATATGTCACTGATGTCCAGATCAAAACATGTGATGCAGACAAATACTCTTATTATCCTTCGTTTTGATCGTCTCTGTTAGCCGTGATTTTTGATGACGGCATCACATATCGTGTCATACGTCAAAAAAGCTGAGTATCTCTATAGACACGTCGATCATGCTTCTAGACCAATCAGAGCCCGAGATCTCCCTGTCCAAAGTTGAGGAGGCGGAGCCTTCTTTTCGATTCAATGCAGATGAGGAGGAGTTATTAGATAGTTTACACAGATTAATCTCAATAACTTTTTTTGGGAAGGAGATATCAAGAAAATTATTTGTCCCCCTGTTTACTGACACCTAGTGGAATCCACAGAAACTTTCTGAAGGGAAATAGACCAAACAGAAATATTAAAAAAATACAAAAATAAATCGAAATATGACTTTTTAATCTATGTTTAACACAAAATTGTGAATAAATACAATATAATACATGCAATAAAATAGTGTTTTCTGTAAAAAGAGACCATTTTTATTAGGGGTGGTGAAAAAAATCGATTATCGATTAATCGCGAGTATGTTATGGACGAGCATGAATCGATCATTACATTTTCAAAAATCGATTTTTTTATTTATCTAAACCTGACTCTACCACCGTGTGTGTGTGTGTGTGTGTGTGTGTTCATTAGATGAATGTAAATCTGTCGTTAATGCTGAGATGATTCTGAGGGAACACTCTAGAAATCCTCCCGCCTCGCCTCCTCTGGAGCTCAGGCACATTAGCATTAGCGCGTTAGCACGGCTCAGATTCGCGCACAAACACCGAATAAACGCCTTCAATCCGCAGATTTATGAGCGCTTCAGATGAGCGAGCGCGACACACATCGAGGCGATCCTGAGGACGCGATGAGCGGATCTCACACTCACACACACACACACACACACACAGCCGGACTGATGCTGGAAACACACCGCAGCTCCGCTGCACCGACCCGCGGCTCCCGCTCACGGAACCGAACGGGCCTCGACACTCCTCCGACACGAACCCGTTTTTCTCCTGTCGTTTTTTTCCCTTTTGTCTTTCTCACGTCAGGAAACGAACGAGAGGAGCTCGAGCGTTCCACGCGTTCCCGCCCCCCTCACGCGCGCACCGCATCCATCACTCTTGACATTTTGTCACTGTGTTCTACAGTACAGTATATAAGCTGAAGCTACAGTAAGTTGTTCAAAAATGTTCATTTTGTCTTCTTAATGATTAAATTGGACAATTTTCTTCTAGAAAGACAAGGTGTTTGGAGAGAGAACTTCTTCTTTACCTTGACATGTTTCGACTGCAACCTGCAGTCTTCCTCCACCTGAACACGTTGTCTTTCTAGAAGAAAATTGTCCAATTTCTACAGTATGTTGGTTCTGATCTACTTCCTAAAGGAAATAAGCCTTTCATTTATTTGTTATTGTTTAGTTCAACTTGATGAGTCACAACACAATGTGATGTATTCATTTCTACACTACAGGACAAGTGCTTTGAGTTGTTGTTACTCAATAAAAGAGTTAAGTAATTCAGTAGCTGACTTTTTTTTTTATACTGCAATCACTTTGTAGTGTATTTTCGTTTACTGTTGTGAGATGGAAAATCAATAATCGCTAATCGAGAATCGTTAATAATCGAAAATCGACTGTAATCGAATCGGGACTTCAATAATCGTAATCGAATCGAAAAACCAGACAGATTAACCACCCCTAATTTTTATCAATTTACTCCAATGTCTGTGGGTATGGCGCTCTTTTAAATTCAGATATGCCTAATTCTCTAAAAAAAAAATCTATGTTGCAGAGCTTAAGTGATTAAAAATGAACATATCGGCTGATATATCGTGCATCCTTAATCATTTTACACAGATTGCTGGAGTGGATTACCAGTATTTTTTAACTACTGAAGAAAAACAAGTGGTTAACATGAGCTTGTGGGCAAGTTTTACACAAACCAACAGCATGCAAACATCTTTCCACACAACATGACGACAGTGAACAGGTTTTAAGATAGAATTCAAAACCTTTATTACAAAAATAAGTTACACTCACCTCATTTTACAGTATAAAACAATTTATTTGCTGGAATGCAAAAACGTTGTTGGCCACCAACAATAGTTTAAAACTGCTCACATCTTTTCAAAAGGTTGCAATGTTACAGCTTTATCGAGAGGGAGTTAACTGTGTACAAAACCGGTTGAATGGTTCGGTCACCTGCTTGCTATATATGGAATATAAACTGAAGCTGCAGTGTCCCTTTTTCTGCAGACACAAGTTCATCTCTTGCCTGTGATGATGGCGGCCACCGGAAAGCGGCAAGCATTAAAATTGATCGTTCGACAATGGTCATGATTGATCATAAAACCGACATAATTCATGGAACTGGCGTTCGCGAGAGCCGAGCGAAAAAAGGACACTGCAGGGCTTAGCAAATGCAGCGGATGCATTTGGGATGTTTAAGCCAATACAAAAGTAACATTTTATTCCAAACTATCATACAATCATACACCCAGTAACTACATAATCTGAAGAAGCAAGGCAGCTAATTCAGCTGAAAGGAGGATAAAAGCAGGGCTTGTTCCAGCTCATCATATGAGATTCATTTGCATGCCCAGTTTCACTGTTTGCAATGTCAGAGCAGCAGCGGATTGACTATATTACATTAAGAATATCTGCTGAGCCGCTGCCCTTGTGCATATTTCATAAGAAACAAGCCCTGCTCCTATGCTTTTTTTTGTTTGTTTGTTTTAAGTGTCCCTATTTACAGTACAGGCAGGGTAGTTGAATCCTCTCTACTGAGGTAGTTAACCGACCCTTAAAAAGACAAGTTCTGAAAAGAACCACGTTCCTGGAATGCCTGACTTGTCCATGCGAGGTGGTTACACCAAAAACCCGCAGATGTTCTCTACCAGAATCCAAACGTTTTAGGTTAACATGGACATTCCCACAAAAAAAAGCACAAAAATATACATCAGCATCAAGCTCCTCTGAGCCACTTCAAACACAGGAGGGAAAAAAAGAAGAAAAAAAAAAAAAAGAAAGTGCAAAACAAATCTGACGTATTGGTATCCTTGAGAGTCTTCAGTCCCAAAATGTGGCATGTTTAGGCGTGACTATGTAACCGGGGGCAGTAGCGAGTTCATTGATTTAGATGGGCTCCGAATGTGAGAATGGCAAGTTGGGGATTTTTTTGAGGGTTTGTCGGGAGTGGCAGTACAGGAGATATGCTTCAATACAGGCTGGAATATCATCAAGTTTAACCTTATGAACACTGGTAGCATCCGGTGTAACCCCATACAACAAGTCAGTCTTCATACTACCTGGTCAGGACCAGCCTCGACCCCCTTTCCCTGGTGGAACAAAAAGATACGCATGCTTTATTTATGCAAACACAGGCAACGGTATATAATCAGTCAGGCTCATGCAGGACCTTTACAACAGAAGCACAGGAGACGGTTATCCAAAGCCTCGGAAAATATGGCCCATTTGATCTGAAGACATCGCAATATCCATGTTGATATTAATCTGTGTGCTAAAGAAGCTCAGTCCAGTTTAATCTGAGATGCATTACAGCAGAGGCTGAAAGATCAGGGCCCGTATTCTTAAAGCTCCTGATTTACCGTAAAAACTTCGGTTCAGGACCGATCTGAGAGCAACCGAGCGGGGAACATACAGAAACTTTTATCTTAGTGAGGAGATACTGCAGGGCTAACCCCGTTGCTACGTATGACACAGTCTTCTGAAGACTGTGATTGGTCGGTTGTTTTAAGTATAGAGTCTATATAAACCTTCACTTTGAAATTACAGGCTTCCTTTTTCCTGTTTTACCGTATTCCCTCCCACACGTGTAATATACTTTATTTTTTATTTTCCATGCTGTTAATGTTGTACTTAACTACTTAAGCTCTGGGACCATTTTAGCGGATTTCCGCCTGGATTTGGCCGACCCAAATTGAAAAGCATCCCATACACACATACAGTGTCTCTAAATACACAGTTTGGGTGTCATTTTACAGGAAACCCTTTGAAGTTTCATAAAACACTGAAAAAAAAATAAAATAAAGGCGCCTTTTGATTTTTTGGGTTATAAATTCAGTTTTGAAGTGTGTAATTTATGTGTGCTCTAAAGGGGTGTAACGGTACACGTATTTGAACCGAACTGTTTCGGTACAGGGCTTTCGGTTCGCTGCACCGCATACAGTCGGCTTGTTTTAAGCGTGGAACACACTTCAATCCGAGTTCCCACGCAAACATATTAAGTATCAGTCCATTTTATCACGAAATTCAAACGATAAATGCCGTTTTGACGCTCTTTAATGTGGCGTGACTGATCACAGTTCAAGCGTCCGCGGTCATCTGTGAACGCGATCATCTCTTCCTGAAGCATAAACATGAATGAACATCTGAAGGTATGCTAAGGATACATTACAACTTACTGTCATGCATCATATGTGGTGTAATCGCTCAATCAGTGTTTCAACGGCGGAAAGACGTCAATTTAACTGCTTTAAACTAAACAATGTCATGTAGCATCACTTGACCTCAGGCAGTCATTCAGAGGTCACTAGCGAAATCAACTCTTTCACTAAATATATGCTCTATATTAGCCGTTATATTCATTATATTAGCCTATATATTCATTATATTCTACTGAACCTGTTAGTGATGTCTCGATTATTTCATGCATGTTAAATAAACCTGTCATGAAAATGACAGACACTGTGTATAAGTGATTATATTTCAACAACGAATTGGAGAACTATTTTATAATTAGATTTAGAAGATGCCTCATGTGAGGTTTACATGTTTG
This sequence comes from Romanogobio albipinnatus, assembly GCA_023566225.1. Taxonomy (NCBI): domain Eukaryota; kingdom Metazoa; phylum Chordata; class Actinopteri; order Cypriniformes; family Gobionidae; genus Romanogobio; species Romanogobio albipinnatus. The sequence goes on along the minus strand of CM042249.1, from coordinate 4,421,039 downwards.
CATAGTTATTTGAGTGTTGATTATTATACCTAAAAATAAATAGCAACTGAATTTAGGCTAATAGTTTGGGCTCCGGTGTTAATCTTTAATATTAATGTGCAAGTAAAGGCTCCCTATATAGTTTGTCGCAATATCTTCAATACACTTTTAGTTATAATTTAATTCATTTAAGGACAGACACTTATTTTTCAGTAAACCACTGTTTAATAAAATAAATAAAAAGCAATTTTGTAAAACTGCTGTACCGAACTTTAACTTCAAAACCGAGATACGTACCGAACCGTCAATTTTGTGTACCGTTACACCCCTAGTGCTCTAGCACCCTGCAGACAGTTTGGGCCGTTTTCACTAGACTCAAGAAAATACTGGAAAAAATTATTGTCTGTATCATGTATGCAAGATTTATTCAAATGGTTCTGAAGGGAGGACCCCTCCCCACCCCCCTAATATTGCATTTATACCACTGTGCATGGGTATGGGGGGGGGGGGGGGGGACAGGCGGAAATTATTATTATTTTTTTTTAAAGGTCATATTCCTCCATTCAGATTAATTTGAATAAATCTTGCATAAGAGGCTTTCTGAATTACTTTCTTCTTCACTAGGATTTTCGCTTTCATTTTAAGAGGAAACGCCCACCTTTCTTAGAATTGTGTCACTAGGAGCTACTCATGGCATTAAGATTTTGGTAACACTTTGCATTAGTTAACATGAACTAATAATGAACTGCACTTATAAAGCATTTATTAATCTTTGTTAATGTTAATTTCAACATTTACTAATGCATTATTAAAATCTTGTTGACATTAGTTAATGCAGTGTGAACTAACATTAACAAACCATGAACAGCTGGATTTATATTAACTAACGTTAACAAAGATGAACTAATGATGAACAGAGGTGTTGTTCATGGTTAGTTCATGTTAACTAATGCATTAACTAAAGTTAACTAATACAACCTTATTGTAAAGTGTTCCCAAGATTTTTCATGAATACGGGCCCAGATCATAAGCCTATTGAGTTTCCTAAAGAGTCAATCTTTAGACTAGTTTTACAATCCTCTGAGTGCAAGAGTGTTAATACAGGCATTTTAAAAGCCTCTCATTTAAACTTCAGTAGCAAAAACAGTGTGTAAGTTTGTTCAAATGGTAAGTTTACATGATTAAATAATCTTCCATTTGTTCAATTAGTAAAAACATGCAGGGTTTGTTTTAAACTAGATTTGTAGTGTTTTTTAAATGTTGCATTTGGAGAATCTACTTTGCAGGATGTTTAAGATGAGATTGTACGATATTTTCCTTCATATTTCATGCATATTAAAGAGATGATAAAGAGACTTGATTGTAAAGTGTTGCCACATTTACATTGCACATGAGGTGGGGTTTTTTGTTTTGTTAACAACTGTTTAATACTCCATGTTGGAGTAGACGGTGGCTGGAAAGCGGTATGCTGAAAACAGGCTAAAAGATCAATGGATTAAATGAGATAGATCGACCCTCTACAAATGTTTTTCCGGCTGCATGACTAGCGCAAACATCAATATCTGAAAAATAAAGATATTTTAGCTATATTGCCCAGTCCTCTATACTTGTGCTACAGTACTTAAAGACATAAGCAGCAGAACAAAACAAATCTTAAGCGCGGTGAATGTGATTTCCAGAAATTAAAGGAAAGTGCAAACCTTTGGTCCATTTCGTCCACAAGGTGCCTTGCATATGTAAGCAATATGAAAAGGAGGGGAAGGAAAAACAAACGCCAAAACATGTATTTTGATCACTATGTCCTTTGTCATGATAAAGTCCACTTAAAAAGACTGAAAATCTAGCCTACAGGGTTTCAAAACCTCCTGCCAACACTCCAGGAATGCTCCACCCACACATCACGTACCAATCGACATCTCTGCTGGACGCCTCCTCTGGAGCCTCGACTGCCTCGGCTGGATCCCAGACCCGCGCGCTGAGAGAAACCGGCCCGTCCTCTGGGAGCGCTGGAGCCGCGGCCTCTGGACAGTGTGGGGCCACGGGCTCCTCTGTTGCCTCTTCCTCTAACGTGAGCTTGAAAGTCGTCGTAGCCGTAGTAGGGATCGTCATATCCGCCTCGGTAGTTGTGATAGTCATAGCCGTAGTAATCGTAATAATCTTCATAGCTGTAATAGTCATGGGGATACGAATAACCTCCCCGAGCACCTCGTCCTCTCACTCTTGTTGGGGCATGCATATGGGGTGGGCCGTAGTAATAATATTCATCATACCTGGAGAAAAAAAAAAAAAAATGCATGTGGTTTAGTAACTAGATATCATTCAGTCTTCTATTATGCCCTATTACAAATCTTGATGTTGTTCTACTAGAGCAGGCTTTCCTGCTTGAATGTTACACTGCCAGTAATGCTCGGTTTATGAGGGCATAATTAAGGGCGTGGCCACTTGAGTGACAGGTGAATTGCAACTATGGTCGAGCTAGGTGGACGTGTTTTCAGCATTTTCAGTTATCCGGGGGTGCTTCTCAATTCTCATTTGTGCATCCTTGTTTCCTTTCCTAGCTTCCTTTCCTCGCATCTCATCTCCACTCCTTCAGGATGCGAGGGAAGGATGCAAGGAAAAGACACGAGGACGGAGGAATTGAGTCAAGTGAAATGATATATCCTTGCTCCCTTTAGCGTCACTTCAAAGCGTCGTCAAATAATGACGACTCTACACCCGATGGATTTAGTTTGCACATCAGGATTCTTGAACATTAGAGAGAGATAAGTCTTTATATTGTAATAGTTTCAACCATAGAGATATGTATACGAAGATGCCCCATTAGCGATTAGTTTCTATGGTTTCCTATAGTTTTCAAACGGTCAAAGCTGGTCGTGAACGCGCTTCGTGAATATTCAAATGTTGCTTGTGCGTCTGCAACCGTAGTTATACACAAGCATGTATGAAATGAATATCTATACATCAATAGACAGAAGCAGATGAGTTAGGATTTCGTTTATCATTAATGGTAGATCATTCTGCATATGCTAAAAAATATTTTCTTAATCTCATTAATATTGACCATCAGAGAACTCTACAGACACATTGCTCAGCTTTCAATGAACGCACTGAACTCATTATAAACAAGTTCATTGGAAAGAACTCAAACCATCAACCAATCAGCCATCAAAGTAAATCAATTATAAAAATAGTATTAACTTGGCTAGTAATGTGTTTAATAAACATCAATATAGCCTTTTTATTCAACCCATGTTTTAAGTAATCATCATAGGTATTATCTGAAAGCTTAAATTCTCAAGAAACATCCTAAAAAAATTTCAAAACTATCAACATCACATACCTGAATTTAAACCATTTTTAAGAAAAGGGAAAATTATAAATTATGAGTCAAAAATTATAAATTATACATTTGTTTAAAATATGAAAACACAAACCAACACATTGTCACCTGTGAAGTGTGATCCAATTTCTTCGGGAATTTAAATCACGCTGGGCTTTACAGAGGCTGTTGTTTTTATGCGAGTGATGATTGACAGCATCTGAAGTGTTGACGTGTGTTGACCGTTCTAAAATGGCGGCACGTCGACGTGCCTGGAGAGGTCGAATGGGGCATCTACGTATTTATATCTATGGTTTCAACCCCTGCAAAATACCTATTTATTTAATATTACCAGTTATTAATAACAACTAATTATTCCTTTAGTTGTTATTATTCCTTAACTGCTTTTTATTTGTTGTTTATAGTATTACATTTTTTTATTTTCTTGTGTTTATATATAATTCTGCAACTGTCAGTTGTTATTTGACATACATTTGTGTCTTGTACATGTAAAAATAATAATAATAATGAATAAACTGTGAACCTCCCGATGCAATTAGAGAATTGCGATGTCCTACAAGATGGCTGAGCTCGGTCGGTTTCCGGGTCATAGGATGGAGGACGGAGGAGCAAGGAAACGAGGAGGGATACTGAGAAGCACCCCGGGATTGACGCGCTGGCAAGATGGCGACGGCCCTCTTTAGGCTTCAAAAATGCTCTTCGGAAACCTACGGGTGACGTCACGGACACTACGTCCATTTTTTGTTTTTTACAGTCTTTGGTTTCAACGCACTAACTCACTCAACCAGGCCCCGCCCCTTTATTCTGAGTATTAATTATTTAAATGAGGAATATTGTGACGCGTTTGTTCCTGGAAGAAAACTCAAGACTACAATGGAGGCGTTTCAGAAGTTCAGAAACACTGACACTGATATAGAGAAGAACTAACAGCAACATTACACACTAAAGACAGTATAACAGGTCCCCTTTAAAGCATTCAGTACACTGGTTATCTTCCAGGGTAAAATTCACCTATATAAAAGTGGATTTTTTTATAACAATTTTACTTGCCGACTGGAGAAGTAGCCGGATTAAAACGTCAATAACAAAAAAAAACTAGGAAATCGCCAAAACACAAGAATGACTCTGATTTTATGACACTTATAGTAAGTGTATAATGTAGTGAAGGTAACAGTTGTGCTGTTGAGTGTGTGTGCAGGTGTGTGAGCGTTATTGTAATTTAAGTACACTACTTGACAGCTTCATCCGCCATTAGTATTCACTAGTGTTTGTTAGCTCTAAAAGCTCCTGTCGGCTGCTGTGTTCAGACATAAGGTGTGTTTGATGTTTGCTATATTCTATTCTAGCTTCTTGGAGCAAATAAAATAAGTGAGTTCATATATCTGACTGCTTGTATTCATTTGCAAAAATGTAGCCATGTGAGGTAATATAAAAAATTGAGGATGCAACGCATCGCGATATTGAATTGAATCGTTGGCATTATAATCGTAATCGAGTTGAATTGTGAGACCAGTGATGATTCACACCCCATCAACCGCATTTCATTACTGAATGATTCAGCGTTTTGAACGAATCAAAGATTCAATGACCCGTTCATAAACGACTGCCTCATTCTTGAATGAATAACTCAATCAGGGCTCAACCTGTTTTTACAACAACAACAAAATTTGTGTTGAAAATAATTTATTCGTAAGCAATATTCTCACCAATGTTCAATCAGCTTTGACATATTTAAATATTTACCTTTTATAAATTGTATTTTCCGTAATCTTATTAAAAAATAGGCTATGCTTCAGCTTTCATTTAATATTCTTGAATTTGATCAATAAATTAAACTAGAATAAGACACTATAGGGCTGTTACCAATCAAATTAAATAATTTACACTGAAAAATTACAACTGCAATAATGTTATGAGTTTGTTTAAAATATTTTGGTAACACTTTATAATAACTACACGCTATGAAGCATTAGTAAATAGTTAATTCATCATTTATAAAGCATTAATAGGCAGTTTATAAATACAGCTATAAATGCTTTATTCTTGATTTATAAGCATATCTATAATGCGTTTAATAATTGTATTTTCATACTTTATAAATGATCAATTTATCATTTCTAAATTACTACATTATTTACAAACCAGTTATTTAGGATTTGCCAGTGGTTCATCCGATCATTTAGAAAGTGTAAGTAAAGGATTAATAAACGATCTAAATGTACATTTATACATATTAATTAGACATATAGTAATAACTACCGAGTGTGTTAATAAATGCTTTATTAACATGCATTTCCACTGTAATTCATGATTAATTTAGGTAGTTATAAAACATTTAGTAGTTGTCAATTAACTCTTTGAGAGCGTCACGTTTTTTCAGTGTCATGTTTTCAATTGTGATGGTATTCAGGAAAACAGCACTCTTGATTGTATAACCATCATATGTTAATTTATAAATATAACAACTCCACATTTTGAATGTTTACTACAGTGAGTTTCTCTGTATGAGCGGCACTCATTTGGTTTTGATTTCTCCTCGAGAGGCTGCGCGAGCGTCAAGAGCTCAACCTTGTTACCATCAGTTCATTATACATTATATATTATCCACTACCGATCTCCACTTACACTAATGAATGCAGAATCATTCTTGCATTTTGGTGATTCTCTAGTTATTTTTGTTATTGATGTTGTTTTAATCAGGATGCGTCCGGTCGGGCAAGTAAAATTCTCTTTCACTTGCCCTTCAAAAAATCCACTAAGCCTCTTCAAATTCAGCGTTAAAGCTGCACTATGTAACTTTTTTCAGTAAAATATCCAAACACCACTAGGCCAGTGTTATATATTTTGATCAGTTGAGTACTTACAATATCCCAAATGTTTTCAACTATTTGTAAATCGTATGAAATTGCTATATTAATAAAGGAACCGGGACGTGTGAAGGCGTGGCCTGTTGATGACATCATATCTGCGTTCCCCTCGGTTTCCGGTTTTATTCTGCAGAAGCGCTTTCCTCTCACTGCAGTGTGAACAAGTGTCATAGCAGCCGGCGAGAGAACGCACAGAGTAACGTCATCCCATCATCCACACACTCAGATGTGTGTAATATGATCAGCAGAGCTGCGTTACCTCACACTCATGAGCGGAGGAGCGGAAGTGGCGACTGTGGCATAATAAAAGTCCCGCTGCTCGCGAGGCGTGTGTTGCGCTCTTCTTATTAACAATCGCTCCAGCGGTTCCTCAGCTCCACAACACTCGGTCCTGCTCTGCTTCAGACTACAGTAACGTTAATAATCACATCAACATGATTTCTGCCCGAGTCCTATCCCGATTCTTTCCCACCGGCTGTGAGCTGAAGACCACATGTCCCAAGAGTCTTTGCTCAAACGTGCCGTCATCAAACTACGCCTTTGATTTGAACAGGCGACCTCTAGCGGACGGAAAACGTACATAGTGCAGCTTTAAAGTCGAGCCCTGTCAATGACTCATTAAGACGGTCACTTGCCGCCACCTACTGGTGGTTTAGATTCATGTTTAAAAGTATCATTCTTTCCAACATTTCTTACAGTGTTAATTTTGACAGCAAATTTTGATTTAGTTTTAGTCATATTTTAGTCACCTGAATTGTTTTGAGTTTTAGTCTAGTTTTAGTCGACTAAATATTATACGATTTTAGTCGACTAAATACAGTAGATTTAGTCTCCTAAAATCTAATGAGTTTAGTTCAATTGTAATACATTAAGCATTTGATCATCACATAACCGACTGTCACTTGAACTGACATTTTGACATCATTTTGTTTTTGACATTAAAAATACACGAAAGACCTCAATTCACTTTTTTTTTAAACATCTATATAGTTTTTATAACTTTGTATTTCTGTTTTAGTTAGTAGGCCATATCAGGTTAAGCTAAAGCTTCAAATAAGTTTGTTTATTTATTTATTTTTAATTTCAGTTAACATTTATTTAATTTCAAGTAATGAAGATTTTTTTTAATGGTTTTAGTGAACTATTATAACCCTGATACTTTATTGAATGTGTGTCAAATACTGGTCTTTCCTCCTGCCTATGAATTAAATGGGAATTAAATGAAGTACAGTTTATTGTGTAACCAAAAATGAATATATAATGCATGACTTAATTATAATCAAGCTCGAAATACACCGGGACTCTTATTTTGAAATGTCTGTGCCTCTATTGCAGTTGCCAGGAGCTCATTCAAGTTCAGATGATGGAGATAAAATATGCATTGTTACGACCGTCTAAAACACATTACTATATAAACATCATAAAGTAAACAGTCATTATTCATCAGCATTAGTTCATAAACAATTGCCTGGCATAAATGTGTGTTATTCATTGATTGAGCCGCTCTGGAGCGCTGGATTGGTGATGTGTGAGCCGTGTTCTCCAGCGGTTAGATCCGCACGTTCAGATCAAATGTGCGCATCTGTGACACAGGACATCAGTTCTGACTGGATCTCTTCCCTAATCGTCCCTCCCTAACATTTTCGCTTCTTTTTTTTTGTTGACGAAAATGACAGTTGATTTTCCTCATAGTTTTTGTCATCCAACACTAGTTTTTATTTAATTATCGTCTCGTTTTCGTCAGTGTAAAAAGGTTGTTGACGAAAATTATTTGTTAACGAAATTAACACAGATTTCTTATTTGTATATTCAAAAATTGTTTGTGTGCTGTGACTTCAGAAGGGCGGTATATAGCACATTAGTCCTATGGACTTTTGTTCTGATACTTTAAGCACATGGAAAATTCTGCCATGTTTCTCCATTTGTGTTCTGGAGAAGAAAGTTGTGACAACACTCATGAATGCCTTACATTTGAGTTTTAGCAGCTTGTCTCTGGGCCTTCCGCTCTTTCCTCTTCTGATCAGGTGGCTTTGCAAAGACGATTTCAATTGGTTCCCCTTCCAAATCCTTCCCATGCATTTCGGCTAGAGCCTGTGGAAAACACTGATTAAAACCTGTGCATAAATTACCAACAACCTCTAAAAGGATGCAGAGGAAGAGATAATTACCTTAACAGCACCATCTCTCTCCTCAAAGTGGATGAAGGCGTAGTCTTTAAGCTTTTTAACCCTTTCCAGTTTGCCAAACTGACAGAATGTCTTCTCGAGATGCTCTTCCGTTACCGTGCTTGCCAGGTTTCTTACAAAAAGGACTTTGACCTTAAAAAACAGAAGAAAAATCATATTTTCAGTAATTAGACAACTTCTAATTCAATGAGGTGACTGTCGTGAGGGGGGGGGGGGGGGGGGCGGGTTGGGGTGGTTCGGGTTTCACCCAACAAAAAACAACAACAAAAAAACAGGAAAACAAATATTTTGCATAAAGAAAAGGCCAATTTAAGACCATCTAACATTTACATAATTCCCTTCAAATCATAAAAACACTTGCGTTCATTGCTGTAATATTGCTCTTTCGCAATTATTCTCATTACTTTAAGAACTTTTTCCACAGCTAACCAGTTAATCAACCTTAATTTGCTTGGTTAATGTCATCGGTATACACACATTATTTATGCATTTACTAGTGGTCACAGATTTTTTTGATGACCGATGCCGATATAAAGCCAATATGATATAATGGCATTTCATTAAAATATATATATAAATAACATGCATCATTTCTGCAATTAAATGTTTTAAGTTTAAATAATATAATGAAAATAATTAATATTATATTTAGTATACTTAATGGTAACACTTTAGAATAATGGACATTAGTTAACTACATTAGTTAACATGAACTAATAATGAAATGCACTAATCAAGCATTTATTTATCTTTGTTAATGTTAATTTCAACATTTACTAATGCTTTATTCAAATCTTGTTAACATTAGTTAATGCAGCGTGAGCTAACATGAACAAACCATGAACAGCTGGATTTATATGAACTAACGTTAACAAAGATTAACAAATACAGTAACAAATGTATTGCTCATGGTTAGTTCATGTTAGTTAATACATTAACTAATGACCATTATTTTAAAGTGTTACCTACTTAATATGTGACCTGTTCTGGTGAAATGGGTCTTTTAAGATACTGTGGAATACTGGATCCTGTACTTTATGATAATGTGGAAAAAAAAATTGTTTTAAGCTAATTCAAAAGACATTCAAAATAATCTCCCAAAGTTTCGTAGTCCAGATAATTGAGTAAAGGCATTTAAATGACTATTAAAGTTGACCAAGTTTTACTACATTCGTTGGAAATGAACATTGCTTTTCTCACTACTGAGCATTGCGCTTTATTCCAGGTATCCCCTGAAACGTTACCACCTCTGATCCCCGAATATAAACGTTACCATCTCTGATCCCGAATATGGTGCTAAATGTTGTATAGAACCAATTAAAAAGCTTAGAAATGGTCTAAATGGTCCGATTTTCTCAGGTTTTTAATAGGAAAAAGAGGGCGGACGACCATAATTCAAATGGGTATATCTTTAAAACCATTCAAGGTATGATCACTATGACTCATTTTGCTGGATCAAGTCACATTTATTTAATATTTATTTTACATATTTACTAAAACAATTTGAATTTGAATAGAAAAACTAACTTTTAATAAACATTTTTGATTCTGTTATCCTACTATAGTATTTTTCACAAATAAAGATGCTAAAAACACAGATTAAAAGAAAGTGCACACCGTAATCAACAGTTTACTCCGTAATCTGAGGATTATATTGGTTATATGCAAACAAGACGACCTAACAGCTGGATTCGCCAAAGTTTGTTTAGTGCAATGTTGTTAAGATATTAAAGCGCTTGTTTAAAAGTGTGGAATAGTCTTCCTCTATCTTTAAGATTAGTATCCACAGAGTCTGAATTTAAATCGAAGTTGAAAACCAACTTTTTCTCTCAGGCTTACAACTGTATTTGATTTTTAATATTGATTTTAAAGATTTCAAATTAGGGGTGCACTGATCGGATATCGGCCGCGATACTGACAAAATAGCTGGATCGGGGATCGGAAAAATGAACAGATCCACAAGCCAATCCAGGTGTTTTTTTTTCGTCACAGAAGAACCTACGTCATTCGTCAGCTTCACGTGTGTTACATGCTAGAAGCAACATGGAGCGAGCCAGAGAGTCCGGTGTGGAGGAGATATTTCACGCTTGCCACGCCAACTAGTTTGTCGGCTGTTTGCAATGTCTGCAAAGTAACTTAAATGTTCCGAGGGGAGGTGGTGTTACTGCAAAGTCAGGGTTTTTCCTGCATTGAACATTTTTTTGACGGCCGCCAAAGCCTAATTTGATGAGTTATTGTGATTTATGAGTGATGTAGAACAGATGCTGCGCTTGTGACTGAGTGACAGAGAGAACGATCAGAGCTCCTCCCCGCGCACACTCTCTGGGTCTTCAAAATAATCAGTGTTAGCTGTTAGCTCTCTCATATTTCACATATTAATCCAAATCAAGAGGTCGGAAGGCCGAAATCATGTTGCACGTGACACATTCAGACAATTTTGTCCTTGAATTACCGCTGGTTGTGAATTGCGCTCCAAAAATGTTGACTCTTCTCTGACCAGCTTACATAAAGCATACTTTCAATCAACGGGAAACAAATCATATCCAGTTATGAAGTGTTTTCTGTGTGTTGACATCTTTCTCGATGTTCTAACAGACGGGATTCACACACAACGCGTCTGCTAATGTCCGATTCGCGACCTAATGACTCCTTTGAACCGAATCATTTTAACGACTGGTTAGAACAACTGATCTGTCCAACACTGAGCTCATGAATCAGTTTATTAATTTACTCAGAACGCATCTGAAATGAGAACACAAGTGTGCTTACCCAATTTAGCAAGAGTGGGTAAGAATTATTTTTAATTATCAACAGTATTTCAGCTTATTTCTGTTGACAACGTGTAGTAAAATAAATAGGCCTAGCCTACAATCATTTAGACAGGAGTGAGGTGAAACCAGAACAAAGTTGTTATTAGCTAGCTGATAATTTTTTATTAAATTGCATATTGCAGAAAATTAGGCTATTTGTTAACTTGTAATGCTACTTTTTAATATTGATATTATTATATACCAAAACAATTATCTGTAGTGTAAAAAATGTTTGGTAACTGTCAGATTACTATTGTATGTTTGACTGTTTTTTGTTTCCACTGCTACGTTTAATTTATTTAAATTAGTTTGATTACATTCTATTTTAGATTTGAATGCACAATTGTTTTTTAAATAAATAAGAATTCAACACTTTACATACATCTGTTATTTTGTCTTAAGATATAAAGGCACCAGACTTTGCTAACTGAACATAACTATTACCTTATACCTTCCTTGAAGAGACTACAGTTTATGATTAATTCAACAATAGTATCGGATCGGTATCGGGTATCGACAGATACACAAAGCCCAGGCATCGGTATCGGGACTGAAAAAGTCGGATCGGTGCACCCCTAATTCAAATGAGTGTTTTCGATGTAAACTCCCTTTATTATTGCATTATTAATTATTTATTTATCCTCTTGTACAGCACAATGGCCAACTACTGTATTTATTGTGCTATATAAATAACATTTTGATTGATTTGATAGCTGGACTCGCCGAAGTAAGTTTAGTTAAATGTTTTAGGGCTGCAACGACGCGTCGACGTCGTCGATGACGTCGACTACGAAAATACGTCGGCGTGCGTGAAATGCGTCGACGCGTCGGCGGCACATTATTTACGTTCTAGAATGGAACAGAAGATCTAGAATAATGGCAGCTTCTGCTCCCGGGCATAGTGAAAATTATAATTTATCATATAAAGCCAGACCGCGACATTCAAAAGTGTGGGAGTACTTTAAACAGAAGCCGAATAAAACTGTGCTTTGTTCGTTCTGTAACGCCGGTTTCACACTGCGCGCGGTGGCAGAGCAGAAGCTGTGCGCGTGGAGAGCGGGAGCTTTCACACTGCAGTCAGTGTTGCCAAGTCCGCTTTTTTCCGCGGAATTGGGCTACTTCTACACTGTTGCCGCGGGCTGTGTCTCATGTCCGCGGGTTGAAGCAAAAAAACACATATTTAACCCCCCGAACGCGATGTTTACCAGAGAACCTCCCCGAAACGCGATTGGGCTTGTTTTGGGCTAGTTTTGAGTAACGAATGGGTGGGTTTTGTTGTGTAAACCTGGCAACCCTGCGAGTGCCAGTGTTCTCTCGCGCAGCTGAACGCGCCACGCGTGTATTGAAACAGACGGTCACATTTTCCTGGGTTCTTCTCCGACTCCAGTACGTCTCGTGCTTTTATTTATTATGGGCTGCATATATCTCCTGTATATGCGACCTGGTTCCCCTCTGTCCCAAACACATATGCATAATGACATGCTGTATATAGGTAGTTTACATGATTAAAGTAACATTAAAGTGAAGATATGCCTCTAGTTTTAATCATTTAAATGTGTCTTTGAAGTTTGGGCAAAAACTTCTGCCAGCTTTAGTCGTTGTTTATGCACATGTATCTTCAAAATAGACGACTAGTTATACATGAGCACTATGCTGAAAGCTCCTGTATGTGAACCTTTTGCAGATAAATACAAGTGCATTTTCGTTTACTACTGACACAAATAAATAAGTAAATCATACTCAACTACTATAGTAAACAACTTTTCCTAATTAGGCCTACTCTGTATACATTTTATGATGAATAGTATCATTATATATTATGTTTAAAAAGCTTCTTGTGTTCATATATTTCATTATAAAATGGCATACTATGTACACTACCCTTCCTGAAATACAATTAATATTGTCATCATTCATTGATTTCATGTTAAAATAATATACAAATTCACTACCCTCTTTGAAATACAATAATCAGTAAAAAAGAATAATAAGATTAACCTGGAAAAATAATCGTTAGATTAGTCGACTAATCGAAAAATAATCGTTAGATTAGTCGACAGAAAAAATAATCGTTAGTTGCAGCTCTAAAATGTTTAGAAGATATTAAAGTGCTTGTTTAAAAGTGCAGTCGTAGTCCGTGTTGCCTGGACTTGTGAAACAGACTCGAGATTTAACACCTGTCAAGTATGGAGAAACCATGGAGTGCTTGGTTTATTCGTTTTTAGAATTTAGGAATATATGAATTACATTATTGGGTTCTTGATATCTAGTTATGCTTCATATTTACTTTGTATGGTAAGTGGGGGATTATGCATAAAAAAGTATAAGTGCACAACGTACCTTGGCCATGACTTCAGGATCGGGGTCTTCTATGGGATCAGCCCATTCTACCGTCACCACGTTCCCCCAAACCTTCACTTTGCCGCTCATTAACCTGCGTCGCGCCTGGGCTGCCGTTTTATGATCCTCGTACTCTAAGAAGCAGAAGCCTCGGTTCTTCTTTTTGTCATCAGGCTGGTGATATAAGATGACGTCATTCAAGCCCTCTGTTGGGATTGAGAAGGGAAAATTATTTCCTGGAAAACTGAAGCTCGTTTTGGCAGATCAAATCTATCACACTTCAATACTATCAGGACTCAAGCATGCTTTACATAATTGCACAAACACACAAGTCATTGCAGTCATGCTGCTGTTGGGAGTAGCAAACCTCAGTATTCAAGAGGGCAACGGAGCTTCCTTCAAATGTTTGTGCCAATAAACAGGACACGTACAAGCATAAATCATGCACCAGAAGAATCCGCAAATTCCCTGCTTTTCTAGAGATATATTTATTAGTAATATGATGGTTAAATTATATTCATTAAAAAAAACACTTGTTCTTAAATACTCTTATTTTAAAGTGTTACAATAGTAATTGTTTTGTTTATTTGAAGTATTATTAATAATAATAATAATACAAATAGTAATAATAATAATAATAACAACTCGTTCCTTATAAAATAAAAAATACTAATTGCATTTTAAATTGCGATCGCAATTTTCAAACCAGACAAATCTATTCGATTTTTTTGCCCAAATTGTGCAACCCTTTTAGGAGTGACTCATTTGATCGCTCCTTTTAGAAGACAATATGCACACTGTATACTGAGCAATGCCTGTACACATTAATTATATACACACACACACACACACACACACACTTGCAATAGACGCAACACTTTTGTTTTTGCCCCCATTTTCCATGAGCTGAACTCAAAGATCTAAGACTTTTTCTATGTACACAAAAGGCCCATTTCTCTCAAGTATTGTTCACAAATCTGTCTAAAGCCCTATTCGGACGGCAATTGTTTCTCACGTGGACGTCCGTAAAAATACATTTGCATGCCACCTCAGTGATAAAACTCATTCGGATGGTGATTTATTCACAGTGGCGCAGCGAGTTGTGAGATCCTGCGCACATGAGAACCTGCTCACGTGCTCAATAACATGATTGTCTGCTGTAAATAAAATCTCATATGCTTAGGTATAATGAGAATAAATGCACATTTCATTTAATAATAGGAAAATAATATACTAATTATTATTGAATCTGTTTAAAAATAGGAAGATATATAGACGCATATGCATATTTTATCTAAAAATAAAGGATGTAATTTTATTCCACATGGAAATGAGCAGAAATAAGTGAATACAGCCTCTTATCTACATGAGTAATCATAATGCTGAGGTTATTTTAACAGATATAATCGCTGCCGTAATAACGGCCCATTTCAAATGTTTACGTGCTTTTATTTTAATTTTTTTGAGCAGTGATGAAATTGCTCTTGTAAACACAATCGCCAGCATTTCAGTAATAAAGGCAATGCATCCAAACCGTACGGTGCTCTGCAGGGGTCAAAAAGGATATAATCAGTGCATTTTTAAGTGATATATTCTTGAAAACTCTAGAGATGTGGATTCAGACGGCAATTAAATCACCACACGACCTTGTGTTTGTCTAAAAACAGGAGGTAATTCGTCCGGGGATTATAACGCGGGTGGTGGGAGAAAAACACTGACATTCTGGATTCAGACTGCAATAAAAATCACAGACTAGCCCCTGTCAATGATGAAAATACCTTACAACCCCACGAGAAACAATTACCGGCCGAATAGGGCTTAAATCGGTGTTAGTGAGCACTTCTCCTTTGCTGAGATAATCCATCCACCTCACAGGTGTGGCATGTCAAGATGCTGATTCGACAGCATGATTATTGCACAGGTGCGCCTTATGCTGGCCACAATAAAAGGCCACCCTTAGGGTGCGTTCACACTTGTAGTTCGGTTCGTTTTGTCCGGACCAAAGCATATAGTCCTGGTCCGCTTAGCGTTCACACTGGCGTTTTTAACAGCGAACCTAAAGTTACCGAACCAAAGGCATAGGGATACGGGCACAACCTGATTGGTCGGCTTTTATTTCGCAACGGAGCTGCTCACCGAACATTCAGAACGATGCTGTGTGCTGGATTAAACACCATGTTATGCGTGTACACATGGTTTTATTTTTACCAGCTGAGAACTCACGAAGAGCTCATCAAATGTTCAACACATTCAGAACAGCAGCAGGATTTCCTCCGGTGTGCAGAAACGCAGATCTGCATATATTGATGAGGCACTTCACCTCCTCGCTGCTCCACGTTTGCCCTCTACTCATTTTGGATACACCGATCTTTCCACATCGTCAAATCAGCTGACTTGTAGCGTCGCATCTTGTGACATCACGTCCTGTTTTTGGTTCGTTACATGTCTTTGGTCCGTGTTGCATTCATATCTCAATAGAACCGCACCAGAGTTTGTTTGGAAGCGGACCCGAGACCCATCTCTTTAGCGTCTCACGTCCGCTTGTTTGGTGGCAGCGTTCACATATGTTCAAATGAACCGCACTAACCCAGCAATCGCACCAGGGTTCGTTTTAATCCAACCAAACATGACAAGTGTGAACGCACCCTGAAAAGTGCACACAGCACAATGCCACAGGTATCGCAAGTTTTGAGGGAGCGTGCGGTTGGCATTCTGACTGCAGGAATGTCCACCAGAGCTGTTGCCCATGAATTGAATGTTCATTTCTCTACCACAAGCCGTTTCAGAGAATTTGGCAGCACATCCAACCGGCCTCACAACCGCAGATCTTTGAGTTCAGCTCATGAAAAATGGAGGCAAAAACAAAAGTGTTGCGTTTATAATTTTGTTCAGTGTAAAATGACTAGCAGTGTTTGTGTTCGCATGTATATCCATATAAAGAATGATTCAAGCTCACATGAAAAGCATTTGTACTGTTATCTATGAGGAACTGATGTGATGAGCGTGCTTTTTTTTATATCAGAATGGAGTCAGAGATGAAAGTGACTGCAATGGATTGTGGGACATCTGCTTCCCTCCTGAAACTTTTGAGGAGTCTTTGAGAAAGACGGTCACGTTCATCCTCCAGACCATCTCTATCATTATGCACACTGTAGGTTAAAGGAACATGCCGACTTTTTGGGACTTTATCTTATTCACCATATCCCCTAGAGTTAGATAAGTCCATACACACCATTCTCATCTCCGTGCGTGCCATAACTCTGACGCACCCACAGCTAGCCTAGCTTAGCACAAAGACTGGAGGTAAATGGCTCCAGCTAGCCTAGCTTAGCACAAAGACAGGCGATAAATGGCTGCAGCTAGCCTACTGCTCAATAAGTGACAAAATAACGGCAACATTTTCATATTTACATGTTGTGATGTGTGTAGTTCCATCGTGTACTAAGACCGATGGAAAAAGAAAAGTTGTGATTTTCTAGGCCGATAAGGCGAGGAACTATACTCTCATTCCTGCGTAATAATCAAGAGCTGTGAGCCGTCCCATGAGTGCAGCGGCGCAATGATATTACACAGCGCACTGTGCAATATTGCGCTGATGCACTCATGGGACGGCACAAATTCCCTTGATTACTACGCAGGAATGAGAGTATAGTTCCTAGACATATCAGTCTTAGTACACAATGTAACTACACACATAACATGTAAATATGAAAATGTTGGCATTTTGTCACTTATTGAGCAGTAGGCTAGCTGGAGCCATTTACCTCCAGTCTTTGTGCTAAGCTAGGCTAGCTGGAGCCGTTTACCTCCAGTCTTTGTGCTAAGCTAGGCTAGCGGTGGGTGTATCAGACAGAGTTATGGCACGCATGGAGATGAGAATGTTATGTATGGACTTATCTAACTCTGGGGGATACAGTGAATAAGATAAAGTCCAAAAAAGTCGGCGTGTTCCTTTAACCGATTTTACAGATAACTGAAAGTGGAAAATCTAGCTGATAACCTATTAAATCAGACAAAAGCAAACTAGACCACCCAAGAAAACAAATGATTGGATCTGCATGAAGCACAAGTGGCATCTTTATTACTCAAAATTAAATTAAACGAATTAAGATGAAACCCTCCAGTGCAAATAGAAAATCTATCAGCGTTGATTTTCCTGGTAAAAGACACGTCTCTTCCAGCAGCACCTGACCAATCAAGAATAGCACTTAACATTATTTTCATTTTCGGTCTGTCTAATTTATAATAAATAAATAAAAAAGTGTCCTGTGTGTTCTGTGTTAGATTAACTGAGACTTAAGTTGCACTTGCATACTGTAGCCTTTGACTGTTCTAGTTGCTTATATTGCTCTCATTTGTAAGTCGCTTTGGATAAAAGCGTCTGCTAAATGACTAAATGTAAATGTAATCGGTGAATCTGACATGTCAGTCAACCTCTAATGCAAATATCCCAGCATCTGGATGGATAACACCAACACTTACCAGTAACTTTGGCAAACTCCTCCACGATCTGGTCCTTAGTTTTGCTCTTAGGGATGGACCCCACAAAAAGACGATTATTGGCGACAGAGATGCATACACCGATGTGTTTACCAGGTCGAATTTCGTTGTTGTTACACTGCAGGAAATATTACAATCAGAATCCGAAAGACTGCACTGACTCCGACAAGCTGGCTAGAGACCCACAGTAAGGACAATCACTTACAAGTTTGACCGCTTCCTGCGCAGCGTCTTTAGTGCAGAAGGTGACAAAGGCGTATCCTCTGTTCAGCCCGCTGAGGGGGTCCATCATCAGACGCAGATCCCATATGGGTCCGGCTTTCTCAAACAGAGGGACCAGCTCATCTTCAAACAGATCTCTCGGGATCTTTCCCACAAAAATCTATGAACATTTGAAGATATCATCAGACCAAGATCAGCCATAATAAAAAAGATGAATAACAATACATTTGAGATTGGTGCAGTTTGTGCATACAGAGGCCAATCGGTCATTTGGTCTTGCTAAAATAAACATCACTCTCAGCAGACTCTTACCTAGCAATGGGCAATTTAGAAATTTAGATTGTGCACGAGTCAACACTTCAATTAATCAGTTAGTTAAAATGGCAACTTTCCCCTGGCGTATGCAGCAGTGACATATTGTCCATCACCAAAATCTCACCGTTACATCCAAAGGCAAGATGAACACTTACTGGATTTGGAGTTGCTTCGGTTTACTTGATTATCAATACATACGTTTTGTGAAAAATCACGAGTGTCAAATATGATCATCTGGGTTATTAGTTAATCTGTCAATCATCATTGCATTAAATGTTTGAAAACTACAGATCATAAAACTAGTCATTTAAATATCATCTTACTAAGACTTATAGTGATGATTGATATTTATATGCATTTTATGAGAGCAGTCGGTTATAAAGATTTCACTGATTTACATCACAAATTTCATCTTAAGCTTTGTCCATCTACAGCATCTACACCAAATTGCAAATTGGGTCTCTAAATAAAACAGCTGTTTTTCCTCCATATGCTCGAAATATGATACTAGAGGCATAAAACTGGTCGATTTAAAAAAAAAACTTTACTTGTACTACTTGAATGCTTGAATCTAATTGGCTGATGAACGTTCTGAGGTGTGCAATTATTTTCTGGGAAACGCACAGCGAACGTAGTTCCAGGCAGCTCTCTCGACCACATTACGTTACATATCACTTCGCATAGTTAACTGTAATAACGGAAAATACAGGACTAAAAAAAACAACATGACAGATGATTTTACTAAAGTAAATCTTAATATTTAATAGTTAGTAATAACAGCGCTGTTTAGAGACGCACAGAGGTAGCCTAATTCACACAATCTCTCTCTCTCTCTCTCTCTCTCTCTCTCTCTCTCTCTCGCTCTCCAATAACTTCATTACTAACTGCAGTAGTCTGCTATCAGTGGCTCAAGCCTCCAGAACTAGCTTTAAAATGACGTTTCGGAACCAGCAAAAGAGCCGTTGGATGAGACGCGGAAGAAATAGTCCTACTCACAATAGCGATTTAAGTACAAAAAAACGGACAAATCCCTTTAAATATATCATCGGATCGATGTCTTGAGGTGTGTAACCGTAGAATAAGCCGAATAACCGACTCCGTGCCGTTGAATTATTAGAAAAATAATGCACACCCGAGGTGGTGATGTGGTCACGACACAAAGCCCGTCGTCAATTATTCCTTACTTGATGTGTTCGGCTTCACATGGTTAAATATGTAACTCTTGCACTAGTGCTGGGCGGTATACCGGTTCATTATAACAGCATTTTATTTTTGTTATGATTATACCGCAATACTGGTTTATGTTCCTTAAACAACGCTCAGAACGCAGTGAGACTGTTTGAGAGGGACCTCGTTTCACTGTTGCCTATGACTGAATCCGAAATCGCCCCTATACCCTCAAATAGGGCATTATGTGAGGGGACAGCCATTTGTGGTGGTGTCCGAAACCATAGTGGACGTTACTGAGTGCACTCATTCAATCCCAAAATGCACCACAAAAACGAGTGTACAGCCGATGTACACTCAACGGCTGTCCGACTTCACTCACTCGTTTTCATTCACTCCTTCAAGTGAACTGTATTAGTGGACTAACGTAGGGAATAGTGAATGAGGGTTTGGGGGCGATTTCGGGTTCAGCCAATGACTACAGCGGAGAATTCAAACAACATGAGAGCGGTTTCTGCGTGGAGATGAGATTACCAATGCTCACCACGTGGAATAGATCAGATACAGACCGGAGCGAGCGCGTTTAAGTTTTTTATGGACATCTCTCCTATCTTCTAGTGCTCCAAATATGAACCAGCCGCGTGTATGCGCACGTTTCATCACATCTTCTTCAAATGAAATGTATGCAAACAAGGACACTGATACTACAGCCGTACGTCTGATCATGAATGCGAGGACACGATGGATTTTTCTGATACACAGAAGACTGATGTAAGATAATAGACTGACCATTCAAAGGAGAATGGTCAAAAGTAACCGCTTTATAGACCCCTTCACGGGTGACGTCACGGGAAAATTCGCAGTTCGCACTGCGCATGTCGGGGTCAGAAAGTTAATTCCGTCCCATTGAAGTGTGTGTCAACCAGTTAATTTCTCGTCAAGAAAAAATGCCTACTTGTTGCGTCGTGAACTGCGAAAATCGTACCAGTTGTGGAGTCAAATTTTTCAGGATTCCTGCAGGATCTCATCCATTTAAAAAAATAGACGACTTCTGTGGCTGCAAGCTATTAAACGGGCAGATTGGGACAATGCTACGATCAAAGAGGCTCGTGTTTGTAGTGCTCACTTCATATCAGGTAAAGTATCCTATCCCTTTCTATTAGATTAAACTCAAAAGCCTGGATTTTATGAACAGTTTTCTGTACACTAGCCTATAACGTTAAGTTATGCAGGTTAATAGTTTTGTTAATGTCATGGACCGTAAGACGTAAGTTTATATAAAAAATAATATATTATAGTAAAATTACTCTAGTAAATACTATAGTGTTTTTGAACTATACTTTAGTAAATATACAACAGTAAATTAACAAAGTGTAGTAAATACTATAACATACTACAATACAATTCACTGTAGTATCTTTACTATAGTATGGTTCAAAAACACTATAGTATTTACTAGAGTAATTTTACTATGATATACTATAGTATTTTTCATGTGGGATACTACTAGACATACTGCAGATAAGACAAGCTACAGTGGGCTACTATGTTATGTAGGCTACGTGTTGCTAAGTATGCCTGTTCAAACCATGTTATGTTTCTTAATGACATGCACGAGTATTTTTTTAATGTATTTTTGTGCAATTATAAATACTTACCCTGCCATGCAGGTGCATGTAAACACTCGGCTTGTCCACCAGATAGTAGTATATCGCGGGCCAGTTAATATCTGGCCACTTGCTAACGTTGTCAACCCATTCTGTTAGGAGCTCGGGATCAGGCAGACAATCGCCATTAGCTAAAACAAGTTTTCCATAATATCGTTCCCGGTCCTGTGGCGTCAAAGACTGTGCATAGCTTGACACAATATGCCGGTCTATTAGCCCCGTCATTTTTTCTGACCCCATGCTGCGCGCGCATCCAACGATATTTACAAACATTGAAGGGGTCTATTCTTTCTGTGTTAAACTGACATGTGTCGTTTGTTCGAGACTGTAGTGCTCTTAAATCAACAGTTTTGTCAGTTTGTCGTTATATAGGGTTAGATTTTTTTAAATGCTTAAGGTGCCCTCAACTCAGTTTCTTTCTCTCTGTGGTCATATTTTAATATTCATGTGTCTGTAATGAGTGTGTTTTATTGGTTGTTGTCTCCCCACAGCATTATTTTGTGGGGCTTTGTAAACCTGTATTAACTCTAGTGTGGGATTTTTCTACAATATTCACTCGTCATGACAGTAAAACAGGGCATTCTAGTCAATCTCCTGCAGTATTTCCCCTCTCAGTCAGTAGAAAATGTGGTTAACACCCGGTCATGCATAGGGAAAAAATACTGTCATAAACCGCGAACCCGGATTAATTTAGAAAAATACTGATATATACATTTTTGGTCAAACCACCCAGTCACTCAAACTGATAGTGTTTAACGGACTATAGCACTAACCTCTGTGCCGACAGTGGGCTGTACTCCGGCATGGGTCGACCCTGGAGGAGGACCACCATACTTGCGCTGGCCTGTTGTCACATCAAGCGTATAGCCGGTTCTCTCGAGCAAAGCCTGGAGAAGCAGCAAATAAAACAGTTGACCGTCAGACAGCCGCTGAAGCCAAGAGAAAAACAATGAACTAAACACAGCCAGAGAGGACAAGCAAAAGAAAGGTTAAGTGAACTTACTTTGATTTTGGCCTCATCTGGTCCTTTAGTGGAGTCTGACACTTTGGTCCCCTGTTTCTCCCTCTGCCTGTATGTCTTCATCACGCCACAGAGGAAGGCACTTTTATTCTGTTAAAAACATGAGCAATAGGTGAGCGGAAGTGTTCGTGAGCCTACAAGTGGATGGGAGTGACGGCCCGGGACAGTTTATGGCAGGGGTCTCCAAACTCGGTCCTGGAGGGCCACTGTCCTGCAGAGTTTAGCTCCAACCCCATTTAAACACACCTGAACCAGCTAATCAGTGTCTTACAAGGCCCTAGTTAGACACTGATTAGCTGGTTCAGGTGGGTTTATTTGGGGTTGGAGCTAAACTCTGCAGGACAGTTGCCCTCCAGGAGCAAGTTTGGAGACCCCTGGTTTATGGAATCGCCACCGGCCACGAAATGACTTCAAAACATTCAATGTCAAGAATGCACCAAAGAGAACTAATTCAGTACTCGCACGCGGTCTGATGGTTTTCAGCCCACAGAAAGCTGACTCTCAGACAGTGCGCGAGTAACAAATTGAGTCCTCTTTCGTGTCTTATCGCACTTCAATGAACAAATACAAGGTACTCAAATATCCTTGTAAACAGATGTCAACAACTGGGAGAAAATCAGATGTGTTTCAGTACATTAGATCCGTGCATTAGATAAAAAGACAGAACATCACTCACGCCTCTTGACTTAACTTATGCAGGATTAATAAGGACTGATCTACATGTAATTTATACCGTAAAAAGACTATGCAGTGTTATTTTATATTTGACTGGTCAAAACTCTCTCGCTTTTGATTCTGATTTATGAACCAATATCGATTCTTCAATCCAAAGAATCGAGTTTGATCTCTATGCTGATTTGTAGATCGCTGTAGCTCGTGAACGGATCATCTCTTCCTCTTTACTACAAGTTACAGCAGCAAATAAACATGAATGAGCATCAGAAGAAATGTTGAAATACACAGGACAACTGAAATCAATCATGTCTCATGTAATCATTCAGTGTTTAAACCGCGGAAAAACATCAATAAAACCCCTTGTAAGCATGTCATGTGACGTTGCATTTACCTCAGAAAAGCCGTTCAATCACCATAAACTCAGTAGAAAATAGAACGAGGGGATTGATAAAAAATAGCCTATGCACTATTATATATTCTATATTTTAATTGTTTTTCAATATTTATTATACATAATTGTCATGAAAATCATAATTTAAATGTTTATATTTCAAAAAACAATTATGTCATTAAAACTTTATTATAAAAATGGCTTTATGTGCCATTTCAATATTTGTATACAAATCAGCTGTTCATTTTAACTTAGTATTATAAATTTACCTACGAACAGGATTTCTAACCTACTGTACCTGATATACACACCCATCAGGCATAACGTTATAATATTGTGTTGTCCGGCTTTTGTAGACCCGTCGAGGCGTGGACTCCACTTGACCCCTGAAGGTGTGCTGTGGTATCTGGCACCAAGATGTTAGCAGCAGATCCTTTAAGTCCTGTAAATTGCGAGGTGGGGCCTCCATGGATCGGACTTGTTTGTTCAGCACATCCCACAGATGCTCGATTGGATTGAGATCTGGGGAATTTGGAGGCTGAGTCAACGCCTCAAACTCGTTGTTGTGCTCCTCAAACCATTCCTGAAGCATTTGTGCTTTGTGTCAGGAGGCATTATCTGCTGAAAGAGCCACAGCCACCAGGGAATACCGTTTCCATGAAAGGCTGGACATGGTCTCAACAATGCTTAGGTAGGTGGGACGTGTCAAAGTCACACCCACATGGATGGCAGGACCCAAGGTTTCCCAGCAGAACATTGCCCAAAGCATCACTGCCTCCGCCGCCACGCCTTCTTCCCATAGTGCACCTGGTGCCATGTGTTCCCCAGGTAAGTGACTCACATGCAAAGAAAACGTGATTTATCAGATCAGACCACTTCCGTCCATTGATCCGTGGTCCAGTTCTGATGCTCACATGCCCATTGTTGGTGCTTTTAGTGGTGGACAGGGGTCTGTGACAGCGGCTGTGCCGCCCCATACACAACAAACTGAGATGCTGTGTGTATTCTGACACCTTTCTATCAGAACCAGCATTAACTTCTTGAGCAGTTTGAGCTCCAGTAGCTCGTCTGTTTGATCGGACCACACGGGCCAGCCTTCGCTCCCCACGTGCATCAATGAGCCTCGGCCGCCCATGACCCTGTGGCCGGTTCTCCACTGTTCCTTCCTTGGAGCACTTTTGATAGAGACTGACCACTGCAGACCGGGAACACCCCACAAGAGCTGCAGTTTTGGAGATGCTCTGACCCAGTCGTCTAGCCGTCACAATCTGGCCCTTGACAAAATCGCTCAAACACTTGCTCATTTTTCCTGCTTCTAACACATCAACTTTGAGGATAAGATGTTCACTTGCTGCCTAATATATCCCACCCACTAACAGGTGATGAAGAGATCAGTGTTATTCACTTCACCGGTCATAATGTTATGCCTGATCAGTGTATATTTCAGATGAAGAGATGGAATTGAGTTTAATAATGTTTCAACTTGAAAGTACTTTTTGTTGCGGTACCGAATATTGGAATTGAGAAATTTCACTGGGTAAAAAATTATAAATAAATAAAAACGCTATTTGCGGCAGAAACAGAAACAACTATCCTTAATTAATCAGAAAGTTGATTTATGATAATTACAGATAACAGTTGTATGCAAATAAGTGTTTCTGCCACAGCTAGTATGAGCATTACATATCTGATTAAGAACCCATATTTTTTACGTTCATATGTACATTTGTCATTTTACCCATTATGATTTACATAAAGAGAAATCATAACATGTCAATATTAAAACAAAAACCTGGTGAAATGGTCGAAGAGACATACCTGAACATGCGACAGGTCGCTGTCTTTAAACTGCAGGAGAACTTGCAGCGCACCTTCTTCATTGAACTCTTTCAGGGCTTCAATCGCTCGATCATCGAGATCGCTGTGAGACACGAGCCCTGCACAAAAACACAACAGTCTGTCAACACATTTCACTTAAGTGCATATAATAAGACACCATTTTAAAATCCTGACAAAAGACGCGATCTTAACTACTGCTGTACTTTCCTCAATTGATGTCAAGTGTAATTTGACACAGTAGAGCAGAGCCATTGACTGGATCTCATGGACACAGTGCTTTATGCCACTAATCATCCAATCACGACCAGCTGCAGTCATTGTCTCCGCATGTGCGTTTGGCAGCGTGCTTCCCCTGACGCCAAACTCATCTTGATACAAATCAGTTCATGCTAAATTAGAAGTAATCAGTTAGGCTGATACCAATGTTCACACTTCCCTACACGAACGGTTCAACACTATGTTGATGATAAATGGTGTCATGTGGTGAGTGTGTACAAGCAACAGCTAACAATGGCACTGCATACATTCAACAGGACTAAACAGTGGCTTCAATGTATTGTTTGCATAAATTGCTGTAACAGTAATGCATTCAAGAAACATGTAGACAGTCCCAAGCACAGATGAAAACGCTTAAATCCATTTTAAACATTCAGACCGCCAAAGAGCTTTACACATTACAATGATGATACATATTGGTTATCGGGCGCATGTTCACTGAGGGACAGAGAGAACGAACAGAGAGCTCCTCCCCCTCCCTCTTAGCTTTCTAATATTTCACATATTACGTTAATCAAAATCAAAAGGTCGGAAGACCGAATCCATGTTGCACGTGGCGCACTGACATTTTCTTCCGCTGGGTGTGAATTAGAGCTGCAACTAACGATTATTTTTTCTGCCGATTAATCTAGCGATTATTTTTCCGATTAGTCGAGTAATCTAACGACGGTTTTCCAGATTAATCTGATGATTCTTTTTTACTGATTATTGTATTTCAATGAGGGTAGTGAATTTGTATATTATTTTTGAACATGAAATCAATGAATGATGACAATATTAATTGTATTTCAGGAAGGGTAGTGTACTTAAGCCATTTTATAATGAAATATATGAACACAAGAAGCATTTTAAACATTATGCATAACTAATGATACTATTCATCATAAAATGTATACAGAGTAGGCCTAATTAGGAAAAGTTGTTTACTATAGTAGTTGAGTATGATTTACTTATTGATTTGTGTCAATAGTAAACTCAAATGCACTTGTATTTATCTGCAAAAGGTTCACACATACAGGAGCTTTCAGCATAGTGTTCATGTATAACTAGTCGTCTATTTTGAAGATATACATAAACAACGACTAAAGCTGGCAGAAGTTTTTGCCCAAACTTCACAGACACATTTAAATGATTAAAACTAGAGGCATATCTTCACTTTAATGTTACTTTAATCATGTAAACTACCTTTATACAGCATGTTATTATGCATATGTGTTTGGGCCCGAGGGGAACCCGGTCGCATCTGCAGCAGATATATGCTGCCCATAATAAATCAAAGCACGAGACGTACTGGGGTCGGAGAAGAACACCGGAAAATGTGACCGAATGGACAATATTCGTCTGTATTTGCAATACACGAGCCGCGGTTCAGCTGCGCGAGACGAACACTGGCAGTGTGAGAACCCAACGGGCGCGCGCGGCTCCTGCTCTCCACCGCGTGCAGTGTGAAATCAGTGTTACAGAGCGAACAAAGCACAGTTTTATTCGGCTTCTGTTTAAAGTACTCCCACACTTTTGAATGTCACGGTCTGGCTTTATAAGATAAATGATCGTCGACGACATCGACGCGTCGTTGCAGGCCTAGTGTGAATTGAGCTCAACAAACGTTGACTCTTCTCTGATCAGCTGACATAAACCATACTTTCAATAAACAGGAAACAAATCCTATCCGGTTATGAAGTGTTTTCTGTGTGTTGACAAATCTCTCTCGATGTTCTAACAGACGGGATTCGCACACAACACGTCTGCTAATGTCCGATTCGCGACCTAATGACTCCTTTGAACCGAATCATTGGTTAGAACAACTGATCTGTCCAACAACTCATGAATCAGTTTAATCATTTACATCTGAAATGAGAACACAAGTGTGCCAATTTAGCCAGAGTGGATAGTAAGAATTAGTTTTAATTATCCACAGTATTTGTAGTTTATTTATGTTGACAATGTGTAGTAAAATAAATAGCCTAAAATCATTTAGTTTAGACTGGAGTGAGATGAAACCAGAACAAAGTTGTTATTAGCTAGCTGATCATTTCATGAAATTGTATATGGCAGAAAATTTGGCTTTTTGTTCATTTTTTAATACTTTTTAATATTGATGTGATTATATAGCAAAACAATTATCTGTAAATAGTGTAAAACATGAGGAACAAAAGAAACAAACATCAAGGTATCAAAATAAGATAAGCAGAAATTACAAACCGTTTCTTTGAATTTATTTTAAATTGTGTGTGTGTGTGTGTGGATGACCATGTCTGTCAGCCACCACCGAAGACCATTTTTGACCCAGGAAAAACCCTGGATAGGGATGCACTGAAAATAAAATTCTTGCCCGAAGCCCAATACCGAACGCGGTTTTAAATTTATTTTGCCAATTTTTTCACCATTGCATAAATGTGTGGGTTTTTTTTTTACTATTTTGTCTTGCTTTTGAAATAAATTACAAAACAAAAATAAATAAATTACAAAACTACAATTAAAAAAAAAAGTTTATTTAACACTGAACATGTTTAGCATTCCAGCAGACATTATACAAACAAAGCACAATATAACAAAAAAAATTGAAACAAAAGTTAAATAAAAATATTCTCTTATTTTTGGCCTATTATGACTACAGGTATCAATCAAATGTTGTTTGTTCATGAGAGGTTTTGCGAGCCTGTATAACTCAGCACTGAATAAAAACTCTTGAGTCTGAATAACTTTAAACTTTTAATAAATGGTTCAATTTAAATAAAAAAAAATAAAAATAAAAAAATCAATAAAAAGCCATTCTTTAATGTCATCCACCTCGTTTTATGATTGATTGATGCACTTTTATGATGGATAGATGCACTTTTATGATGGATAGATGCTCTTTTATGATGGATAGATGCTCTTTTATGATGGATAGATGCACTTTTATGATGGATAGATGCTCTTTTATGATGGATATATGCACTTTTATGATAAATAGATGCACTTTTATGATGGATTGATGTACTTTTATGATGGATAGATGCTCTTTTATGATGGATAGATGCACTTTTATGATGGATTGATGCACTTTTATGATGGATAGATGCTCTTTTATGATGGATAGATGCACTTTTATGATGGATAGATGCTCTTTTATGATGGATAGATGCTCTTTTATAATGGATAGATGCACTTTTATGATGGATAGATGCTCTTTTATGATGGATAGATGCTCTTTTATGATGGATAGATGCTCTTTTATGATGGATAGATGCTCTTTTATGATGGATAGATGCACTTTTATGGACTTCAAACATGAACCATCAAGTCACAGCCACTATAAAGCTTTGAAGAGCCAGGACATTTATTAATATAACTAATTGTGTTTGTCTGAAAGAAGAATGTCACATACACCTAGGATGATTTGAGGGTGAGTAAACCATGGCCTAATTTAAATTTTATCCCTTTAAATGTAAAATACCAGTAAATAAAGTGAGATGTTTACAAACATAAACAATGTAAACATAACTATAATCCATTTTAGTTCCCCTCAACCCAAAACAAATCCTTTAAAAATTGCTGTATGTAAATTTTTTAACTGCACTTAAGCTCAAAAATACAATATGTTTGCAGATATCTGCACATTGGTGGTGGATGAGGAGATTCCCCCCTTCTATATGTAAAGCGCTTTGAGTACCCAGAAAAGGGCTACATAAATGTAACAAATTATTATTATAAAATGATATGTAGGACATGATGTTAACATGCTGAGTTCACATGTTTCTCTGAAAAACAAAGCTGCAGACAGTTATTCTACTTGTAATGTGCGTTCAGTGTCAGAACGAGGTCTGTGTGATCCCGCCCGCTGTCAATTTACCCAATGTTATTTCCACACTCTGGAAAACACAGCTGTCAGTATTACACACTTCACCTTTAAATTTAACCGTACTCAGAACAGAACAAGAATGAAAAATAAAAGTAGCCTAGCTATATAAACGTTGGTAAAGCGTCGGAAAACTAAACTTTTTAATGGGTCACAGACACTTATCGGTTAACAGTAGGGGTGGGAGAAAAGGTTGATGCATCGCGATTCGTTATCTAACGATTCAGAAGCGATTCTGTGTTCAATTCAGTGTTCAATTCAAACGGCCACTTCACCACTGTGTGCGTGTGTGTGTGTGTGTGTGTGTGTGTGTGGTCACCGGCCAAACGGAAAAACCCGATGATAGGCGAACGTTCGTATGCTGGTGAATTGCCTTCGTTTAAGATAAAATGGACAAACTAGGACCTGCTCAGGGGTGTCGCACCTGTGGGGACACTTTTCCCGGTAAGAGGGTTCAACACCCGCACGTTTTATGCAGTTTTGCTCAAACGCCTTACAGCAGTCGCTCCTCCGTTTCTCTGGCTGCTCTGTGTCTGCATTTCAAAAATGTGTTTTGCTTATTAAATGCAAAGTTTTTAATTTCAAAAGCATTTCTAAATTAAGTTCATATTTCCAACAAATGAAATTCTGAGCCAAAATAACGAAGTGGTGCTCATGTAGGCTATACGGCGCTTTCCTTGCCATTAATGCTTAATAACACTCCTATCCCTGTGGCCGAACCATATACAGAAACCTACCAACATCCGTGGCATAATTTTGGAATGACTTCTGGAATATTGCTGAACTACTGCACAATGTTTCAAACGAATGGAAAATTCTGAACAAAGGCTTGGTTTTGGCGAGTGATTGGTTAAATGTCTCATGACTGTTGCAGCTCGGCAAGTTCTCTCATGTGAGATGTTCTGTGCACACACTGAATTTGGTTTCTCAGCGAGCGCTAAAGTTAATTTTCTTCTGCATTAGCCGACGTTTTAAAGATTTATTTGTGGCTCTAACCAAAGTAAACTTTCTTTTGCTTTAAAGACATTTTTTGTTAAAATGTTCTAAAGAAACTGAAAAATTGTCACAGTTAGTTGCACATTGAGAACTGTTTATTCGTAATGATTGTTCTTTGCAATTGTATGGCTTACCATGTTTCATTCAGAGCTTGTTAATCTTGAATATAACTTTGTTAATAAAATAAAAGTATTGAAAGAAATCTTCATAATCATTTTTAATATGACAATACTGTCAAATAGACTATAAACAAACCCATATTAGCTCCAGTTTTGGTTCAAATGTAAAGTTCATGTATTTGCACAGCAGGATAATTAGTTACCAAAAAAGTATGTTAAGAATCGTTTTGGGAATCGGATCGAATCGTTAAGTGCCTTAAAATGCCCACCCCTAGTTAACAGTTAATGATCGGTTAACGAACTTTGGCTGGTGTTTTTATCCTCACAATTTCTCGTTTCTCTCACAAAGACCTGGTGGAAATAAGTCAAGCATCAGTCCCAATAGTAAAAGAAAATAATAATAATAACAACAATAATAATAATAATAGTACAGCAACAGTGGCGCAAGATGATCCACGTGCAATCCTCAATGATGTCTCACCTGCTATGTAAATCTCATCTAGTTTGACTGCAACTTTCCTAGGTAAGCCGGCGTCTAGTAGCGTCTGGAAGTGCTCTGAATGGGTAACCGCCACTGAAGACTCCACCGGTTCATCCGTACCATTTCCATTTATATGCTCCGTGGCCATGTCTCCGTGACCTGTGCAGATGAAAGGGACAGAATTAATCCAAAACTGGGCCAAAGTTGAGTGATCATAAGAGATGGAGAAACACTGCAGGACAACACTTACTTAATGCAGTTATTGAGAACACATTTTTAGAGTTAAATCATAGATATAAAAATGCTTGTGCATGGCAGTTATCGTACACTTTAATGTAGTCAACACTCGGTCAATCTTAGGCTTGTCACGATAATATAATACTCGTCTGATCGGTTATTTGATTACAGCACTCTTTTATACGGCACAAGGGGAATCATAGACAAGCACCAATATATGTCATGCTCATGCTCATCTGAAGCAATTTTTCAGTGCATTTGTTTTACATTATATGGCTATTACTGTCATAAGAATAATATGTTTTTATTAGTAGTAGTGGTGGTGTTAGGTAGTGTAATGTAGACTGAGACACTATTTCACAACTAAAAAGAGTTGAGTCCACTTTAAAGTTTAATTAAACGCGAGCAGCAGTGCGAGACATTCAAAATGGATAAGAGGATTTTAAGTTGTTTCCGTTTTTACAGTGTTTTTAAGTTGTGTTTAGTCATTGAGGATTGTTGACTCGCTTCAGTGTCGCTATAATTGCCACTTTAATTTAGGGCTGGGTAAAAAAAATATTTTTACGAACCGATATCTATTCGTAAATTAAAAGAAGTCATCCTGTTTTTAGATGAACAGGACATTAGAGCTAGGTTTGGGTATCGTTTGGCTTTTCGATACCGGTGCCAAACCGATACATTGAAAACGGTACCAGTGCCTGAACTGATACTTAATTTTATTTTTTTTAAAGAGCCACAAAACGAGGTGGATGAGATTAAAGAATGGCTTTTTATTAGGGCTGCCACTAACTACTATATATATATATATCTATCGACTAATTTATCGATTAATCTGTAACACTTTAGAATAATGGTCATTAGTTAACATGAACTAATAATGAACTGCACTTATAAAGCGTTTATTAATCTTTGTTAATGTTAATTTCAACATTTACTAATGCTTTATTAAAATCTTGTTAACATTAGTTAATGCAGTGTGAACTAACATGAACAAACCATGAACAGCTGGATTTATATGAACTAACGTTAACAAAGATGAACAAATACAGTAACAAATGTATTGCTCATGGTTAGTTCATGTTAGTTAATACATTAACTAATGTTAACTAATGACCATTATTCTAAAGTGTTACCGATTAATCTATCGCAAATATTTTCAACAATTTTACTTAAAAACATTTAATTTAACTTGCAACGTTGGCCTTCAGTAGTGTACTATAAAAAAGTATAAATGTAAACAAGCCCTTGACAAAATCTAAAACTAAAAGAGTGAAAATGTGAAAAGGTACAAATTAGTAAACCAACATAACAAAAGAGAACATCAGAAAATACTTTTTATATAGAATAGTGTTGTCACGGTACCAAAATTAAGACTTCGATATGATACCCGCCTAAAAATACCTCAATACCGAATCCATACTAGGGCTGGGCGATATGGCCCAAAACAATGATCACGATATAATTTTCCATATCAGTCGATATCGATAATTATCACGATAGATGTCAAATCTTTATTTCTTTAAATTTTAAAGACATAATTTTGCTCCTGAGTTAAAGATGTAGAAAACAGACAGTTAATCGTGGGTTAACTATCCCTTATTGTCAAAACATGACAAACACTTCCCAAACAGGTGAACAATTTTAAAAACTGAGGTAGAGTAGAATATAAATAGAATATATAAAATAAATATCTATAGTAAAATCTAGAACTGTAGTGATATAGCATTTGGCTCTGCTGACTGCAAATGAAAAGTTAAAGTGCTTTAAAGATGATGTTTGTCAATAAACAAAAATAGAATTTAAAAATAAATAATAAATAAAAGAAAAACCTTAAATGTGGTCAGCATTTTTTTACTCTACTCTCTATAATATAATTATATACACTGAATTAAAATAATTGTTTAAGTATTAAAATAATAAAAACGCAAACGGCACAAAAAATGCGTTTAAGTTTAGAATTAAACAGTCCCCCCTTACTTCCCTTACAGTGGATTGGTCCACCGCGTGGAAAAAAATCTATATATTGATCAAAATGTAATCAACTTTATTTGTAAAGCACTTATAGAAACTGTAGTTGACCAAAAGTTCTGTACAGAGTGCAAAAATGTCAAAAAAGGAGGCACACAATGAAGACAAATGAAACGTGCGAGATACAATGAATAAGAGCACATAGAAGTAAAAGGAGAGCAACAAATGGTAAGACATAGATGTGAACATGAAACTAGTGCTCATAACAGTACATTTGAAGGTTTTGTAAAACTATCAGATGCTTAATCTAATTAACTTAAAACTCATCCCACTGCTCACTCTCTACCGCGACACACCCAACAACTCAGTGTCAGAATCATATTGTAGCCCGCCTCTTGAAACTCCATTATCTCCATACTTTCTTTTTAGTTAGCTGCAATGCTAGCTAGCAACAGACCGTCTCTTGTGCTTCAAGTCTCGCGGCACTGTTTACCTTCCGACCCCCGAGACAGTGTCACAAGACGTTCTGTGGCTAGCTCACCTCGTCCCCGGATTAGTTACTGGCAAACACTAGGGCTGTAATCTCCCAGTCGATTAGTCGATTATTAGTCGATACGTTCTGGCTCGACCAAAATTCTGATTGGACGATTTTTTTGCCGGGCCGCGTTCATTTCATGACAGTACAGATCCACTTTTGCGGAACGACTGAAGCGTGGTGTTGTGACGCTTCCCCTCATGTGTATGTTGATGGGCGTTCCTCAAGTTTGCCGCTATGGGCGTGCGCAACTCTCTCGCTGGTCCTTTGTTTTCCATTCCCCGCTGGCTCAAACGCACGCCCATCAACATACACATGAGGGGAAGCGTCATCACCACGCTTCAAGTCGTTCCACAAAAGTGGATCTGTACTGTCGGATCTGTACTTCAGAACACCCCCTTGTTTCCACTTCTTTTGGATTAGCCCAACCCACTGGCGAAGAGAAGTCTCTCGCTGGTCCTTTGTTTTTCATTCCCCGCTGGCTCAAACGCACGCCCATAGCGATAAACTTGAGGAACGCCCATCAACATACATATGAGGGGGAAGCGTCACAACAACACGCTTCAGTCGTGCTGCAAAAGTGGATCTGTACTGTCGGTTTTGCCGTGTTCATTTCATCAGGTGGAAAGCACTAATTGCTAATGGGGCTGTTTTCAGAGCACCCCTGTTTCACAGGTAACAGTCTGTCTTCAGAACACCCCCTTGTTTCCACTTCTTTTGGATTAGCCCAACCCACTGGAGAAGAGAGACAGATTGAAGAAGGCTAGTTTGCTGTATATTATTTATTTAATTGGGAGTTTTTTCTGCTCTTGATCTGGCTTGTTTAATAAATATTACTTTTTTATTAAAGTGGACGTGCCTTTTGTGTTTAAGAGTAAAAGCTTTAAGTTAATAGTCTATTCGTGTCTCAGCCGCGAAGCTGAGCTGATCCTGTGTTCGAGCTGCACAGAGCGGCTGAAATGATAGTGTCTGTCAGATATTATAATACATATGACAAAAACAATTGTCTAAATTATGATGAATATTCCTCAAAAGTTCTTGTGATGATATCACTAGTTGATAGTACTATATTTTGGGAAATCATAGGCTATGATATTGCGCAGGTGCTCGTGATGCAGCGCTGTCAGAGACAGACTCGTGTGTCAGACTCATTTCAGTGCAAAATAATCAGGTCAAAAACTATTTAATATACTGCAAATAGCCAACTAGTTTTTTATGTTTATTTATAATTCATTTAGGCAGACAACAAGGCCACCAAGTACTGCGCACAGTGTGCAGCTAATTCATTTAACGGTTTTTTTCCTAACGTCATTTTTAGTCGATTTTTAGTTGAAAAATTCAGGACTTCAGTCGACCAAGATTTTCTTTGGTTGATTACAGCCCTAGCAAACACATTATATTGCATTGTGCGTGGGAACGATGCTGACAATAAAACCCGATGTGAAACGTCAGATCGACTACGTGAGTTTTGTTTGCACTTAGCAGCAACTATCCGGACTCTCAGTTAAGCGTTACAGGCTGTCAAGTCTATTTTATTCACTTTAAACATCAGATGGAATTATTTTATTTCTCTTTTAATACAGGCGATGTGTTAACACTAAATTAACACTAAAACACTAACTTAACACTAAATAACAGTTGCAATAATAACAGCAGAGTCTGTAGTCTTGGTATCCAACAAACCAGCTTCAAGGTTCAGCTTTATTTTGAAATTACCATATTCTCTGGCTAAATATTTGAGAACGCATCGCCTTACTGTTTCCATGGCGACGCGTCATCCTTCTCAAATGACACACAGCAGCCGCAACAACGTTGTATGACGGTATCGGGTTAATTTAGTTTTTTCTTTTTTATTCAAAATATTCACAAACTTGCTATGTCACGAACTGTCTATCGGATATTGTGATTTTCAACTATGTGTGAGTGAATGTGTGTTAGTTGATCTATAATGCGCGATGGGCGCCGCATTGTTAGTTTGCGCATCAGAGAATCGGATCTGTCGGATTTACATCACGTGAATTCATCCTCATCTCACGAAACACATGAAAGTGAGTGACCGCTGAACTGGGAGAAGAATAGAGTAAACTATATAGTGTGTGTCTGATGTGAATAAAACAGTCAAATTATAACTGTCTGAAAGTATTGTTATTGCCGCTTCTATAGACATCAGTGTGTGTTTTTTGCTAGTAATTATGTGCATTTAAATGTCT
Source organism: Romanogobio albipinnatus (assembly GCA_023566225.1). Classification (NCBI taxonomy): domain Eukaryota; kingdom Metazoa; phylum Chordata; class Actinopteri; order Cypriniformes; family Gobionidae; genus Romanogobio; species Romanogobio albipinnatus. The sequence continues at coordinate 4,385,057 of CM042249.1, read as the reverse complement.
GGAACCTAAAATAAACATGATGTGGTTGAACACACTGAGTAGTTGTGATATGCGTTGAGCGTGTCTGTCTCTGCGCCAGCCAAAGAGCGAAAGTGCGTTTGAATATAAGTGGCACCGAAATCTGCGTTCTGATCCGATCCGGTTACATACCGGCTATATAGGTACCGGGTTTCAGTACCCAACCCTAGTGCCATGTTTGTTTAGGAAAACAAGTGTTGAATGTCAGCAACAGCGTCAATTTGTATATTTACTTTGTTACAGGCGAAAAAACATCTGATGAAAATAAAACATTGTTAGAAGAGCTGTAATGGTATTAAGTACTCGTATCGGTACTCGGTCTCGGCAAGTACACAACTGGAAGTACTTGGTCTGAAAACAAGAGGTATCAGTGCATCCCTAGCTTTATACCATTGCTTGAACTGCAAGCCATATTCTTATATGAAAATAAGCTAAAAACATTCTCCCTGAAAACCTGTTATTGCTTTTCTGTAACATTAGCCCCCTTCACACAGCAATAGGGGTGGTTAATCTGTCTGATTTCCCGATTCGATTCGATTACGATTATTGAAGTCCCGATTCGATTACAGTCGATTTTCGATTATTAACGATTCTCGATTAGCGATTATTGATTTTCCATTTCACAACAGTAAACGAAAATACACTACAAAGTGATTGCAGTATAAAAAAAAAGTCAGCTACTGAATTACTTAACTCTTTTATTGAGTAACAACAACTCAAAGCACTTGTCGTGTAGTGTCGTGTAGTTACACAGAAATGAATACATCACATTGTGTTGTGACTCATCAAGTTGAACTAAACAATAACAAATAAATGAAAGGCTTATTTCCTTTAGGAAGTAGATCAGAACCAACATACTGTAGAAATTGGACAATTTTCTTCTAGAAAGACAACGTGTTCAGGTGGAGGAAGACTGCAGGTTGCAGTCGAAACATGTCAAGGTAAAGAAGAAGTTTTCTCCACCTAAACACCTTGTCTTTCTAGAAGAAAATTGTCCAATTTAATCATTAAGAAGACAAAATGAACATTTTTGAACAACTTACTGTAGCTTCAGCTTATATACTGTACTGTAGAACACAGTGACAAAATGTCAAGAGTGATGGATGCGTGCGCGCGTGAGGGGGGCGGGAACGCGACGCGTGGAACGATCGAGCTCCTCTCGTTCGTTTCCTGACGTGAGAAAGACAAAAGGGGAAAAAACGACAGAAGAAAAGGGTTCGTGTCGGAGGAGTGTCGAGGCCCGTTCGGTTCCGTGAGCGGGAGCCGCGAGTCGGAGCGGCGGTGTTTCCAGCATCAGTCCGGCTGTGTGTGTGTGTGTGTGTGTGTGAGATCCGCTCATCGCGTCCTCAGGATCGCCTTAATTCCCGCGAATGTGCGCGTCGATGTGTGTCGCTCATAAATCTGCGGATTGAAGGCGTTTATTCGGTGTTTGTGCGCAAATCTGAGCCGTGCTAACGCGCTAATGTGCCTGAGCTCCAAAGGAGGCGAGGCAGGAGGATTTCTAGAGTGTTCCCTCAGAATCATCTCAGCATTAAAGCATTAACGACAGATTTACATTCATCTAATGAACACACACACACACACACACACACACGGTGGTAGAGTCAGGTTTAGATAAATAAAAAAATCGATTTTTGAAAATGTAATGATCGATTCATGCTCGTCCATAACATACTCGCGATTAATCGATAATCGATTTTTTTCACCACCCCTACACAGCAATACTGGTAAATTACTGTACAATTACCAGAACTACTTTACTGGTAAATACAAAAATGTGCCGTTCGCACAAGCGACGGCATCCCAAGCTGAACTCTCCTGTCCGCTTTCACTTCGCACGGAGAGACCGTCACACACAGAAACACATTCATGCTGACCATCTCACGGCTGGATTCCAGTAAATCTAAAAGGGTTGTGAAATTAAATGTTTATTGGATATTCAGACATTTATTTTAACGATATAGATGTGTATTAGCTGAATGTTGACGTAATTAAGAAGGTATTATAGCCTATTGTTTGCCTTTCTGTTGCTAAGAATATAAAATCAAACGCTATCATTTTTCGCAAACCGCTTACTTTCTTTGTTTAAAGCTACACTGTGGTATATGACCATCCAGTAAATATTAGTTTCTGTTCCTCCCAATTCCGATTTCGTTTTAACTCCTACGGTGGCCGATTTAGTCCAAGATTAACATGGCTTCCAGTTAGACCTCGTCCATTAGTGTTGATTTGCCTGTTGTGTTGCCGTCTTAATTCTCCCGGTACCATTTTGTTAGCAACGCCCAACTTCCAACGATCCAAACCAACCCCGAAGGACGAAATCAAGCCTCGCCCTACATTTCTTTCTAATTTCAGAAGCCGTTTCACTCGTATTTACGTCACAATAAGGAGAAATAGATGATCTCAACTTCCGTTTCATGCCGACTTTAAGAGCCATCCGACTAGTTCAGCTCAACAGATGCTGTATCTGACGAACCGTAAACTCTAGTGTGAAGGCGACAACTCGCTGTCGCTTTGAGAGAGCGCTGTGTTTCTCACACACAGACAAAGAGAGAGAGTCTTACCATGCAGAATCGACGCTAACATGTAAATAGGGCTGAAGCAAAAAAATAGTTTGTTCGATTAATCGTTTTTTTTAAATGTGGTCGATTCAAAATCGATTCGCAAAGGCCACAAATCTTTTTTTTTTCCATTTTTATTTCCGCAAACATTAAACATAAGATTACATCTAATTACTAGTCTTCTCCACTAGATGTCACCCTCAGTGCTTAAATGGCGGCGTTTGTAACATTAATGCTGAGGGGAAATGCTGTAGTAATACTTCAAATCTGCAGAACCATCTGATGAGACATCACCCAGGCGTTGCAACACCCCCACAGCCGAGCACACAACCACTAAAAATACATCACACACATGCGAATGCTTGCCTTACATTATGATCATTATACTTGAGCGTTCACTTAAGCACGTACGTTAGCCATTATAGACATATTCAAATCAACTGAGTCAATAGATCAATAAATCAAACCTAATAGCTTATATTATAAACATATTTCCTCAAATAAAAGTTAGTCCACATAAGTCAGTGCGTTAAGGTATCGTTGTTCGTTACCACGGCAACCATTTATATCCAGGTATGAACGCACCTCTCGTGTATGAAAGTAACTGCACACATGACGGGCGGCAAAATGGCAAGAAAAGCTTGTCGTGGACTAAAAATATCTCAAAATATCCATAAAAACGAATACTTCTGATACATTTTTTTGAATAAAGTCAAAATTGTATTGTATTTATTATAATTGTATGCATTTGAGATATAGAGATGGGTTCTGTTTTAATGTACCCGAGTGTACCTAAAATAAAAGGAGTTTAATATACAGGTTTGTGGCTCTTCGTTTCTCTTTAATTACCCACTTGTAAACTTATGTTCACTTACGATACCCAACCCTACATAACCATATTCTTTGTTTTATGTTCCCGTCAAAACAACAAGAGTTAATTTGGAATTATTCAGCTTTTAAGAAGCAGAAGATACGGTGGTGGGCGGGACTAATGCGCAAACTGCAATCTCATTGGCTGGTGCTCATCTATTCCCTTCACTGTTTTGATTTCAGCTAATCAGTTTGAACGAATGCAGACAACGTGATTAATATTCATGAACCCAGCAGCTCGTCGGTCTTTAGTGCATTGTTAGTAATAGTAGAATTAGTAGTAGTATTATTATCTTATTAATAATTAAAATGTTCTATTAATATTTTTTTTTTTTACAGGAACACTGAATGACCAACAATATCTTAGGGCACCACCACCAGTCCTGAGTTCAGTTACAATATCAAACATGCATGTATAACACGTGTGTGTGTGTGTGTGTGTGTGTGTATAAATAAATAAATACACACATTAAAATGTAAATATTTAAGAAATATTTGCATGTGCATATATATATTTTTTATATTTATTTATTAATAAATATATATATATATATATATATATATATATATATATAGTTTATATTAATACATTTTTTTTAAACATTTATTAAATATATACATGCGTGTATTTATATACACGTAATTATACACAGTACACATATTATGAAAACACAAACTTTTATTTTGGATGCGGTTAAACGCGATTAATCAATTTGACAGCACTAATATAAATAAAACTAGCGAGTAAACAAACAAAAAAAAATATGTACAAGCCAATGGCGATTCTATTGCCAAGGGTTGTTAAAACACATCAGCCAATCAGAAAAACACATTGACCGATGACGTTAATTTAAAAATGCCAATATATTAGTCGACCACTAGCAGCAACTTCCACATTACTTTAAAAACGTCCTGACAGCTGTTATAGTAGTTTTTAAGTATGTGAAAATGGATGAAATATGTACAATTAATTTAAAGTCTGCATGAAGCGGAAACTGCAATACTTATTTCTATCCTATTGTGACCGAGTGAAGAAGTAGGGCGGGACTTGTTAGGAATTGATTCTGGTTTGCTATTGGTGGATCTCTTGTGAGTGACAGGTGGCTCCGCCCACATCAGTGAAGAGGGAGGGGCAGTTATTCAGATTCAAGATGATGAGTCAGCACATGAATTTAAAAAAAAAACGGTGTGGATGGATAAATAATTTATTATAATTAATAAACAATGCAATGTTCCATAAAAAATAAGTCATTTATCATCTCATGGGGACTTTAAGCCAAAAAAAAAAAAAAAACCGGTTAATGTCTAGAGATTAATTTTGCAAAAAACGGAAGCGCAGACATTGAAATTACATAAATTAACGTACAATTAACGAAATTACATACATTAACGAAATTACATACATTAACGTACAATTACCGAAATTACATACATTAACGTACAATTACCGAAATTACATACATTAACGTACAATTACCGAAATTACATACATTAACGTACAATTAACGAAATTACATACATTATGTGGTACAGTACAAATATTTCAAGTGTCCCGTTATTTTTGCTGAATTTAGCAACTCTATTCTGTACAGAAAATTCGCGTTTGACGAAATTAATCACATTCATGCTCCATGGTATTTAAAATAATATTTTAGCATATATTATATTCATAATAGTTAGAACACCCTGGCGGAATCATGGCATATTTTTCATCGGGATTTCATCACTCTGACGTCCACGTGCTCCGCCGGCCGGATCATTCCCGCTTCACGAGCACGAGCACCGCGAGATGACGTTTACAGTAAAAAAACGGTCACAATATCAGTGCGGTTTACAAACCTGACATATAAGCGCTTGATAAATAAGTCCTTACTTCGTTTAATAACGCGATTTGTCCCGTTTATCGACCCGACTTCTTGTGAATGTTCAAAAATCAAACTTAAACACGATTTAAGGTGGATAAAATGCCCAAATGTCATGTTTTCTCACCGGGCTGTCTCTCTTTGTTGTGTCAGTAATGACAAGTACACACACACACTCACTAGGCCACAACACACATGAGCTACGTGGACACTCTGATAAAGCCCATTTCAGCCCCTCAGAGCCAGATTTCACACGCCTTAAAGACAAAAGAGCTAAACAAGTCCACAACTAACTTTAGTCGTGATAAATGTGTTTGTTTGACAACGTGTGTGTTTGTTAGGAGGGAGGGGGGGCGACATCGTGTTTGATCAGCAACCACATCATCACCTCATTACTTTTACGAGCATAGAAAGCGAACAACCGTCGGCGAATTACGGATAAATGTGTACGAGCGGCGCTCGTCTGCTCGGTGGTGAGTTGAGTCGCGCGCGTGCCGCCACAGAAGCCGGTGCGATCACTCTCTACTCTACCGAAAGCCCCAGCATCACTTCACCGACAACACAACGGACTCCGCGCTCGTGAAATCTGAAGAGAACGGTCTCATACCTGTCAGTTAATATCTTGGATTATGTTGGGATAAATCCAGAGAGAAACGTACTGAAAGAGAGAATAAAGTGGCCAGATCCCGCCGTGTCTGCTATCTCGCTCTTTTCAATAGGTCTGATGCAAAATGGCGGCGAAACTCATGCCGCGGGAGTTTTTTTCCGCTTCCGGTTGTACGGGGTTTCTCACACAGCCATTGGAGGGGTCACATTACACCGAGTGCCCCACTGCACACTGCGCAGTGTATATAGCCTACAGTGCACTGCTTACTATTAAGTAAACTGTAATGTCAGGAAGCCCATTTCTACCACACAAGTAAACAAACATGCTAAATCTAAACAGGACATAAAAAGTCAACATTATTACACAAAAAGTCGAACATATGACAGCTACTAATTCATTATTGTGTTTCCCATAACTATGACAATTTTAGGACATAAATATTTGACTTAAAAAGTCTAATTATGACATAGGCAAACTGAAGACGCCCTGTCAAATGTGTAGTCTAAATGTTTTTATGTCTGGCAGGTTCTAGATGTTTGGAGGGCCTATACACTCTAAAAAAAAAGGTTCTATATGGCACCAAAAATGGTTCTTCGTCGTAATCATAGGGGAACCACTTTTGGTGCTATATAGCACCATATCTTAACATGTTCTGTATATGGTAGCGGTGCTATATAGCACCATATCTTAACATGTTCTGTATATGGTAGCGGTGCTATATAGCACCATATCTTAACATGTTCTGTATATGGTAGCGGTGCTATATAGCACCATATCTTAACATGTTCTGTATATGGTAGCGGTGCTATATAGCACCATATCTTAACATGTTCTGTATATGGTAGCGGTGCTATATAGCACCATATCTTAACATGTTCTGTATATGGTAGCGGTGATATAGCACCATAGTTAGCGGTGCTATATAGCACCTTAGTCAAAGAACCGGTGAAGAACCACTGAAGAACCGCTGAAGAACCACTGAAGAACCGCTGAAGAACCACTGAAGCACCGAAAATGGTGCTATATAGCACTTAAAAAGGTTCCCCTATGATTACGACGAAGAACCATTTTTGGTGCCATATAGAACCTTTTTTTTAGAGTGTGGGCAAAATTATGTTACCGCACCACACCCCTCCTCATAAAACAAATATGATTCCTAACGCCTTTTATCTATACAACATCTGGTATTAAAATAGTATTTTTCTTCTATGTCCATATTATGCCCATATTAATGAAACTTTCTTCCCCCTGGAAGAAAATTTTTTACATTTTAAAGATAAATTCATCAATCTGGAGCACTTTGAGAGTTTGAGCATGCAAACTGAACAAAGAAAACGTCAGTGCATTGACTTACCTGAACTTTAAAGGGGACTCAAACCTCTTTTTAGTTGTGATATAATGTCTCAGTCTACATTATACTAATGCTAATATTAAAGGTCCCGTTCTTCGTGATCCCATTGTTCAAACTTTAGTTAGTGTGTAATGTTGCTGTTAGAGCGTAAATAATACCTGTAAAATTATAAAGCTCAAAGTTCAATGCCAAGCGAGATATTTTATTTAACAGAAGTTCCCTTTCAAAGCCTACAGCGAACGGCCGGCTTGGACTACATCCTGGTACTTCCTTCATAAATGACGTCAGTAGAACAGTAGAACAGACTAACCTCCGCCCACAAGAATACGCGAAAAAAGGGGGCGTGGTCTTGTTGCTGTCCCACGTGGAGAAGAGGACGGTCGCGTGGAGAAAAGGAAGTGTTGCGTTTCAGTGTGTTTGTCGCCATGTCGTTGAGACGCTGTTATTTTCATCCCGGAGTCAAATCACCTTTGTTTGGCTTTCCCAGGGACGCTGTAGAGATCACTGAGCGCATATATCTCCTCGTTAAGAGGCGTGACCTTTCCACGTGCGCGATCAGTAAATTGTGTTAAAAATACTGTGTTTTTTTACACGCGAAACATGAACACATGTTATATTGCACACTGTAAACACAATTAAAGCTTCAAAAAAACACGAAGAACGGGACCTTTAATATTAATAATGCTATGTATAATATTATGTAATTTGTATAAAGTAATAGCCATATATTGTAAAACAAATGCTACTGAAAAAATAAATGAAACTTTCATAATAATTTTGCATTGACAGGATTTCGCCTTTCTATTGAACCAATATCCTATAGCAGTGCGCTAGTCTATACATATCAAACGCTAGTGAAGTGAAAGAGACACATTTCTTTACTTTTAGCTACTTTGGTATTTTGCTAGCTAGCTCCCGACGCAGTGTCATTCATGAATAGGGCCTATACGTGTCTGTCGCTATGGTTTGGTTCCTTTAAAGGAACACACCGATTTTTTGGGACTTTAGCTTATTCACTGTATCCCCCAGAGTTAGATAAGTCCAATACCATTCTCATTCGCACCCACCACTAGCCTAGCTTAGCACAAAGACTGGAGGTAAACGGCTCCAGCTAGCCTACTGCTCAATTAGGGTACCTCCTTGGAGTTGTGCTGAATCCTTATAAAACCCCGCTCTAGAATCTTTATTGGGACGCTCAGCAGCACAGCGTCCAATGCTGTAAGATCTCTGGTCAAACAAACGATTGGCTGAAAGCGGTGTCATATAAATATCTGATATATCTTTGTTTAAAAAGTAAATAAGCCTCCACGACATGCAGGCTACATCATATCATAACGTTAACATGCCTAAATGTCTCATTTAATCTGGAATGGACAAAAGAGCACAAATTTATATCAAAAGTGTCGCTGTGAAGTGAACGTTAGTAGTCAAGGGAAAGCCTCCATTGACGACATACCAGCACAGAAAAACATAAAAGTAACCGACAAGCTGCAGGTAGGCTAAAGTCTTCCCTTAGGTCCTTTTTTCGAGAAGCAACATCACCTCAGAATGACACAATCTCCACTGCAGAGCTTTGTAAAGTCTATCATAATCATGCAGTCAAGCATCACCAGTCATACAGAAATACATAACCAAATAATCTGGCACTGTACCCGGAAACATTACATTTCTGGACTTCTGGAAAAATAAATACATACAGTGAGGAAAATAAGTATTTGAACACCCTGCTATTTTGCAAGTTCTCCCCCTTAGAAATCATGGAGGGGTCTGAAATTGTCCACTGTGAGAGACATAATCTAAACAAAAAATCCAGAAATCACAATGTATGATTTTTTAACTATTTATTTGTATGATACAGCTGCAAATAAGTATTTGAACACCTGTCTATCAGCTAGAATTCTGACCCTCAAAGACCTGTTAGTCTGCCTTTAAAATGTCCACATCCACTCCATTTATTATCCTAAATTAGATGCACCTGTTTGAGGTCATTAGCTGCATAAAGACACCTGTCCACCCCATACAATCAGTAAGAATCCAACTACTAACATGGCCAAGACCAAAGAGCTGTCCAAAGACACTAGAGACAAAATTGTAGCCGCGCGCCCCTGTTGTGCATTCACACACTGGCAGGGTTTGTCTCGCGCAGCTGAACCGCGGCTCGTGTATTGCAAATACAGACGAATATTGTCCATTATGTCACATTTTCTGGTGTTCTCCTCCGACCCCTGTCTGTCTCGTGCTTTGATTTATGATGGGCAGCATATATCTGTTGCAAATGCCACCGTGTTCATCTCATACACACATGCATATAACATGTTGTATATTAGTTCACATGAGAAATGTAATATTAAAAGTGAAGATATGCTTCTAGTTTTAATCATTTAAACATTCTTTTGAAGTTTGGGCAAAAACTTCTGGCAGTGTTGTGTTTTCGTGTATTTTATAAAAAAAATTCACAGCGCTGGATGTCATAGGTGATCGTGAAACACGTGGGACACTTCACTACATGATTTCATGGTGAAATTTGTTATTTTCCATGTTAATCAGGTCAGTTTTGATCAAAAACAATCCACTGTGGCTTTAATTCAGCGTGAGCAGCGCGGCAAAAACTGAAACGATCGAGGCACTGCTGCTTCTGCTCTGCTCTCCATTAAATTAATTAATTTACCCATTAAAGTGTGACAATAAAATATAATATGAGCTGAATATGATTCAATAAGATCTAAGAAAGCTGACAAAGTTAAATTATAATTATTAAATTAATTAAACACCTCTGCCTCTTTTCATTTTCATAAAAATATATATATTAAACATTAATAGCCACACAAATGTGGTCCAGGCAGCTCCTACATTATCTTCACTGCATGTATATTTAAATATCCTAAAAAATCAAACATACAACGTTTGTTCTGGCAGGCCACAAGCTCCGCTATCAGCTGATTGGGAAATTCTAACTCCGGCCCTTTCAGCTGATCCGATTCAGCTGATCCTATGCACTCAATTGGCTTTATGCACAGCTGCACTACTTCCTGAACTTCAGCCAGCTCTTTTGTTTCCTGTCTGCCATTATTGGACAAACTGATTAATCCAGGTGTGTCTGATTATTGTTGTTGTGACTACAGAGGTCAGGCACACCTGGATTAATCAGTTTGTCCAATAATGGCAGACAGGAAACAAAGGAGCTGGCTGAAGTTCAGGAAGTAGTGCAGCTGTGCATAAAGCCAATTGGCTTCTCTCAAACAGGGCGTCTTACTCAGGCAAGGCAAGGCAAGTTTATTTGTATAGCACATTTCATACACATTGGCAATTCAAAGTGCTTTACACAGAAAAGAAGTGAATAAAATAAAAATATATATAGTATAACAGTTATACTAGGAATTAAAAAATAAATAAAGAAATAAAGAAATAAAGAACAAAATAAAAAATAATAATACAAAATAAAAAGTATAATTAAAAATAAAAATAAAACAGGGTTAAATTGAAACACATAATTAAAGTGCAAGCAGTTCGGACAAAGCACAGAGCTCATTCAGTAAATGCACAGATAAACAGATGTGTTTTGAGTCTGGATTTGAAAGTGGCTACTGTTGGAGCACATCTGATCTGTTCAGGAAGCTGGTTCAGCTACTTAAGCATAGCTTCACTTCAATCTGCCTGCTTGGACGCCTCTGCTGCATGCTGCTTTGCAACCCACCTCCTCCCCAGCTCCTCCTTAAACTGCTTAACTTAATCAATGTCATTCTGTTGTCATTGATGCATACTCTGTTCTAAATGGGGGATTTGCTCTGCCCTCCCAGTTTAAATGGGAGGTTGTCCCCAGAATCTGCTGCTGTTCCCTAGCCATACCGCCAAATGTAAATCTTTGCAAAATATGCAATAAAAAGTTTACTAAATGTTTGTCTATGGGGTCTTTGACTTAAGTGGACCTGACTGAAATAAAGTTATGAAACTTCTCTTAGCCCTCAGTCAAAACGATGTGGCAGACAACAAATGATGATTCATGAGAGCAAAGATCAGCCGTTAGATCCACACAAGACGAATTATATCTGATGTTTAACCACCACTGAGACATCAGAGCCAGCGGCAGAAGGACTGGCCGAGGAAAGGCTGCTCTCGCCGGGGTTAATGAGCGCTGAGCGCCGCTGATCCACTGGAGCTCACAACTCCAAAAACACAAGATACATTTTTTAAATAGGCGCTCTCTTTATAAATAAACCACAGATTTGAGCTTTTAACAACTACATTCTCACCTGAAAAAGTCTTAAAACTACATTTTGTGACACAATAGTAGTATTTTTTTTAAATGATGTGGGGTTTCTCATCACGTCACTTCACCACGTGACAGCAGCGAGCAGGCTCCTGATTGGTTAACGCGGCATGAATAGTTCAGATTTTTCAACTCAAGTGTCAGACGCGAATTCGCTTCAAACGCACGAATGCACAAAAAGCACCAAATAAAATCACTCGCGCGTATTGCGTGTATCGCGCAAGGCGATCGATTTGTGTCATTCTGGAACTGGAGGTGCAAATGAGGCAGAATCGCATCTATCGCGCCACAGGACCTCCAGACGTGCGTCAACGCGTCTTTCCATTGACCTTACATTGAAATCACTCGCTCCTGACGCTTTATTCACGTTTGGTGTAAACATAGCATTAGGCTTAATATAATTTAAAACGAATAAGTTATAAAATAATTCACCCCCCTCACAGTCGTCATGAAGGGCAAAATTAGCCATATAGACCAAAAACACAGCTTGTCCCAGACTGTAAACATCAAATCAAATCAAATCACTTTATTGTCACTCTACCATATGCACAAGTGCACAGGTGAAATTCTTGGTGCAGTTCCGAGCAACATAGTAGTCATGACATGACATGTACAACATTTAAGCAACAACAGATTACACATCTGATGCGCACACAATTACTCACAGCACAGTATACACTACAATAAACAATAAATAATTTACACAATGTGAGTGTAGTTCTCACAGTTTTAAACAATATATACATACTTACAATATACATATACTTAAAACAATATACACTAAACATACATTAAACAATAACAGTATACATTAAGCTATAGTAATAATATACAATGTACAGTATACAATATGTTCACAAATTGAAATCCAAAGTGCAATAGATGCTGTATGATAAATAAATGTGTATATAATGTGTGTGTATCTACAGTGGGTTGTGCGGAGTGATATTCTGTCCAGTGTGTGTTATGATACTGATGGATCAGGAGTTAAGTAGTCTGATTGCTTGTGGGAAGAAGCTGTTCTGGAGTCGGCTGGTGCGTGTTCTGATGCTGCGGTACCGTCTGCCTGATGGGAGCAGTGAGAGCAGCCCATGGTTCGGGTGGCTAGAGTCTCTGATGATCCTCTGAGCTCTCTTCACACACCGCCTGGCGTAAATGTCCTGGAGGGAGGGAAGCTCACCTCCGATGATGCAGCTGGCCGTGCGCACTACCCTTTGCAGGGCCTTGCGGCTGCGGGCGGTACTGTTGCCGTACCAGGTGGTGATGCAGCCAGTCAGCAGGCTCTCTATGGTGCAGGTGTAGAAGCGTGTGAGGATGTGGCGGTTCATTCCAAACCTCCTCAGCCGTCGCAGGAAGAAAAGGCGCTGATAAGCCTTCTTCACAACGGCCTCGGTGTGGACGGACCATGAGAGTTCCTCTGTGATGTGGACACCGAGGAACTTGAAGCTGCTGACTCTCTCCACCGGTGCTCCATCGATGGTGATGGGGCGGTGTTCTCTCTCATTCCTCCTGAAGTCGACCACCAGCTCCTTGGTCTTGCTGACGTTGAGGGAGAGGTTGTGCTCCTGACACCACCGTGTCAGAGTGTGCACCTCCTCTCTGTAGGCCGTTTCATCATTGTCGGTGATGAGACCTACCACCGTCGTATCGTCAGCAAACTTGATGATGGTGTTGGAGCTGTGGGTTGCCACAGTCATGTGTGTACAGGGAGTACAGGAGTGGGCTGAGAACACAACCCTGAGGGGCTCCAGTGTTGAGAGTCAGTGATGAGGAGATGTTACTGCCCATTCTGACCACCTGGCGTCTGTTTGACAGGAAGTCCAGGATCCAGCTGCATAACAAGCATAACTGCATAACTGCATAACTGCAAAAGATGTGTTCTTCTGCTGTAAAGTTGGGCATTTTAACATGAGCTCAATGAGATTCTGCTCCTGCTGTCTGTCTCTAGTGGCCAGTCCAGAGCCGCTCGGTTGAGGCACATTAACTTGCTCTTATAAGAAGGCAGTGGCTATTTACACTAAGTATACCAAGTGTAATTAGCAACTAGATTCTATTTACACTCAGTGAAAATAAAATGTTCTTAGCGATAGATGAAATTTACACTAAGTGCAAATAGCTGTAGATGCTGTTTACTAAGTGAAAATAGTGATATATTCTATTTACACCTTGTAAAAGTAGCAGTTCTTTGCAATATGCGTAAATAGTAATTAGACGCTATTTATACTTTATTTTGACATACTACGATTCTTGGCCTTTCTCTAGAGAGAGCTGCTCTTTGGCTCTCTCTCTCTCTCTCTCTCTCTCTCTCTCTCTCTCTCTCTCTCTCTCTCTCTCTCTCTCTTCTCTCTCTCTCTCTCTCTCTCTCTCTCTCTCTCTCTCTCTCTCTCTCTCTCTCTCTCTCTCTCTCTCTCTCTCTCTCTCTCTCTCTCTTTCTCTCTCTCTCTCTCTCTCTCTCTCTCTCACAGGTAATATTCTATGCATAGGCCTTCTGAGTACAATTAAGGGTTTAAGTTTACTTCCATTTGAAACTATTTTAAGTGTAACCATAACTAGAATTTGTGTTTCTATTAAAAAGAGATTTCTGTCTATTATGTAATTGACATTTTACATTTACCTGATTGTTAATAAATTGTTAAATTTTGATCCTTTCTGAATTACTCTGTAATTATTAACTATCTCCAGTACGGAATGGTATAATTGCAACAAAGGGTTAAAACGGAATTATTAAATGTATGATTAACTATCAAATATAAATGAGATAAAGAATATTATAATCAAATCCATTTTTCTAGCTGAAACACTGAACGCGCTTGCGACCTTCACCGCGGTTCGTTACCGATCATTGGAGCGAATTCAGCGGCCTTACAACTCCTTCAGTCAACATTCACTTTTTAATGAAGCCAACATATCAGTAATTATTAATGCCAGTAATTAGTAAAACTACTTGGAATTATCAATTAAACTCTCTCTCGAGTTATTTAGTGGAGATATTAAAATATTAGCACAGAAAACCCTTGGAAGAAATCAAAACTTCACACCAATTACTGAATTTTTAGAACATTATTGCACAACTGAACATAACAATAACAACAATCATAAATATTGAGGTCTATTTGGTGTCCCTGACATAAGGGATACTGAAACCATCAGCAAAGTTGAATCCATCAGATTAAAAGAAACACAAGGTCTGCAACGGTTTTACACATTAAATATAGAGGGGAGAGACAGGAAAATAGGCGATACTTTTATTAAATACTGTAATTGTTCAGTACAGTATCAAAATAATCAAATAACACTATTGTGTGTTGTTAATTTAGTGTAAACATCAGGCTTTTGGAAAGAGATTTTATAATTTCCTTTTTTCCATTTTCCCAGAGAGACAATTTCCAATAAACCATTACATTTACGCATTTGGCAGACGCTTTTATCCAAAGCGACTTACAGTGCCCTTATTACAGGGACAATCCCCCTGGAGCAACATGGAGTAAAGTGCCTTGCTCAAGGACACACTGGTGGTGACCGCTGGGATCGAACCAGCAACCTTCTGCGTATCACTTCCATGGTTTAACCCACTGGACCACCATCTCACATTAAACAGAAATGAAAGTGGGTTTTTTTATTTATCCAGTTTTTATTTATGTTGTTTTTGATGCTCTTGAAGCATCTCTGTGAGCTCCAGAACATGCTTCAGTTTTCTTTCTGTCGACTCATGAAATCCCTCTGCTTGTTTTCTGGCTTCATCTTGATGTTTCTTCATCATGTCTTTTATTTCATTTTCATGTTCCTGTTTCTGTCTTTTCATCTCTTCTATTTTTTGATGGTATTCAGCTTCTAAACAAAAACAATAGAACAGTATCACTGTCTTTGATTACTTTTAATCACTGGGTGAGAACTACTAGCCTGGTTCTGCCAGACTCTCGCACATTTCATTTGTTCAGAGAGGTGCTCCATTGACAAGCGTTTACTTCCTTTAAGCGGGAACTCTAAAAGTTTAAAAGGTTTAAGAAGATTAAAACTATTGGATCTGCCCCGAGCCACTCTCGTGACGTGTGTGAGTTCCCATTCTGAAGGGAATGTGACCATGGTTCCCTTAGAAGAGGGGGGGGGGTTGCCATGCTTCAGGTATTCCTGCGCTGTCTCCTTCAGACAAGAAGTAGATGTGTTCTACAGGTGCCCTTTTAGACCTGCAGTCACACCTGTAGTAGGGGTTGAACAACATCAGATATTTTTAAGTTTACATTCATGTGATTAAAGTTGAGTTGATGTCGACTAATGGCGTCATTAATGAACAAATAAGCCTGAAACTCGAGCTGAGACTGAACGCGGGTTGCCTTGTGCACAGCTATGACAGCTATGCTGCGCACAAGGCTAACCTTACAAAAATAAGTTTATTCAAGTGTTGTATTAGTATACTTCTTTTAACCCAAAAATAAGAAAGTATACTTTCAATCTACTTTTTAATGAACTCAGAAATAGACTTAAAATTGCACAGAACCAGACCAGACACGCTCGCCAGACACAAGCTCTACCACTAACACAAGCATTTATGCAAATCTATGTAAAGAATCTCGGGACAGACAATATTGTATTATGCTATAGTTAGGAGATGTGACGTTAAGGATGAAACTATCACATTAAACATGACTTTTCATGACTTCTCCCACTCACCTAGCCTGACCAGCCAGACCCACATCAAGATGTTGGGTCTGGGAACACACCAAGCGAGTTGTGGCTGAGTCACATGCGTTTTCCCACCAGCGGAGCTAGTTGATAGATTAAACTTTTGCCGTATCCTGCCAATAAGCCAATGCGCCAATAAGCGCATATCTGGCACTAGATGTTTGTGTGTAAAGGGTGTCACGGCCACCCTAAAATGTTATTGCCGCCCCCACTAGTTCCCCCACACTATTGGATCAGAGAACTGTCAATCTGACGATCCCTATATGCCATCAGATCAGAGTAAGCTACCGTCAAAAAAGTTCACGTTTGGAGCCTCAACAACACCATTAGATCAATGAACTCGGTCAATGCTTTGGCAAGGTAACACTTTTTTAACCATAAAATAAAGCTAAATTTAAACTAAAGGCCAATTAAAATAACAGGTAGGCCTACAAATCTGTATTGTGTTAGGGCAGTATTTGTGGCAGTCTAGAAATCCCGCTGTGATTGGGCAGATAGCATTGCTCGGTGTGTGTTAGAGGCAAAATATAACTGCACACTTACTTCAGCATTTCATGATTATCAGTTATATTTTGACTCTATAAAGCTTTCTTCTCTTAATTGCACCTCCAAAAGGTTTTGTGCCAATGCATTGTTAAAAGAATCAGTGTGTTTTGTAATTGTCCCATATAAAACTTTAGCGGCCAATTTAAAAACGGTATAAAAAAATGTGCAAATTCACTACACGAATACATCCTTTATTAAATCACGTTGACGAATGTAACGTATCTTTACGGATGGTGTTGAATGCTGAATTGATTCATTCAGTTCTAATAGCGCTTAACACAAGCAGTGTCGAACACACAGAGGGCAAAGTGTTGCGTTATTTAAAGGGGAAGTTCACTCATCAATGAGGAACAAAAACCACACTGAATCAGTATTTATTCTTATTACTTTCATGTGAAATGTACTAATAACACACAATAATTATGTAGTTATGTCTGAGAACAATTTCTTAGCAACTAGGGACTGCACAAATATAGGCTATATATTATAGGCCTAGGGCTATACAGGCATCTGGCTATTAATTTGAATCCTTATTAACAAATATATACAAATATAATTTGGTATGTATGTATTTGTTAATTTATACCAGTAATACCAATGTTGCTTTTTAAAATTTGACTGGGGGCACCAATAAGAATTTCGCCTAGGGCGTCAGAATGGCTAGAAACGGCCCTGCTGACTAGAGTTTGGTTTTTCAAGCTCGCAAGCCAACGGAGAGTTGCTACGACCCTGGCTGCAAATTACATTTGCTGCCGCTTTGGTGAGTCTAGATTTCTAGGTTACCGCTCATCTAGGCTACCATTTCTAGGCTACCACAACGTTACACCACTGCATCGCATTATGGATAACTTTTTATTCACTATACTTTTGTGTAGTTTACATTGTATTGCCGATTGCCAACACAACACACACATTTGTTGCAGTTTCACTCACCACCTGCAACGATCTGCAAATCCAATGAGCCTTGCTTATAAAACATCCATCACCAAAAATACCATGAACACACCTGAAAGACAATGCTGGGTTCTTTGGGAAACTGAACAATAAGGTTATCTTTCTCTCACAACCAAAAACATACTTTGTTGGTGACATTGTTAAAAAACATGGCCGCGAGCCTGTGTCTTTGGACAAGATGGCCGCAGAGCCTGTTTCTTCGGACAAGATGGCTGCTGAGCCTGTGTCTTCGGACAAAATGGCCGCAGAGCCTGTGTCTTCACACAAGATGGCCGCCAAGCCTGTGTCTTCGGACAAGATGACTGCCAGTCCACAGCCCTCTGCCAAGAAGGCCGCCAGTCCAGAGTCCTCTGCCCAGATAATCGCTAGTCCAGAGCCCTCTGTCAAGATGGCTGCCATGCCAGAGCCCTCTGGCAAGATGGTCACCATGCCTGAGCCCTCAGCTAAGATGGTCGACACGCCAGAGTCTCCAAGCCCAGAGTCTTCAGAGTGTGTAGCACTGACCATTGTGGCCACAGCAATGTGGTGTATGTGGTCAGCATACACATCGGCACCAGCCCCTGTCCAGTTTCCAGAGAGGACTTTATCACCTATCCAGAGTCCAGAGGGGACTTCATCGCCTGTCCGGAGTCCAGAGGGGACTTTGTCGGCTGTTCGGAGTCCACCCCTGACCGGAGTCCAGTGTCGGCTCCAGCTCCTGACTGGAGTCCCGTGTTGTCCTGTGTCATGTCGGCCAAATGCTTAGTCTGTCAGTATAAGTCAAGTATACTTAAGTGCAATTTTAAGTAGACTGAAAGTATACTTTCTTATTTTTGTTTAAAAGAAGTATACTAATAGAACACTTGAATAAACTTCTTTTTTGTAAGGGTAATAAGGAGAGGATAAAGCTTGACAGGGGGAGAACATGGAACTTTGGGACTGCACAACCAGGACAAGATGCACACATTACACCACCCACGTGGTCATGTTAGGTCACCAGCATTTTTGACAAGCCAACTCTGGGGTGTGTGTGATCCCAGGGTGACAAGAGCTTAGTGTGGAGCACAGCCACTCTAGAAGCTGGGAAGCAGCCGTTCAGGCAAGAAGGGACATTTTTGAGGGCCAGCTGCTAGAGCAGTGTGATGGCTGGTAGCTGATGCAATATCCCAGTCGAGGTCCCACTGGATGGGAGTGCCAAGCAATAATGATGGAAGAATGGTTTCAGGACTGTTGAACGGTGGCTCTGGGGGAAGCCTTAAAAAGGGTGCTAGGACCTCTCAAGACAGTGCCTCCACTCCTCCAGGGCCATCTTCATAGCCAGCAGCTTCTGATTACTAATGTCATAGTTCTGCTGCCTAGAAGGCGCATGGATAGAGTTTTTGGGCATTGCCATATTGCTGGGACAACACCGTCCCTACCCCTGTGGAGGTATTCACTTTTACCACAAATAGCTTAGCAGGATCTAAAAGGGGTGATGAATTGAGAAATCAGCTTTCCCTTGAGCCTTTGATATATAAAAGTTAATTGTGATATAAGAATATCCTGTAAGTTTCAGAGCTGAAAATGTCCTTGTTAGTCAAAGAAAAGCTTTTATTGACACCAGGCCCAGAAAACGAGAGATCTCAGAATATGTTGACCATTGACATCTTAGAATGCATAAGTGCCGCCTCAGGCCCGCCCACCGACTCGTGGAGCTAAACGGGTCGTGCTACTGAGCAATAATCATGCCGGCTCCAGCTCACATGCGTAAGTTCACCACAGAATTGATTATAAACAAGACACAGGTCGAGACTGGATTTGCAGACATATTGAGATTAAAACACCATGCTGTGCTTCTATATTGGATCCGACAGGAATGGTGCAACACACTAATGTGAGTAAAACATGTTTTTATATGTGTTAGTATTGCATTGTTACAGATCGTTTGATATCTACTGATTTCATACCGGTCACAGGCTGGAGAAGCTGTTATTGGTTCATTCGTGATCAGACTCGGACTTGTAATGCCAGTGCTCGCAAAGGCCAACGTCCCGGGGCTATGTGTTTTTCAGACGGGCAACCAAAATGTATCACCGGCCTGCCGACGGGCCATTTTAAATGGTGAAATAACATTAATTTCTTGCGCGCGCGCACGTGTGTGTGTGTACGGGTCGCGGTTATATCCACCGATCGGGCGGGCCAAGTAATACAAAAATAACATTCCAATCAGTCGCGGGTGGATGAGAGATGAATCATTGTGTTCTTTCGAGTCCTGTGAACGTTTCCCCACACGCTTTCAAAACAATCCCCACATGTACTGAGGGGAGCTGAAGCTCATTACATATGCAAATCTTATCCAATCCTAGCCGTGGATGCAGCACACCCATAGAAACTGAGCGTTTTTCAGAGAGCCTCAAAACAAGGGCAGAAAATAGTTTATTCATTATGATGTTTCTGAATGTAAAAACCACGCGGACGTCATAATTTGACCTCAGACAACAGTATAATTTTTTTTTAAAAGCCAGTTCATGACACCTTTAATGTTTGAGGACAGGTGTGATGATGAAGGAAGTTTTGAGCTGGTAGAAGGCACAAGGGGCTTTTTTCTTGATATATAGAGTATGTATAAAAACTGCTTATCTAAGATGTAATCACTTCTTTCTAATGAAGATGCGTCATGGACAACACACACACACACACACAAAGAAAATACACTCACCTCCTGACTGAACCTTCTCTTGTAGCTCTTTGATTTTATTTTCCATTTCACTCAGTTCTTCTATATATTTCTTCTCCACTTCATGTCTAGCTCGGTTCTCTCGGGCTTTCACATACATCTGAAGTGTATAGGGTTCAATCTTCATGTTCTCTATATAATCTAGTAGTTCTGGGATCTGTCTTGAGTTTCCAGATTCCTTTAATCCCATCACTCTGTATGGACCCCCATATTGACTGATTAAGCTCTGATATTCTGGACTGCATTTGACAAAATCTGTCACACTTTCAACTTTTGCCTTCTCTTTTGTGAAAAGTATCATGAAGTGCTCAAGAGTCAAATATCTTGTTGATGTTGTCTATTTCTGCTTTCTCATCATTATTAAGTGGAGCATCAGGAATAATGTGGAGAAAAACATGAACTCCAGGATCACAGAGAGACATACAGCGGAGAGTCTGATGCATCACCTCCTCCTCTGAAAGATGACTGAGAGCTGGAAGCTCCACCAGACTGATCAGACGTCCATGAATCTTCTCTTTCTTCACACACACTTCACTGCTCTCTCTCTGATGTGAAGGTTTTATCTTCTTCCCTCGTAAAATTTTGGACACAGAGACTGTACGTTTTGTATCACTTCCACACAGTACTAGATTCAGCTTCTGTTTCCCAGAGACGTTTGCTGACACTAAAGAATATATTAGACATAGCTTAAGTTTTTGGTAAACAATCACTTTCAAACAACATATACGTGTGTGTGTGTGTGTGTGTGTGTGTGTGTGTGTGTGTGTGTGTGTGTGTGTGTGTGTGTGTGTGTGTGTGTGTGTGTGTGTGTGTGTGTGTGTGTGTGTGTGTGTGTGTGTGTGTGTGTGTGTGTGTGGCTTGATATGGTTTAATCAACTTACTGTTGAAATGATTCCTGTGTAGACTTTGCCTTATGTTGACTGAAAAAAAAGTAGTGTGTTGCAATGAATTAGATAGACATCATCAAGATTAGACAATGTTAACATCTTAGGTTTTTCAAAATCACTCAACGTCAACTTCAATTAAATGTTTAACAGCAATTATCCATATACAACATAATCTTTTAACCACGTTAATCACATCCACCAGTAATTTACATGAAACACAAGACCAAATTTTACACTAAACACGACAACAGAGGATCCCACAAATTAAAAATCCTTCTCAATCCAGGTAACCACATCAAGTACACAACAGCGAAAGACCTAATGATTTAAATACATTGTCATTAATCAACACCGATCTTCACAATTACAATATTGAATTTGTTTTATAACATTTGTAACAAAAAAATCACGTATTAATCCAAATATCTCACAGGACAAATCTAATTCCTCGTTCATGCTGTTAGGAGCAAGTGATTTCAATTTATAAATCCAAAATGCTTCTTGTTTCAATAATTCTTTATTTATATTAAAATTAGTGCTGTCAATAGATCAAAAAAATAATTAATTAAAAATTAATCACACTTTAAGACAGTATATATTTTAAATATTTGTTGTATTGAGCCTGACATTACTCTAAAAAAAAAGGTTCTATATGGCACCAAAAATGGTTCTTCGTCGTAATCATAGAGGAATCACTTTTGCACCATATCTTAACATGTTCTGTATATGGTAGCGGTGCTTAGTCAAAGAACCGGTGAAGAACCTCTGAAGAACCGCTGAAGATCCACTGAAGCACCAAAATTGGTGCTATATAGCACTTAAAAAGGTTCCCCTATGATTACGAGCCAAGAACCATTTTTGGTGCCATATAGAAACTTTTTTTTTTAGAGTGTATGAATGAAGGTCAGTATTGTAACATCCGCCAGCTGCGAGTACCCTTGTACGCCAGCAGAGGGCACTCTTGCCCCTCAGTTTCCCACAGTACCCTTGCCTGTCATTTGTGTTGTCATGTGCAACTCATAATCATGAGTTGTGCTGATATTCATGTGCATTTTAACTCATAAATACATTTTGATATGACTTGAAAACATAACTGCTGAAGCTAAACCTTGACCCCATTGGCCTGCCCCAACATCCTACCATTGGTTGAACCAGAAGTTGACACGTCAGACCACTATGCTTGATCTATGTTTCGAACACGCCATAAAGCCAATGCCATCACCATCACCTCACGGTTGAGCTAAATAACCGAACTCACTAGTGCACACTTTTGGGAATGTTGCAGATTTGGCACATTTCTCAGAAGAGTCTAGAAATTCATTGCAGCTAGACACAAATCTGAAATGCTAAAAATATTTTTAGATGAGGCTTTCTTTTTGTGCAAACCAAAGAAAATGTGAGGTATGAACTGAAACATCGAGTTTGTTCTGTGAACATGTGCTGTAAGGGCAGAACTTTTCCACAACTTTTGCCTAGTGCAAATGTATCAATGAGCAATTTGCAAATAAAATGATTTAATTTGTTAAATATTTAAGTACTAGTAATGTATTTAGTTGAATCCTCTGTTGACCTGTTATGATTAAATGTACAATTCAATGAACTGAATTTGAGTTCTACTTAAAAACAGTATAGGCCTAGATAAAAGTTTACAGGGAATGTGTTTCAAAAAATTATAATAATCATGAAGTTTTATAATTATGACTTTAACCGTTTCAATAATTTGCCCGCACTTTGAATATCAGGTAGGCAATTTTTTCATTCAATTCAATGCACTTTCCACAATTTTGCCTGTCCTGTCTTGTGCTGCACATGGGTGTTTTGTTATTTTGGGCCATGTGCTCGTGTCATTGTCTGATCCCTCCCCCTTGTTATCTGATTGTTGTTCGATTTCATCCACCTGTTCCCTCCTGATTATTTTCCCTTTATAAGTCCCCTCGTGTTTGCAGTCTGTGTTGGTTCGTTGTCTAAAGTACACTCACCTAAAGGATTATTAGGAACACCTGTTCGATTTCTCATTAATGCAATTATCTAATCAACCAATCACATGGCAGTTGCTTCAATGCATTTAGGGGTGTGGTCCTGGTCAAGACAATCTCCTGAACTCCAAACTGAATGTCAGAATGGGAAAGAAAGGTGATTTAAGCAATTTTGAGCGTGGCATGGTTGTTGGTGCCAGACGGGCCAGTCTGAGTATTTCACAATCTGCTCAGTTACTGGGATTTTCACGCACAACCATTTCTAGGGTTTACAAAGAATGGTGTGAAAAGGGAAACACATCCAGTATGAGGCCGTCCTGTGGGCCAAAATGCCTTGTTGATGCTAGAGGTCAGAGGAGAATGGGCCGACTGATTCAAGCTGATAGAAGAGCAACTTTGACTGAAATAACCACTCGTTACAACCGAGGTATGCAGCAAAGCATTTGTGAAGCCACAACACGCACAACCTTGAGGCGGATGGGCTACAACAGCAGAAGACCCCACCGGGAACCACTCATCTCCACTACAAATAGGAAAAAGAGGCTACAATTTGCACGAGCTCACCAAAATTGGACAGTTGAAGACTGGAAAAATGTTGCCTGGTCTGATGAGTCTGGATTTCTGTTGAGACATTCAGATGGTAGAGTCAGAATTTGGCGTAAACAGAATGAGAACATGGATCCATCATGCCTTGTTACCACTGTGCAGGCTGGTGGTGGTGGTGGTGTAATGGTGTGGGGGATGTTTTCTTGGCACACTTTAGGCCCCTTAGTGCCAATTGGGCATCGTTTAAATGCCACGGCCTACCTGAGCATTGTTTCTGACCATGTCCATCCCTTTATGACCACCATGTGCCCATCCTCTGATGACTACTTCCAGCAGGATAATGCACCATGTCACAAAGCTCCAATCATTTCAAATTGGTTTCTTGAACATGACAATGAGTTCACTGTACTAAAATGGCCCCCACAGTCACCAGATCTCAACCCAATAAAGCATCTTTGGGATGTGGTGGAACGGGAGCATCGTGCCCTGGATGTGCATCCCACAAATCTCCATCAACTGCAAGATGCTATCCTATCAATATGGGCCAACATTTCTAAAGAATGCTTTCAGCACCTTGTTAAATCAATGCCACGTAGAATTAAGGCAGTTCTGAAGGCAAAAGGGGGTCAAACACAGTATTAGTATGGTGTTCCTAATAATCCTTTAGGTGAGTGTAGACCAATTATAAGGCTTGCTTTGAGGAAAATTAGGTTGCAGCTCGTTGTCTATGTTAAAGAGGTGTCATTTGTGTTTTAACAACGTTTAGCTCACCGAACTCATTGAACTAAGCACTGACTGTATTTATTTATACTTAAGCCCAACTTCAAAATAAAACTCTAACCGCTCCATTGTTAACGTACTGTTTGAAACGGCCATTGGGACACTATCTTTGCGAGGGAACGCAAACATTTTGTGGAAACAAATGTCCTCCCATCCTACATTTTTTCCACCATCACGTCCCTTTAGGAGCTCCGTACAGGCCCTACCGCCTGTGCCCGTACCTGGCCATCAAATCTAGTCCCACGCCGCACTCTATTGCATTGAGTCCCGAAACATCAGTCGGAGCTTTTATTATGCTTATGCTGCAGTCGGGTGTGGTCGCTGTTTTACATTAAAACAATCATATTAAATACATTTGAGTGTGTTGAAAGTTATGTTATAACCTTACTCTGTGCGTTCACTTGGTGGTGGCTATGAGACACTAAGGTAACACTTTAGAATAATTGTCCGTCGTTAATAGGTAACTATGCAGGAAGTAATGCAGGACTAATGAGTAGTAATACATTAACACTTCAGCTACTACTACTCAAATCAAATCAATCAAATCAAATCACTTTATTGTTACACAGCTATATGCACAAGTGCACAGGTGAAATTCTTGGTGCAGTTCCGAGCAACATAGCAGTCATGACATGACATGTACAACATTTAAAGCAACAACAGATTACACATCTGATGCGCACACAATTACTCACAGCACAGTATACACTACAATAAACAATAAATAATTTACACAATGTGAGTGTAGTTCTCACAGCTTTAACCAATATACACATACTTACAATATACATATACTTTAAACAATATACACTAAACATACATTAAACAGTATACATTAAGCTATAATAATAATAATATACAATGTACAGTATACATTATTATTCACAGTAGAGATCCAATTATGTACAATAGGTGCTATATGATAAATGATAAATAATAAATGATACATAAATGTGTATATAATGTGTGTGTGTATCTACAGTGGGTTGTGCGGAGTGATATTCTGTCCAGTGTGTGTTATGATCCTGATGGATCAGGAGTTAAGTAGTCTAATTGCTTGTGGGAAGAAGCTGTTCTGGAGTCGGCTGGTGCGTGTTCTGATGCTGCGGTACCGTCTGCCTGATGGCAGCAGTGAGAGCAGCCCATGGTTCGGGTGGCTAGAGTCTCTGAAGATCCTCTGAGCTCTCTTCACACACCGCCTGGCGTAAATGTCCTGGAGGGAGGGAAGCTCACCTCCGATGATGCAGCTGGCCGTGCGCACTACCCTTTGCAGGGCCTTGCGGCTGCGGGCGGTACTGTTGCCGTACCAGGTGGTGATGCAGCCAGTCAGCAGACTCTCTATGGTGCAGGTGTAGAAGCGTGTGAGGATGTGGCGGTTCAGTCCAAACCTCCTCAGCCGTCGCAGGAAGAAAAGGCGCTGATGAGCCTTCTTCACAACGGCCTCGGAGTGGACGGACCATGAGAGTTCCTCTGTGATGTGGACACCTGCTGACTCTCTCCACCGGTGCTCCATCGATGGTGATGGGGCGGTGTTCTCTCTCATTCCTCCTGAAGTCGACCACCAGCTCCTTGGTCTTGCTGACGTTGAGGGAGAGGTTGTGCTCCTGACACCACCGTGTCAGAGTGTGCACCTCCTCTCTGTAGGCCGTTTCATCATTGTCGGTGATGAGACCTACCACCGTCGTATCGTCAGCAAACTTGATGATGGTGTTGGAGCTGTGGATTGCCACAGTCATGTGTGTACAGGGAGTACAGGAGTGGGCTGAGAACACAACCCTGAGGGGCTCCAGTGTTGAGAGTCAGTGATGAGGAGATGTTACTGCCCATTCTGACCACCTGGCGTCTGTTTGACAGGAAGTCCAGGATCCAGCTGCATAACAGGCTGTTTAAGCCTAGAGCCCGGAGCTTAATGTCAAGTATGGAGGGCACAATGGTGTTGAATGCTGAGCTGTAGTCCACAAACAGCATTCTCACATATGTGTTCCTCTTTTCCAGGTGGGAGAGAGCAGTGTGTATGGTGGATGAAATGTCATCATCAGTGGAGCGGTTTGTGCGGTATGCAAACTGCAGTGGGTCCAGTGAGGGGGGGAGAACAGAGCAGATGTGGTTTCTGACTAGTCTCTCAAAGCATTTACTGATGATGGGGGTCAGAGCAACAGGACGCCAGTCATTTAAGCAGGTGGTTTTTGACTGCTTAGGTACAGGCACAATAGTGGACGTTTTAAAGCATGTGGGGACCACAGATAGGGAGAGGGACAGGTTAAAAATGTCCGTGAAAACTCCAGCCAGTTGGTGCGCGCACGCTCTGATCACACGGCCGGGAATGCCGTCTGGACCCGCAGCTTTACGGACGTTCAACCGCCGGAAGGATCGGGTTACATCCGCTAAAGATACGGAGAGTGCACTAACCTCTGTATCTTCAGCCGCGAGCTCTCTCTCCGCGAGGGCGGTGTTAGTTCCCTCAAAGCGAGCATAGAAGGTGTTGAGCTCGTCCGGGAGAGAGGCAGCGGTGTTCACGGTGGAGTTTGTGTTCCCTTTATAGTCCGTGATGGTGTTAATTCCCCTCCACATGCTTCTGGAGTCGGTGGTGTTGAACTGTCCTTCAATCTTGTCCCTGTACTGCCGTTTTGCTGCTCTGATGGTTTTCCGGAGGGCATAACTTGCTTGTTTATGCTCCTCCGCATTACCGGAGATAAAAGTGAAGGTCCGCGCATTGAGTGCCGCGCGAACATCCCCATTTAGCCACGGCTTCTGGTTAGGGTACAGCCGTATTGTTTTGGTCGGAACAACGTCATCTACGCACTTCCTGATGAAACACGTTACGCTATCAGCGTAGACCTCGATGTCGTCATCAGAGGCCGACCGGAACATCTCCCAGTCCGCGTGATCAAAACAGTCTTGTAGCATAGAGTCTGATTGGTCCGACCAGCACTGGATGGTTCTGAGGGCGGGTGCTTCCTGTTTCAGTCTCTGCCTATAAGCGGGCAAAAGTAGGATGGACGCGTGATCTGATTTGCCAAATGGTGGGCGTGGGAGTGATTTGTATCCATCCTTGAAGGGGGAGTAACAGTGGTCTAAAACACGGTTCCCTCGCGTGTTGAAGTTAACATGTTGGTGGTATTTGGGTGCAATGCGCTTGAAGTTGGCTTTGTTAAAGTCCCCGGTCACAATAAACGCAGCCTCAGGATGCGCGGTTTCCTGCTCACTCACTGTCCTATACAGTTCCTTTAGTGCCCGGTCTGTGTCGGCTTGTGGGGGAATATACACAGCTGTGATGATGACCGCGGTGAATTCCCTCGGTAGCCAGAATGGTCGGCACAGAACCGTGAGAAATTCCAGATCAGGAGAACAGAAAGACTTGATAGAATGTACGTTCCTCTGATCACACCAGGATCGGTTGATCATAAAACACACACCCCCGCCTTTGCTTTTCCCTGAGAGATCTTTTTCTCTGTCCATTCGATGCACGGAGAACCCCGTGGTTTCGATGGCCGAATCTGGAATCTCAGCAGACATCCAAGTTTCTGTGAGGCAGATAATGCAGCAGTCCCTCGTCTCTCGTTGGAAAGAGATCCGCGCTCTCAGCTCGCAGAGTTTATTGTCCAGAGACTGAACATTAGCCAGTAAAATACTCGGTCGGTTTGCGCGGCGTCTTACTCTGATGAGTACGCCGGCTCTCTTCCCTCTTCTCCGGCCGCGTTTGAGTGGTCGGGCCGCCCAGACAAAAGGATCCGCTGCTGTGTTTGTAAGCAGCGTGTCGTCACTGAAGAATTTAAAGTCCGGTTTTCGGTGTGCGATTGCCGAACCAATGTCCAAAAGTGTCTGTCTGTCGTACGTAGTAAGGCAGACAACATCCAAGACGAAAAACACAAGAACTATAAACAGAACAAACAAAAAACTACAATGTTTCAGCGGAGCTCGCGACGTAGCGGCCATCCTCGCAGCCATCTTGACTTCCAACTAACCAATATAGAAAAAAGCTTAACTAATCAGTAAATAATATAAAATGTAGGACTAAGATAGTTCATTATTAGATAATCAATAATTACTGAATGAGATTGGCATCACTAGGAACTAATAGGTAACTATGACAAATTATAAAGAATTACTATTTAATTGCTAATCACAACATTAACGTGTCTGAGATGTGAGCAATTGTCTTTTTTTACTCTCAATGGGGTCATAACTAATTACTCTAGTCACTCTGCAGGAACTACTAGTGATCTGGACCATTTAAAGTGAAAACAACATTTAAAATAATGGTCTGGGTCACTAGCAGTTCCCGCAGAGTGACTAGGTAACACTTAATGATTAGTGATGCATGTTATGACTTTATTCAGAGTAAAAAAGATGACCGATTAAGTCTCAGACACACAATAATGTTCTTTATCATTTGTCATAATAGTCATTAGTGATGCCAATCTCATTCAGTAATTATTGATTACCTAACAAGGAACTTTATCCGTCCTAAATTTGATATTACTTACTGATTAGTTGTTTCTATATTTGTTAATAGTACTACTGCATTACTTCATGTATTACCTATTCATGACCGACCATTATTCTTTACCGACACTTGTTGCACTTTGTAGTAATCTAGATTAATATTAGAATATCATATTAATAAAAGTTGGATGACTAAATGACTGTTGCTAGATGACATACAATTAATTTTAAAATATATTGTATGATGGAGAAAGCTGGTCATTAAAACATTGCTAAAACAGCAAAGCTGGTGGCCTAAGACTTTTGCACAGTAGGCCTACTGTAATTGAATCTGGACAAAACAAAGCGGAACACAAAATAAACACCTACAAAATACCAAACACACAACTAAACAAACTTTTCAATAACAAAAAAATAGTAACAAATCTCCTCCATATAAATTACTTTTGATTACTTACATCCAAGAAAATCTTGTTTATTCACTAGCTATATTTATTTACTCCATTTGGCCTACATTTTGTAATATGACACAACATTTCATCGTAACTTTATACTTTATCTTATCAGATTTGTTGCTTACGCATTATGGATTTCACTGCCACCGGCTTGTCTCGCTTTCTGACTCCTCACAGATTCTTCCTTCCGTAGCTTGCACTCGAAAGAAAGGCAGAGGCTTTAGCACTATGGCAAGCCGTTTTAATATTTAATCCTTAAAACATACTAGTATCTATTTTCATACTAGTACTTATTCAGTAGATACTAGTATTTATTCCAAATGTTTCTAGTAAGATTTTTAATTGAACTCTACAGTGGCCATAGTCATAACATAAGACGAGTAGAAAAGCATTTGTGACTAGTGAGATAAGAAATGTTACTAGTTACAATTTAAAAAGATACTATAGTGTCTAATGAATAAGTACTAGTATCTAATGAATAAGTACTAGAATCTAATGAATAAGTACTAGTATCTAATTAATAAGTACTAGTCGCTATTCAATAAGTACTAGAATCTAATGAATAAGTACTAGTCGCTTTTGAATAAGTACTAGAATCTAATGAATAAGTACTAGTCGCTTTTGAATAAGTACTAGAATCTAATGAATAAGTACTAGTCGCTTTTGAATAAGTACTAGTATTTATTGAATAAGCACTAGTATCTAATGAATAAGCACTAGTATTTATTGAATAAGCACTAGTATCTAATGAATAAGTACTAGTCGCTTTTGAATAAGTACTAGTATTTATTGAATAAGCACTAGTATCTAATGAATAAGCACTAGTATTTATTGAATAAGCACTAGTATCTAATGAATAAGCACTAGTATCTAATGAATAAGTACTAGTATTTATTGAATAAGCACTAGTATCTAATGAATAAGTACTAGTATCTAATGAATAAGTAGTAGTAGCTAATGAATAAGTACTAGTATCTAATTAATAAGTACTAGTCGCTATTCAATAAGTACTAGTATCTAATGAATAAGTACTAGTATCTAATTAATAAGTACTAGTCGCTATTCAATAAGTACTAGAATCTAATGAATAAGTACTAGTCGCTTTTGAATAAGTACTAGTATTTATTGAATAAGCACTAGTATCTAATGAATAAGTACTAGAATCTAATGAATAAGTACTAGTATTTATTGAATAAGCACTAGTATCTAATGAATAAGTACTAGTATCTAATGAATAAGTAGTAGTAGCTAATGAATAAGTACTAGTATCTAATTAATAAGTACTAGTCGCTATTCAATAAGTACTAGTATCTAATGAATAAGTACTAGTATCTAATTAATAAGTACTAGTCGCTATTCAATAAGTACTAGTATCTAATGAATAAGTACTAGTATCTAATGAATAAGTACTAGTCGCTTTTGAATAAGTACTAGTATTTATTGAATAAGCACTAGTATCTAATGAATAAGTAGTAGTAGCTAATGAATAAGTACTAATAGCTATTGAATAAGTATTAGAATAAGTACTGGAATCTGTGTCCCCTCCATCCATTTGTAGGTTCCCCATCTACGAGCAGGGTTAATAGGTGAACGAAAAACAGGTTTTAATTTGGATAAATATTTCTGTTTCTGTTCTGTTCAATTTTCCTGTATGCCGGAGGAAGTTTGAGGCGGACTGCCACTGGACTAAGGATATTAGAGACAGTTAAAAGGGCCAATAAATTTAGAAGCAAGCTTGTTACAAGTGGTGCGGAGAGGAATGTTCTGTGTAGAAAGCCACACTTCATATTCGGGAGGCTTTGACCGGTGGCAATCAGCCTGGGCCTGGGAGAAGAGCAGTTCTAGTTTTCCTCTAGGTGGGTGGAGGGTACCACGACTTTGGATTATAGGTTCTGAAAAATGGGTGGCTGGTAACCTAAACTACCTTCAAACGGGAATATGTCCATGGACGATACTGGTAACGAGTTATGCGCATACTCAACCCATGAGAGCTGCTGGCTCCAGGAGGAAGGATTCTGAGACACCAAACATCACAACACCTGTTCCAAGTCTTGGTGCTCTGAGGATGATAACCAGAAAAAGACGCCCCCAGTAATCGACAGGGGAATAAAATAGACCGTCTTCAAGAACCGGTCCACCAGGGTAAAAACTACCGTTTAGTAAACTAACTACCTTAGGCACAAACAAATGGCTCGGTGGACAATTGGATGGAGGCGTTACCTCTTGTAAGGCATTACGAACCTCCGATTCAATCTCCCAGAAGACCGCAGAAATTACCAGTTTCTCCGGCATAATAATAATAATAATAATTTGTTACATTTATATAGCGCTTTTCTAGGCACTCAAAGCGCTTTACATAGAAGGGGGAATCTCCTCAACCAACACCAATGTGCAGCTCCACCTGGATGATGCGACAGCAGCCATTTTGCACCAGAACGCCCACCACACACCAGCTGATTG
Source organism: Romanogobio albipinnatus (assembly GCA_023566225.1). Taxonomy (NCBI): domain Eukaryota; kingdom Metazoa; phylum Chordata; class Actinopteri; order Cypriniformes; family Gobionidae; genus Romanogobio; species Romanogobio albipinnatus. Next base: position 4,353,096 of record CM042249.1, on the reverse strand, counting down.
GTGGAGAGGAGACAGAGTGATGAAGCCAATCGTATATATATATATATATATATGGGGATGATTAGGAGGCCATGATGGACAGGGGCCAATGGGCAAATTTTGCCGGGATGCCGGGGTTACAATCCTACTCTTTATTGAAGGACATCCTGGGATTTTTAATGACCACAGAGAGTCAGGACCTCAGTTTAACGTCTCATCCGAAGGACGTGGCATCCGAAGCATGATGGAATCGGGACGTGGCATCTGAAGCATGATGGAATCGGGAGAGGATGGGAACAATCAAAAATGTGAGACAAAGCAACAGGCTTGATGTTTTTGGAGCCCGGACGAATCTTGTCGGGATCCATGCGCACTCCCTCAGATGAGATGATGAACCCCAAGAAAGGGACAGACTGTGCATGAAAAACTCACTTCACCGCCTTGACAAAAAGCCCATTCTCAAGCAGCCTCTGAAGCACTCGCCTGACTTGCTGAATATGTTCTGGGAGAGACGGAAAAAAACAATATCTCATCCAGGTAAACATATATATGAACTGATCGACCATGTCTCTCAGCACGTCATTGATGATGCCTGGAAGACCGTGGGAGCATTGGACAGCCCAAACAGCATGACCAAATATTCAAAATGACCCCTGGGAGTATTAAAAGCAGTCTTCCCCCTCCCTAATGCGAACCAAATGAAAAGCGTTATGGAGTTCCAACTTAGTAAAAAGGATGCCCCCTGCCACCGCTCAAAGGCTGAAGACATCAACGGCAAAGGATATGTATTCTTTGCTGTGATGTTATTCAACCCTCGATAGTCAATGCAAGGTCATAGAGAACCATCCTTCTTCTCCACGAAGAAGAACCCCGCGTCAGCTGAAGATGAGGCTCGGCGTGACGATCCGCTCGCTTAGTTGGAAGGGGAACAGACGATGGGGTTGGCACAGTGGGCGCTCCGGCTGTTTCTGTCCTAAGCTGCTGGAGCTGGGCAGTCGCCTCAGACACCTATGCCACCAAAGCTTGGACCGCACAACCTCTAGCCAATATCTGTTCTTCCTGTTGGTCCATACAAATGTTATTATTGGATGGAAAATTTCTCCACTCACCACTTGCTGAATCCATCCTCGTCGGATCGTTAGGTCAGGATAAATGACTTGAGATTCAGTTGCAAGTGCAATAATCCTTTATTAGGATAAAACATAGAAAAAACAAAATGCAATGGTCGGAAACATTGTGGGTGCAGAGTGAATCCTTGGCAGCACATAGACTACAGTAGGCAGATGATCCAGGACAGAAACTCCAACGAGAAAATCCAGCGAGTAAACCTCACTCGATCTCAAGAGACGCTCTAGTGACTGACACTAGAGGTTGCAGCCTTTAGCCTCCTTATTAGAGCGTCCGAATCTGATGCCGGTGGACCCGGGTTCAAGTCCCGCTTGGAGCGGGCGGTTCTAACAGGAGGGGTTACATTGGTGCCGTGACCCGGATGGGAGTGAGGTTTAGGGGGAGTGAGAGTAACTGTCGAGAGTCGCTGTGCGAGTAAAACCTCACTCCTCTGATCTCAAGAGACGCTCTAGTGACTGACGCTAGAGGTTACAGCCTTCAACCAATCTGTGTCAAAAATAAAAAATAGCATTAGTTCTGGAAGGTCACGTTAATAAAGCTTGCATCAGCTTGCATCAGTCAAAAAGACTTGTTATAGTGTTTAGGCATCGAGAAAACTGTAATAGGTACAAGTTTCTAATGAATGAGTTCCAGTATCTAAAAAATAAGAACTAGTATCTAAAGAATAGGCACCAGTAGCTAATGAATAAGTACTAGTAGCATAACAATAGATACTAGCACGTTTTAAGGATTAAATGCTAAGACGGCTTGCCATATTAGCGCTCTTGAGTCTTGCGCAGCCAGACTTTCAGGTTTCAGTCTGAGGAACTTCAGTTCACGGCCGTATAAAATCAATCTTTTCCCACAATGCTAATCATCAAGACAACATTAAGAAGTGACAAAAGCGTTGTCTAAACTTAAATTAACAAGCATGAACTAATTCGGAAAACTTAACTTTGATTTCCAGCTGTCAAGAGTGGTGAAGTGACGTGTAGTGTTTTAGCCATTTTCATGTAGCCTTATTATTATCAGATTAGAGTCTGTGCCATGAATGTGAAGTGTGTGTGTGTGTGTGTGTGTGTGTGTGTGTGTGTGTAACCCCTCCTGTTCGAACCGCCCCGCTCCAAGCGGGACTCGAACCCGGGTCCGCCGGCATGAGAGTCGGACGCTCTAACAAGGAGGCTAAAGGCTGCAACCCCTAGCGTCAGTCGCTAGAGCGTCTCTTGAGATCAGAGGAGTGAGGTTTACTCGCACAGCCACTACTAGCTGGCCTCCGTTACACTCACCCCCCTAAACCTCACTCCCATCCGGGTCACGGCACCAATGTAACCCCTCCTGTTCGAACCGCCCCGCTCCAAGCGGGACTCGAACCCGGGTCCGCCGGCATGAGAGTCGGACGCTCTAACAAGGAGGCTAAAGGCTGCAACCCCTAGCGTCAGTCGCTAGAGCGTCTCTTGAGATCAGAGGAGTGAGGTTTACTCGCACAGCCACTACTAGCTGGCCTCCGTTACACGTGTACCATACAGTAGGCCTGTTCTAGACATTTGTGGGGTCTAGGCAAAATGTATGTTGCATGTAAAAATGTATCCCCCCACACCACTCCCCTCCTAATAAAAAACACTTGAATCAAATATGATTCAACCTTTTTATTTTATATTTTTAATAATATTGTATACATTGTAAATTTTCACCGATATGTCCATATTACTGAAACTTTCGAATTTAGAAGATACAGACAGTTGAGGTAGCCTAAAGTTTTTGAAACTCAAAATGCTCTTTGACTTTGAATATGAAGTTCTTTACATTTACTTCAGTCAGCTCCAGACGCAATGTCATTCATTGTACGCACAAATTAAAAGTAACAGTCAGCAGCACTCGCGCTCTTTTAAACAGGTGTAATTTGCAGGTGGGACATGTCCCCTCCACTTTTTACCAGGGTCGTTATTGTCCCCACCACTTTTTGGAAACATCTCTCTGCACGGATGTACCTAATGCAAATGAAACGTATAATTTCTCTTAAATAAGAAGTGACCATGCCATGTGTTCATTGCCGCTGTTGTCAAAAAGTTCTATTTTGTCAATCTATCACTTTATGTCGTTGTTGGGACTCTCTATTCTTTCCGGTGAAATCACAAAATGCGCACAAACATATCCCTGCTCTTGATATACAATCATTGATGAATATCATTGATGATCTCAATGAGGGGGAAAAAAAACTATACGAAGGCTCAATTGGAGTCTCTAACTCAATCGCTCAAAATTTGACTTTTGAACCATTAGGGTTCATGAAATCTAGAATAAAAAATTCCTGCCATTTAGAATTTTCCGAAAAAACTACTTTTTCGAACTCGTCCGAGGATGTTCACGAAAATTGAACCAGATCATCTTCAGACCATGCCGACAAAAAGTTATGGAATTCAAGTCGATTGGTCTCAAATAACTTGCGAATGAATTCGACGTGAGGCTATATCTTCGCAACTCTTTAACATATTCAGAACAAACTTGGTGTTTGTTATGACAACCATGACCGGAGGCTACCTGCAGAGTTTCGGCATAGTGCCACCTAGTGGTCCGGAGATACAAATATTGGCTATTTTTGCTTATAACTTCTAATAATAATCCAATCGCTGTCCATCGTGTCCGATGATGACTTCCTTTGAATTAGATTTCTCCACAGAGTCCTATTTTTTGCTTGCTGATCCCAGCTGCCTAGTGGGATATGTTTATGCTTGAGATTTCGTTTAACTGTGTCTTTAAAGCGCAACTTTGGCCTGCCTATGCCACGGTGCCCCTCTTTGAGCTGTTTGAAAAAAAAACTGTTGAAAAAAAAAAAGTAACGCAGTAGTTACTTTCCTTGGTAATTAGTTACTTTTATAATGATGTAACTCAATTCCTTGGGTCATGCCAAGAACATAGAAACCAATTTTGCCATATTTGGCTGAACTTCCTGTCCGCCATTTTGATTTCCTTTAAAAACCTACTTTTTTTAACTCCTCCTAGACCCTTTGTCCAATTTTCACCGAAATCGAATCGTATCATCTTTAGGCCGTGCCAACAAAAAGTTATGGATTTCATGTCGATAGACTGAACCGTTTGAGGCATGATGCCAAAATTACTCTTGATGCTATATTTCTGCAATGCTTTGGCATATTGACACCAAACTTTACATTGTCCTTGTTACCTCACTCTTTCAGTTTTCAGACCTTGAATAATGCTGTTGGGCGAAAAAAAATTCAAGCAGCTTGGGTTTATTTAATGGCTGGTGACCCTCTGGATCACATTCCAGAGGTTTTCAGATTTCAGGGTTCAGGTCTGGAGATTGTGGTGGCCATGATGTCTTGATCTGGTGGTTCTCAATCCACACCTCGATTGCTCTTGACTGTAAAAAAAAGATGGATGACGCGCCTTCACTCTCTTCCGTTGACATAAGTGAAGCTGCCAGTGTTCAAAAATGGCGCTGACATCTTGTGTCTCGAGTCTGCACAGTGATGCTCACTGTGCAGACTCGAGACACAAGATGTCAGCGCCATTTTTGAATGCTGAAGTGGAGACGCCCACACTCCCGCCTTATCAACAACTTTTTTTTCTGAAATATTATGGAATGGAAATGTAGAGATTAAAGCTAAATCTCCTCCCGAAGTTCCCGAAAAATATCCGTTAGTGCCTCAGTGACTACTACTCTCAGAGAAGTTGTCAATCATGATGTCATATCCCCGTTTTTATAGCATCAAATAACTAACTAAAAGCAGACTTATTTAAGGAATGAACACTTAAACTAACATCAGCGTGATAAAAACAGCCTAAAATGACAGAAACCATCTTTGGAAAAAAATTATTTAAAGTATAATTTGATTGTTTAGTTTGTCTGTGTCCCATTACATTTCATGGTGAGGGCAGGGTTTATGAGCTATACTGCATCCAGCCACCTGGGGTGATCAGCACACTTTGGCTTCACTTTACCTGGGGAACACATGGCACCAGGTGCACTATGGGAAGAAGGCGTGGTGGCGGAGGCAGTGATGCTTTGGGCAATGTTTCGCTGGGAAACCTTGGGTCCTCCATCCATGTGGATGTAACTTTGACACGTCCCACCTACCTAAGCATTGTTGAGCCCATGTCCAGCCTTTCATGGGAACGGTATTCCCTGGTGGCTGTGGCTCTTTCAGCAGATAATGCGCCGCCACAAAGCACAAATGCTTCAGGAATGGTTTGAGGAGCACAACAACGAGTTTGAGGCGTTGACTCGGCCTCCAAATTCCCCAGATCTCAATCCAATCGAGCATCTGTGGGATGTGCTGAACAAACAAGCCCGATCCATGGAGACCCCACCTCGCAACTTACAGGACTTAAAGAATCTGCTGCTAACATCTTGGTGCTAGATACCACAGCACACCTTCAGGGGTCTAGTGGAGTCCACGCCTCGACGGGTCAGCAAAAGGAGTACCAACACAATATTATAACGTTATGCCTGATGGGTGTGTATATCAGGTACAGTAGGTTAGAAATCCTGTTAGTAGGTAAATTTATAATACTAAATGTTCAAATTAACAGCTGATTTGTATACAAATATTGAAATGGCACATAAAGCCATTTTTATAATAACGTTTGAATGACATTTTGCAATTTGCTGCAATTTAATGTCAGCAAAAGGGGACCAACACAATATTAGGATCATAACAATATGCCTGATCGGTGTAAATGTCAGTTGCAGAGAAATCTTTGGCCTGTTGGATTTCAGCTGCTATGATGTTCTTAGTTTTCTCACAGATTTGAGAGGACAAGACTTAGCTTTACCCTTCTGTTCATGCTTCTCTAAATGTTCTTGTAAAAGGGGTTGTTACGGAGGGGACGTAGTTTTGCGAAGTCTGTAGCGGGAGAGAGATGAGCTGAGCGGTGAGTAAGTAGGTCAAGTGCAGGTGAATAACACCTGAGTCTGATTGCAGTAATTGTTGTGGAGAGACTGCATATAAGCCGCAACAGCAAGAGTTGAGGCAGAGAGAGACCGGGACCGGGACTGCAAACGCCTGCTCACCACTGCCAGAGTACCGAGAGAGACATTGAGCCTGAGAGAGACAATGAGTCTGAGAGAGACATTGAGCCTGAGAGCAACGTTGTCTGTGGTTATTGAGTGTTTTGAGTTTGAACGCCCTCGTGCGTGTTTCAGTTTTGAGGATCGTGAGATCAATAAAAGAGTGCAGTCCCAGTTACGCCGACCCCGTCTTCTTCCTTCTCCACCCACACACATACGAACCATCATTACACGGGTCAAACTGGAAAATCATTTCAAACAAACCATGATAATTCCTGTTGTGTGGTGATCCCAGATTTTGAAATGGAAGCCCCCTCTCTCCCAAAAACTTGACAGCTCCTACACTCCTCAAGACCTCCTTCCAATAGTTTTGTTTCGGCCTCTCTGCCAGCAAATCAAAGCATCCACTGTGTTTTGCCCTGTTTTTGTGGTCTGATATCCTCTTGGGATGTTTCCAGTCACAGAAGCCATTAATGAACGTATGGCTTTGAGATGACAAAAGTTTGCACACACTCCATTTTACACTTTATTATTTAAAGCCACAATATGTAAGATTTTTGGATTGAAATATCCAAAATGCACTAGAACAGTGTTACATATTTTGTTGACCTGTGTACTTATATTATCCCAAATGTTTCCAAGAATGTGTAAATCCAGAGAAATAAGCTATTTTAACCAGGACACGGACCGCCTATCAATAGCCCCGTTGACATGCACATGCACTTTTATGTCATTCCGTTTAAAATCATTCCGATCGAACGATTCTGTGGACAGTTTACATGAGACGTTATCTAAACCGATCTGGTGTTGCTCTAAGAAAAATTTAAATAAATTGTTCAGTCAGGCGCAGTTGAAGTAGAAAGTGACTGGGACAAACGCTGTCGGATGAGATGGTGTAGCCAGGCTATGTCATTAATCCAACATTATCTTCATAACTTGCTATGAAATAAAAAGTTTAAAACTTCAGAAAAATGAACTTTCTTCTCTTCAACATTATAGCCTACTGTGAGACTCTTCCCTCTTCAGTGGTGGAGGCGCGTGCTAGTGTTGTAGTACTCGAGACCGGTCTTAAGTAGCCTGACGTCGTCATACTCAATTCTAGTCAGAATATGAGTCTGATTCTGCTCCATTGGGCTGTGATTATGGGGCGTGTTTCAACCGAACCAGGAAAGACTTCAATTGGATAGACCTACAACCAATCAGAGCAACGGAGCGACGCATAACGTTAGTTATCAAATGTCAACAGAACTCAACTGCACTGTGTTGCCATGTCCGCGGGTTGAAGCGACCCCAATTATGTGATGTACAGACCCAGGAATGCGATTTTTAGCAGCCGTGCCAAAATAACACATATTTTACCCCCCAAATGCCATTTTTCCCGGAGAACCCCCCCACCCGGAAAGCTATTGGGCTTGTTTTTGGCTAGTTTTGAGGAACGTTAACAATTGGGCGGGTTTTGTTGTAAAAACTTGGCAACCCTGCACGCACGCTTGAATAAGTAGCCTAACGTTAGAAGAAAAAGATGACTGTAAACGATCTTTGCCGGTGTTGTAAAATACACAGAGTACACAGAGTACTTACCAACACGATCATCATTTCTGAGAGAAATAGTAAAGGTGAACGCATATACGAACAAGTTCTCCGTTTAGGATTAGAACAAACTCAACCCAAGCGCCTTTGATGACGTGGATGATTACGTTACTGTTTATCATCTGTCCATCATCGTCTAAAGCCCGCCCTGACAATTTCATTGGTCCGAACAGTTTCTGTTCGGGCATAATTACTTCTCTACCGATCAAGTCCAGACCGAACTGCCCGTGTAAAAATGTTGTGGGCGGGGCTAAGTTCGGCTGGCATCCAGGCTAGGTCTTAAGACCATTTTTGAAGGTCTTGTCTCGGTCTCGACTGCATTTCTCCTCGGTCTTGTCTTGGTCTCGAACTTGGAGGACTTGGGATTTTCTCTCAAGACCAGTCAAGACCACACCTGCTGGGATATCACTAAATTGCCGGTCTGATTTAACATAATTAATGTGATTTGATGTAAAACTTACTGCTTAAAATGCGATCAATAACTTCTTTGTAATGTGATTTATTTTGTTACTGTGCAGCCGGATTCAGAATCAATGCAGCATTGTCTCAAAAATGCCCAAAATTAATATAAGATTTAGTTTTTTTATATAACATAGAATATAATTAAACAATATCACAAGAGCAAGAGAGCCATTTTCATGAATATAAGTGTGATAGCAAATTATATTGATTTATACAAACATTCAATAAACAAGAAGTTAATATTAAAAATGTACATTTTAAACTGTGTCTTTCGGCAGCGTTTCGTTATTAAATGAATCCGCTGCTTTGAACAAATCGGTTGAATAAATGATTGCGTGACTGTTAATGTTTTAATGTTAAATTAATCTGAACATGATTTATGCAGGTGTAATTGAACTAATTCAGATGCAACTTCTGTGCCATGAGTTTTATTGTCAGTGATAGATTGGTAACAGCGCTATAGTCTTACTATTCTAATTGTGCTTATTCATTAAATATAAGTCATTTCTCAGACAGTGGATGTGGATCTTTTAGATTAATTTAAGGAGTGCTGGTCTGGTCTCGCCCTGTCTTGGTCTTGTCTTGGTCTCGGTCTTTTTTTTTATTTTTGTCTTGTTTTCAGTCCAAATATCTAAAAAAATCTTACATGAAGAAGCATTTACTAGACAAGCAAAGTTTTTGCTTAAAATAAGCAAAATAATCTTGTTTTCTGTTTGAATTAAGATTATTTTGTTTACCCCATTGGCAGATTACTTAGCTAATTTTAAGCAAAAACTCACTTAATTTTGAGTTATTTCCCCCAAAACAAGACAATAATTTTTATTTGGCTAGTAAATGCTTCTTGTTTTGAGAATTTTTAGATGTTTGGACCAGAAACAAGACAAAAATACTAAGTAAGAAAAGCATTTTTTGCAGTGGTCTTGACTACAACACAAGCGCGTGCTGTACACTCACCTAAAGGATTATTAGGAACACCATACTGATACTGTGTTTGACCCCCTTTTGCCCTCAGAACTGCCTTAATTCTACGTGGCATTGATTCAACAAGGTGCTGAAAGCATTCTTTAGAAATGTTGGCCCATATTGATAGGATAGCATCTTGCAGTTGATGGAGATTTGTGGGATGCACATCCAGGGCACGAAGCTCCCGTTCCACCACATCCCAAAGATGCTCTATTGGGTTGAGATCTGGTGACTGTGGGGGCCATTTTAGTACAGTGAACTCATTGTCATGCTCAAGAAACCAATTTGAAATGATTCGAGCTTTGTGACATGGTGCATTATCCTGCTGGAAGTAGCCATCAGAGGATGGGTACATGCAGGGACGGACTGGGGCTAAAAAACAGCCCTGGAATTTCTCCCAAATAGGCCCATCATCCGGCCATTCGCCCCTAGCCGTGCGCAACAGAAACTAGCAAGGATGTACTATGCCACAATACTGTCAGATTATCAGACAAGGTTTTCACAACAAGTGACATCTCAAAACCTATGGCTAGGCCCTATTAATTTTGTCTGTGACGCTTTCACAAACAACCACCAGGTCTTTGCCAATTCCACAATAATAAACACAAATATGAAAGACAAGGAAAAACTGCAATCTGATGGAAGATGAAAGTGCAAGCTAGGATGTTTTATTTAAACAAAAATGTAGTCAATTATTTAGCCCCCTTCCTTGTATGTTAGCACGTTTAGAATGGTAGCAATGCATGCCTGATGTTTTCCCGATTAATTCAATACCTTAGTCTTCATTCCACCAGAAAATGTGAGCTCACTACAACCTCTCATATACAACAAAGTGAATGAAAGAAATTAAAACCAATGCAATACAATGATGAACGTCCAAAAGATGACACACAAAAGATTAGTGTGTGTGTGTGTGTGTGTGTGTGTGTGTGTGTGAGAGAGAGAGAGAGAGAGAGAGAGGGGTTACAGTTTGACAAGAGTTTAAAGTTTGACAAAAGCACAATGTTTGTTTTATTGCGAGTGTACACAAATATAAGCAAAAACTTTGCAGTTTGAATGATGTCCTGTATGAACAAAATAACGGAGTATGTATTGTTTTTGTTTCCACTGTTCGATCGCGGCATCGCGTCCGGGCCTCTCTCTCTCTCACACACTCTCACACACACCACGTCTCTCTCTAACATTAGTTCCGCTTTACATTAAGTTTCGCGCAAGTTTTATTTATTTTTATATCATGTATTCTCCGTGTAAATTCATGCACCAAGCCGTGACGCCCGTGCCAATTCAGTTAAAACGAGTACACATGTACCGTTCCACCCCATGCACACACATGTTGATAGCTAGCTGACTATGCAATTCGCTAAGATAGGGATAAAGGCAGCCTATTATAATGTGTCCTGCTACTACTGGCACTTACCAGGACCTCTTGCTGGTGTGAAGTTAACTCTGTCCCTCCTCATCATGACCAGGCTGTGGAAGCTCAGGCTCAGCTTCCACTAGCTGGTCCTCTACAGTCTCAGTCTGACTAAGCGATGTAGTGCTGCTGCTGGCAGTTGCACTGCAACCAAAAGCTCTGCAAGCTATTTACAATTCTTTCTCGACTTTTTCTCAGTTTTTTTTTGCACATATAAGTGATCGTATTAGTGCCCCTGCTGTTGGCTGTTCATATTGCGTTATTAGACTTTTTTTTTTTTTTTTTGCCGACGGCCGGGTGACGGCCCTCGGTTGGACGGCCGTTCTGGACTTTTCCAGAACGCACAGATTGTCAATCCGTCCCTGGGTACATGGTGGTCATAAAGGGATGGACATGGTCAGAAACAATGCTCAGGTAGGCCGTGGCATTTAAACCATGCCCAATTGGCACTAAGGGGCCTAAAGTGTGCCAAGAAAACATCCCCCACACCATTACACCACCAGCACCAGCCTGCACAGTGGTAACAAGGCATGATGGATCCATGTTCTCATTCTGTTTACGCCAAATTCTGACTCTACCATCTGAATGTATCAACAGAAATCCAGACTCATCAGACCAGGCAACATTTTTCCAGTCTTCAACTGTCCAATTTTGGTGAGCTGGTGCAAATTGTAGCCTCTTTTTCCTATTTGTAGTGGAGATGAGTGGTACCCGGTGGGGTCTTCTGCTGTTGTAGCCCATCCGCCTCAAGGTTGTGCGTGTTGTGGCTTCACGAATGCTTTGCTGCATACCTCGGTTGTAACGAGTGGTTATTTCAGTCAAAGTTGCTCTTCTATCAGCTTGAATCAGTCGGCCCATTCTCCTCTGACCTCTAGCATCAACAAGGCATTTTGGCCCACAGGACTGCCGCATACTGGATGTGTTTCCCTTTTCACACCATTCTTTTAAACCCTAGAAATGGTTGTGCGTGAAAATCCCAGTAACTGAGCAGATTGTGAAATACTCAGACCGGCCCGTCTGGCACCAACAACCATGCCACGCTCAAAATTGCTTAAATCACCTTTCTTTCCCATTCTGACATTCAGTTTGGAGTTCAGGAGATTGTCTTGACCAGGACCACACCCCTAAATGCATTGAAGCAACTGCCATGTGATTGGTTGATTAGATAATTGCATTAATGAGAAATTGAACAGGTGTTCCTAATAATCCTTTAGGTGAGTCTATATCGCGTCACAGAAGGACATGCACTCACAGTAATCGGATCAGGTCGTTTACATGGTGGAGTTTTTCATTTGTTTGGTTCATGGAAAGGTTTATTTCACCCCTCTCAAACCGATTACAATTTCATTCGGTTTGGGCATTTTTTTTCCGATTACAGTGTTCCATGTAAACACACCTAGTGCGTTTACTTGAGGTGGCAGTGGCTCATTGGTTCATGTAGGTTGTCTACAAACCGGAAGGTTGGTGGTTCAATCCCCGGTTCCACCTGACCAAGTGTAGAGGTGTCCATGAGCAAGACTCCTAACCCCAGCTGCTCCTGCGAGCTGGATGGCGCCTTGCATGGCTGACACCGCCGTCAATGAGTGAATGTGAGGCAATATGTAAGGTGCCTTGGATGGCCATGGGTCTGTTGAAAGCGCTATATAAATGCAGTCCATTTACCTAGTGACATCATACCCACGTTACCCTCGATTTCCGTAGAAACCATGGAAACACCAAAGACGCTTTAATATCTGATGTGTTTTATTAGACAGGTGAGCAACTGTTTGGATCATTGATGTAGAGAAACTAATGATTGTTCTCCAGCTCAACACAGTTAGTCTTATTGTGTAAATCTGGTGTTGTTGATGTTGATACTCACTGTGATTACCGTACCGTTGAGTACCGTATTTTACCGGCTGATATGATCTCACTCACTGCAGTGTGAACAAGTGTTCATAGCAGCGCAGAGTGAACACACAGAGATTATAACATCACTTTAACACACTCAGATGTGTGTAATATGATAAAACAGCACTGCGTTACAACACACACACACACACACACACACACACACGAGCGGAAGAAGCGGAAGCGCTCGCACATAAATAAAGCTCCGCCCAATCAAGTCATCAAGACACGCCTTTGTTTTAAATAAGCGAGCTCTAGCGGCGAAAAATTACATATTATGCCTTTAATCACAATGGCTTGTGTTTGCTGTAGTTGACTTGAACTGTTTCTAACTATTGTACCGCAGGGGAGAAAAAGCAAACTAGGCAGATTACCAATTAATAATTTATACTTGTAAGTTTGTTTGCTTCTTTTTCAATCTCAATTATTAAATGTTTTATTATCCAGAGGTTTGCACAAGAGTTAACTGTAAACTGTGCAAACTTTCCTGAAATTAAATGTCTTATTTGGTCTACACTGCTAAACTATAATTGCGTTTTTGACATATAATTATAAGACGAAAAAGAGTGAATGTGTGCGCATTTTAAAATAAAATATATTTTCAAATAGCTTACATTGATTACTTCATAACTACAATTAGACCTAGAACTTATTTTATTTATTTATTCCTTTTAATTATTTAATTAAAAAAATATTTACTTTGGGCATGTGTAAGCTGTTGTATTTTTGTTATGTGATTTAATAGCGTTGTCCAGCTATGTCCACTTCAGTGTCTGTTTACCAAAACCACTCATTTGAGTCCTTTACTGATTTCTTCTCCTCTCTGTTCCATCATTACACCAGCAGATGGCGATGAGTGAATATTACTGACAACCACGGATGGACAACTAAATGATCATAAATGGCAATGAACAAATGCCACAATGTATCATGAACAAACATGAGTTAACCATAAACAATGGCTAATTCATAAATGAACAGTTTAGCAAATGCTGTAAAAATGTTAATTGTTAGTTCATGATATTGCATATTTAAAGTGTTACCTGTCCTTTTAAAAATACACAGTAAAAACTCCAGTGTTAAATTAACTCTCCTGGGAGTATATGTGAGACCACACTCAAGAGTGTTAAAATAATAGTGTTAAAGTAACACTGAAGCAGTGTTAAAGTTAATGAGATAATTAACTGATTAATTGAGTGATGATTGGCCATTATTCTTGTTAACAAGCAGAATCACCGAAGGAGAACATCACAATTTTCACAAAGTCACCATTATGGTGATCAGTGTTTGCTTTAGTTGGGCTGTTGACCCTTGATCACAAAGGACAAAAATAAAGAAATTAAAAAATAAAATACTAAAAAGCAATGATATGACTAATAATGTTGGTAACCAAACAGTTCCATAGTATGATTAAATACGATGGGAGTCAATAGGGACCAAAAACAAGCAAGAAGAAAGAAACTCATACAGGTCTGAGGGAGAGTAAACGATGAACACTATAGAAAGCTCTAAGCAAAAAAAGCAAAAAAATATATACAATTTTATATAAAAGTGTAAACATTAGATAATTTATGCACGTCATTGTGTTTTTTAAGGCTTCTGACTGAATTTCTTTGTTGCTTTGCATTTGAAGTTTTGTTAAAGGTGCACTATGTAAACATTTTTCAGTAAAATATCCAAAAACCACTAGGCCAGTGTTATATATTTTGTTCAGTTGAGTACTTACAATATCCCAAATGTTTACAACTATTTGTAAATCGTGAGAAATTGCTATTTTAACCAAGGAACTGGGACGTGTGAGGCCTGTCGATGACATCATATCTGCGTGAGCTGCGTTACCTCATACTCATGACCGGAGGAGCGGAAGTGGCGCCGGTGAACTGTGGCATAATAAAAGTCGTGAGGCATGTGTTGCGTTCATCTTATTAAAACTCGGTCCTGCTCTGCTTCAGACTACAGTAACGTTAATAATCACATCAACAAGATTTCTGCCCGATTCTTTCCCACCGGCTCTGAGCTGAAGACCACATGTCCCAAGATTTTGCGCTCAAACGTGCCGTCATCAAACTACACCTTTGTTTTAAATAGCCGACCTCTAGCGGACGGAAAAATTAATATAAAACACTGTCTAACATTACATACAGCTGATATGGTCTCAATGTTCATATGTGTTTTATGTTTATTATTATTATTCTATAAAGCGACACAGCATTATATGTCACACTAAAGATGTCAGGCTGTGATGATGATTTCACCGAGCCGTCCTCTTCCTCGCGCTGCTCTGCTGTGGTTTAGGAGGTGCTGGTCTGCTTCTGATGTACTGGCACTTTGGTATGTGTCTCTCTGCCGGACCTGGGGCAAATGTCCTGCCACAGTGAGGGCAGGTGACGTAGTCTGGGTTGAGATTGGAGACCAGCTGTGGCTCGTGAGCTTGACCCTGACCCTGACGCATGGTCTGCATGAAGGCCGCGTGTTTCTGCCGCCAGTTATTCTTCTTAAGCTGGGGATGAAGACAGTGTGACATCAGTGAAGAGTATAACATAGCAAAACACAATCATTCATCTCAAACAGACTGAAGGCAACAAACAACACTGTCATGAAGTAGGGATGCACGATATATATGCATCGGTATATGTTGGTTTTTAATGTTATCGTTATTGGCCTGATAAGAGCCGATATATTAAAGCCAATAAATAATGTAGTATTTCCTTGAGCTGAGACACTTCAGATTTTTCTTTCAAAAATTCAGATTTATCGGCCAATATATCGGTAATCGGCTTTCAAATATACAGAATTATCGGCCAATATATCGGTAATCGGCTTTCATATATACAGAATTATCGGCCAATATATCATCAATCGGCTTTCAAATATACAGAATTATCGGCCAATATATCGGTAATCGGCTTTCAAATACACAGAATTATCGGCCAATATATCGGTAATCGGCTTTCAAATATACAGAATTATCGGCCAATATATCAGTAATCGGCTTTCAAATATACAGATTTATCAGCCAATATATCAGTAATCGGCTTTCAAATATACAGAATTATCGGCCAATATATCAGTAATCGGCTTTCAAATATACAGATTTATCAGCCAATATATCGGTAATCGGCTTTCAAATATACAGAATTATCGGCCAATATATCAGTAATCGGCTTTCAAATATACAGATTTATCAGCCAATATATCGGTAATCGGCTTTCAAATATACAGAATTATCGGCCAATATATCAGTAATCGGCTTTCAAATATACAGAATTATCGGCCAATATATCGGTAATCGGCTTTCAAATATACAGAATTATCGGCCAATATATCAGTAATCGGCTTTCAAATATACAGATTTATCAGCCAATATATCGGTAATCGGCTTTCAAATATACAGAATTATCAGCCAATATATCAGTAATCGGCTTTCAAATATACAGAATTATCGGCCAATATATTGGTAATCGGCTTTCAAATATACAGATTTATCAGCCAATATATCGGTAATCGGCTTTCAAATATACAGAATTATCAGCCAATATATCGGTAATCGGCTTTCAAATATACAGAATTATCGGCCAATATATTGGTAATCGGCTTTCAAATATACAGAATTATCGGCCAATATATCGGTAATCGGCTTTCAAATATACAGATTTATCAGCCAATATATCGGTAATCGGCTTTCAAATATACAGAATTATCGGCCAATATATCAGTAATCGGCTTTCAAATATACAGATTTATCAGCCAATATATCGGTAATCGGCTTTCAAATATACAGAATTATCGGCCAATATATCAGTAATCGGCTTTCAAATATACAGAATTATCGGCCAATATATCGGTAATCGGCTTTCAAATATACAGAATTATCGGCCAATATATCAGTAATCGGCTTTCAAATATACAGAATTATCGGCCAATATATCGGCAATCAGCTTTCAAATATACAGAATTATCGGCCAATATATCGGTAATCGGCTTTCAAATATACAGAATTATCGGCCAATATATCGGCAATCGGCTTTCAAATATACAGAATTATCGGCCAATATATCGGCAACCGGCTTTCAAATATACAGAATTATCGGCCAATATATCGGTAATCGGCTTTAAAATATACAGAATTATCGGCCAATATATCGGTAATTGGCTTTCAAATATACAGAATTATCGGCCAATATATCGGCAATCGGCTTTCAAATATACAGAATCATCGGCCAATATATTGGTAATTGGCTTTCAAATATACAGAATTATCGGCCAATATATCAGTAATCGGCTTTCAAATATACAGATTTATCGGCCAATATATCGGTAATTGGCTTTCAAATATACAGATGTATTGGCCAATATATCGGTAATCGGCTTTCAAATATACAGAATTATCGGCTAATATATCGGTAATCGGCTTTCAAATATACAGAATTATCGGTTATCGGCCAAAATGCTCATGAGCATTTTTTCACTATCAAGGTTAAATGTATGAATGCAAAGTAAAAGGCAAAGTGAATATTTTTACATTATTTCGATTATTTTTTCCGTTCAGCTTTAAAGTTTGCGAGGAACTTCTGATGCGTGTAATGTAAATCAATGAGCTCTTTATAGCACATACAATGCATATAAATATCAATAACTGCTAATAATATGTCTTAGTAAGATAATATTTAAATGCTTAGTTTTATGATAGTTTTCAAACATTTAATGCAATGCAATACAATGATGATTGACAGATGAACTAATAAACCTGATGATCATATTTGATACTCATGATTTTATAATAAATGATGATGGATATTCAAGTAAAGTGAAGTTTAAATATTCCTAGGGATGCACCGATATGAACATTTTGTCCGATACCGATAACTCTTTTGAAAGCTGATAACTGATATATTGGTTGATAAATCTTAATCCAAATTTTGATTTAATTTTTAAAGAGCCTGATTACAAAAACAAAAGTCTCAGCATTAAAATCCATATTTTTGACATATTAGACGTATAATTCTATAAGATGAATTAGACAAATAAGAGTTATTTTCAAATAATTTAAATTGATTGAATAGATAGAACTTATTTTATTTAATCCCTTAAATCTCTTTTAATCATTTATTTATTTATTTAATTTCATTATTATTATTATTACACTAAAAAAAACTTTAAATTGAATGGAATAATCCTTACATAGTCATATTATGAATTAAAAATGTAAAATGAGTTTTAAAAAAACGAGTTTAATAAAACCTTTTGTATTAATCTGAATGCAGGGAATGGACTATTTATACAAAAGGAATTATTAAACTCTATATTTTTTTGTAATTTTAAATTCTTTAGAAAAATATGTAAGGATTATTCAATTCAATTTGATGGAATTTTACTATTAATTGAAATGCGTAAATTGCGTGTTTTGGCCGATAATGATAATTCTGTATATTTGAAAGCCGATTTATTTGATAAATCCAAATTTTTATATAATTTTTTAAAGGGCCTGATTACAAAAACAAAAGTCTCCGCATTAAAGGGATAGTTCACCCAAAAATTAAAATTAGCCCATGATTTACTTACCCTCAAGTCATCCGAGGTGTATATGACATTCTTCTTTCAGACGAATAAAATCTGAGTTATATTACAAATGTTCAGGCTAATCCAAGCTTTATAATAGCAGTAATAGTGGCTCTGTTTTTGAAGTCCATAAAAAGTGCATCTGTCCGTCAAATAACTGCTCCACGCGGCTCTGGGGTGTTAATAAAGGCCTTCTCTTGGAATAATTTTCAATTTTGGGTGAACTAACCCTTTAATATCCATGTTTCAAGCACACAATTATAATATTCTCATTAAGATTTTATGTAGACGATATGACAGACTATTGCGCTTGCGCTTGTATTATCAACTGTATTTTCTTTTTTTGAAGTGATTCCAGGGATAATTCCATGATGTATTTTGTGTGTGTGTGTGTGTGTGTGTGTGTGTGTGTGTGTGTGTTGATGTATTGTGTGTGTGTGTGTGTGTGTGTGGAAGAAATGATTGTGTGTGTGTGTGGGCATGTTTTTGTGAAATATCAGGACACAAATGTGTATGACATGGGTATGACATAGGTGTTACAAGGAGAGGGTGAAATATGAGGACGTTCCCCATGTCCTCACTTTTCAAAATGCTTATAAATCACACAGAATTAGTTTTTTTTCACAGAAAGTAAACTGCACAGTCTCCTGTGATGGGTAGGTTTAGGGGCAGGGGCAGTGTGTGTGTGTGTGTGTGTGTGATGGGTAGGTTTAGGGGTAGGGGCAGTGTGTGTATGTGTGTGTGTGATGGGTAGGTTTAGGGGTAGGGGCAGTGTGTGTGTGTGTGTGTGTGTGATGGGTAGGTTTAGGGGTAGGGGCAGTGTGTGTGTGTGTGTGTGTGTGTGTGTGTGATGGGTAGGTTTAGGGGCAGGGGCAGTGTAGGGGGATAGAAAATACGGTTTGCACGGTATAAAAACCATTACGCCTATGGAATGTCCTCACGTTTCACAAAAAAAACCTTGTGTGTGTATGTGGATGTATTGTGTGTGTGTGTGTGTGGATTTTTTTGTGGATGTATTATGTGTGTGTGTGTGTGTGTGTGTGGATGTATTATGTGTGTGTGTGTGTGTGGATGTATTATGTGTGTGTGTGTGTGTATTATGTGTGTGTGTGTGTGTGTATTATGTGTGTGTGTGTGTGTGTGTGTGTGTGTGTGTGTGTGTGTGTGTGTGTGTGTGTGTGTGTGTGTGTGTGTGTGTGTGTGTGTGTGTCACTCACTTGGATATGTGGTGTATGGTTACTCTCCATAGGCATAATGGTTTTTCTAATGTACAAACTGTATAATCGATCCCCCTACACTAACCCTACCCCTAAACTTACCAATCACAGAAAACTTTTGGCATTTTTTGAATTTCCAAAAATACCATTTAGTATGTTTTAGTATGAGGACACAGATGTCGTCATAAACCATGTTTACGTTGTAATACCCATGTCATTATACACATTTGTGTCCTCACAAACCATATACACTAACAGCAGGCCCTGACAGGAGGAGGACAGAGTAAAGGTACACAGGACCTTCAATTTCCACACTTTTATTAGCCCCGGGTCCAGTGGACCCGAACATCCTGTGTGTAATATAAATGTGTAGGGGGGTGTACAGTGTGTGGTCATTGAAAATGTGTTCTGATATACACTCACCTAAAGGATTATTAGGAACACCATACTAATACTGTGTTTGACCCCCTTTCGCCTTCAGAACTGCCTTAATTCTACGTGGCATTGATTCAACAAGGTGCTGAAAGCATTCTTTAGAAATGTTGGCCCATATTGATAGGATAGCATCTTGCAGTTGATGGAGATTTGTGGGATGCACATCCAGGGCACGAAGCTCCCGTTCCACCACATCCCAAAGATGCTCTATTGGGTTGAGATCTGGTGACTGTGGGGGCCATTTTAGTACAGTGAACTCATTGTCATGTTCAAGAAACCAATTTGAAATGATTCGAGCTTTGTGACATGGAGCATTATCCTACTGGAAGTAGCCATCAGAGGATGGGTACATGGTGGTCATAAAGGGATGGACATGGTCAGAAACAATGCTCAGGTAGGCCGTGGCATTTAAACGATGCCCAATTGGCACTAAGGGGCCTAAAGTGTGCCAAGAAAACATCCCCCACACCATTACACCACCACCACCAGCCTGCACAGTGGTAACAAGGCATGATGGATCCATGTTCTCATTCTGTTTACGCCAAATTCTGACTCTACCATCTGAATGTCTCAACAGTTGAGCGTGGCATGGTTGTTGGTGCCAGACGGGCCGGTCTGAGTATTTCACAATCTGCTCAGTTACTGGGATTTTCACGCACAACCATTTCTAGGGTTTACAAAGAATGGTGTGAAAAGGGAAAAACATCCAGTATGCAGCAGTCCTGTGGGCGAAAATGCCTTGTTGATGCTAGAGGTCAGAGGAGAATGGGCCGACTGATTCAAGCTGATAGAAGAGCAACTTTGACTGAAATAACCACTCGTTACAACCGAGGTATGCAGCAAAGCATTTGTGAAGCCACAACACGCACAACCTTGAGGCGGATGGGCTACAACAGCAGAAGACCCCACCGGGTACCACTCATCTCCACTACAAATAGGAAAAAGAGGCTACAATTTGCACAAGCTCACCAAAATTGGACAGTTGAAGACTGGAAAAATGTTGCCTGGTCTGATGAGTCTCGATTAAATCACCTTTCTTTCCCATTCTGACATTCAGTTTGGAGTTCAGGAGATTAATCGTCTTGACCAGGACCACACCCCTAAATGCATTGAAGCAACTGCCATTTGATTGGTTGATTAGATAATTGCATTAATGAGAAATTGAACAGGTGTTCCTAATAATCCTTTAGGTGAGTGTATATCACGTCACAGAAAATGAGCCAAGGCCAATGAGTATCAGTTTGAAAAAATAATTAATAATTTTTCTTTTGATAAAAAATGAAAACAAACACCATACAAGGGTGAAAAGCTATGTGTGAAAAGCTCTTACTTCAGGCGTTTTGCTTCTGCCGTTGGTCTTCATGAACTCCTCCAGCTCTGTTCCTTTGGCTCTGTGCTGTGACATGTCAAAGATCTTGCGCTGGGGTTTTCTGAGCTTCTTCTCACACACCCTCATGTGCGTCTCCAGCCGGTCCCGTGCGAAGCACCGATGGCACACGTCACATGGGATCAGCTGGTGTGGAGCGTCCTCGGGACTGAGCTCCGCCCGCTGCAGTCGGTTTCCTCTCTGGCTGGGAATGCTCTCCGCACTCGTCCTCCTGCTGCCAGCGTGAGCTGATGAGAGTTGATCAAAAACCTCTTTATTTTCCCTCCTCTCATGCTTGAGGTGTGACCTGTCCCTTCTCGTGGAGTCAGATGGTTTTCTCACGTCATCTTCTCGCTCCGAATAGAGGTTGTGCATTTCGCCTCTTCTCCGGACATGATCGTCCCATCCCACTCCGTACTCATCCCACTCTCTCTTTTCCTCCAGGTTGTGACCCTTTGCCATCTCTAAAGTCAAAGGTTGCCCCCTGCCGTCCCATTTTGCACTTCCTCTGCTCCTCTCCACCATCTCTCGCTCCCTTCTTTCCATATCATCTCTTCCATATATCCCATATCCGTTCCTTTCCCCATGCCAATCGTCGTATCCGTTGTCATACGACCTGTTGTCCTCGAAATAACTCTCTTTAGTCTTCTCTGTTTGGACTCTTCGCACCGTCTCTGCTGCTTTGAAAATCTTCTGCTGGAGCATCTGGATCGGAAAGTGTGTTTGCTCCCGTTCCTGGTTTTTCCTCCCTGTTAGATGGGCTGAAGTAAGAGGGTCCAGTTTCCTCAAAACCTTCTGTTGGTGTCTGACCGCAGCTTGATCGGTCAGTGAAGGCAGACACTGGTAAAGTCTCTCTTGATGTTCTGGCTTGGTGACGTTACTCAGGCTGAAGGCTCTCTTGTGGAGGACTGGTTTTAGAGGGAATATGTTGTCTAATGCTCTCCGTGAAGGAACGTATTCGTTCTGCTCCATGTTTTTCTTCCTGTGGATGCTGTCTGGACGTTGCCAGGGAAATTGTCCCTCTTGGTTTTCAAGCGCGTCCAGCCTGGAGCTGTGATGGGTTCCCGAGGGACGGCGCTGTCTGCTCATGCTCTCTCTGTGTAAGACCGGAAGTTTTGAAGATACGGTCTCTCTTTCCCAGAAATGATGTGTGAGGTGATGGTGTGACACTGTTTGCATGTTTGTGAAATGCTGATGTCAGTGGCCGTCTCACACATGCAACGTCTAATATCACCTTATAATTATAAAACAAAAATGAATTATTTTATTTATCAAAATAAACAGAAAATAATACACACTTTGCTAAAGTAAATTGTAACTTAAACATTTTTAAAAACATATTACTTCAGCTAAAGTAGCCTATTTGTATAACTAGCTTGTGTCTTTTGCCCTGTGCATGTTTTCAACTAAATAAACCACTTTTATGATTTATTTTCACACAAAATCTGTTGCTCCATCAATGTTGAAAACATTTTTTTTTCTGCAATTATACACCAAGGGAGCACATTTTTCTTAAGGTGTGTCTTCATTGTACTTTATATGAAACTGTTAATCCAGGAAAAAAAACTAGGAGATAATGAGAAATATATTATTAATATCTAGCATTTCTTTGCATTACCCAGTCCATGGGTCTGACAAGTTTCCCTGTATAAATTCACCTGTAGCTTACTGTCTCATTCACATTATATATTTGATGTGTGTTTAGCTGTAAACTCACCGGCTTGTGTTGTCTCTGAATGTAAAATGCTGGAAACAAAATGTTTCCAGTTGTGTTTCCACTAGTTGCTTAGTAACAAGACAACGCAAACTTCCTTGACTTTTGCCATTGGCCAGTTGTGTCCGACGTCCTGCCGTAACCCGGATGAACGACGCGCTGTGATGATGATGATGGTGCGCATGCGCCACCTCTCATATGTTGACACGCTAATAAAGTCGCTTTCTCTGCGGATTTCGGAAACCAGAAAGCCGTTTATTATCGTCCATCCCCCGGTAGGTCATGCAGAGAGAGCTGAACTGGACGCATGTCTGGGGAAGCCTGTGATGTTGTGTGATATTGTAATGATTGCCCGAGATGAATGTGTGTGTGCAGGTGAGCATCATGTCCTCTGAAGAAGAGCTGCTGTCTGTGGAGTATGAGGTGTTTGGGAGGGTGCAGGGCGTGTTCTTTAGGAAACACACACAGGTAATGCACACACACACACACACACACACACACGTGTACTGGGGCTGGTTGTCACATCAGCACGTGCTATCAGCAGAATCAGATACAAATGTTACTGTGGAAATGCATGAAATCTTATTAATTATTAACATTTATGTATAGACAACAACAATAAGGTCTTGACTATAAATTGAACACACACTGTTATTATTTTATTTTATTTGTTTTCCTAGTTTAAACGGCAAAGAAAACACACAAAAACTGTTGTTGTGGTCAACAGATATTGTGGTCAATAAATTGTGTAGAGTTATTTCAACACCAACCTAAACTGTCCTGACCAGACATTTCTTAAAAATAATCATGTCATGAACACAGTTGAACGTTTGGTTAAAATCTACCGTCATAATGTAAAAGTCGACATGATATCAAAAGGGTCTTAATACACTTTCCAGGTATAGTGAATGATTTATCGATGCATGTTATTTCAAAGAAAAATGTCTTCAGTTTCTTCATAATCTTCAAGATGTACTTTCTCAGGGTATGTTTACACAACAACCATGTGCTAAAAACGGGGAAGAAAATTACAACGAACCCAGTTGGCATGGATAATTTGGGTAAAGGAAAGCCATGGAAGATGGATTTTTTTAATTTTGCACTCTTTCAAGTTATTTTTGTTATCAAAAAAGTTACAAAGTGTAGCCTTAAAGGGATAGTTCACCCAAAAACGAAATGTCTATGTTTATCTGCTTACCCCCAGGGCATCCAAGATGTAATGCGGTTCGTGGCGACACATTGACGTCTTAAGACACAAAACCATCGGTTTCTGCCAGAAACCCAACAGTATTTATGTTATTTATTTACTTCTTATCAGACGAATGTCATCTAGTATTCCCAGCACCATAACTTCCGGTGAATAAGGTCAAAATACTGGCGCGATCAAAGATATATAAACGTAGATGCCTCATTCGACCGATCCGCGCAGGCACTAATGAGGAATCTATGTATATATCTATGATCGCACCGATATTTTGACCTTATTCGCCGGAAGTGATGGCGCGGGGACGGCTGATGCAGAGCCATAGAAAAAAATGAAATGCATTTTTAAATACGGATATTTTTCTTACACAAACGCATCGATTCGCTTCAGAAGGCCTTTATTAACACCCCAGAGACGCGTGGAGCAGTTATTTGACGGACAGATGCACTTTTTATGGACTTCAAAAACAGAGCAACTATTACTGCCATTATAAAGCTTGGATTAGCCAGAACATTTGTAATATAACTCAGATTTTATTCGTCTGAAAGAAGAATGTCATATACACCTCAGATGACTTGAGGGTGAGTAAATCATGGGCTAATTTTAATTTTTGGGTGAACTATCCCTTTAATATACTTTCCAGGTATAGTGAATGATTTATCGATGCATGTTATTTTAAAGAAAAATGTCTTCAGTCTCTTCATAATCTTCAAGATGTACTTTCTCAGGGTATGTTTACACAACAACCATGTGCTAAAAACGGGGAAGAAAATTACAACGTTATCAAAACGAACCCAGTTTGCACAGATGAACACGAAA
Organism: Romanogobio albipinnatus; assembly: GCA_023566225.1. NCBI lineage: Eukaryota > Metazoa > Chordata > Actinopteri > Cypriniformes > Gobionidae > Romanogobio > Romanogobio albipinnatus. The sequence continues at coordinate 4,328,348 of CM042249.1, read as the reverse complement.
AATAACGCTGTATTTTGCATGCCGGACAACTAGTTGGTGATGTCACTGTAAAGACTTTCATCCTAATTTGGGTAAAGGAAAGCCATGGAAGATGGATTTTTTTAAAATTTGCACTCTTTCAAGTTATTTTTGTTATCAAAAAAGTTACAAAGTAAGTTTACTAAGGCTTGTTCACACCGGGGCGGTTATCGGGCGAGTCTCCGCTGACTGCACGCGCTCCTCCCCAAACGGACGGGGCGTTTATACTTGACATGCTCGCCATTGTGCTATTCTTTGAAATGACAGAGCGCGAAATGCTGGTGTCTAGGGTTGGGCACCGTTCACATTTGAACCTGAAATTCGATACCTGTACCTAGGGATGGCTCGATACCACAATTTTGGCTTCGGTATGGTACCACAATCTAATACCGAAGTACCGATATTAAATCAATACCATGGCATACAGGGTCTGAACTTAGGCGCGGGTATTGAAATGAGCAAAATCATGATATTGTACCGTTTGAAATAAAATGTTATTACAAATTTGAGCTAGCGGGGAATGAAAAACAAAGGACCCGCGAGAGACTTCTCTTCTCCAGTGGGTTGGGCTAATCCAAAAGAAGTGAAAACAAGAGGGGTGTTCTGAAGACAGACTGTTACCTGTGAAACAGTGGTGGTCTAAAAACGCCCCCATTAGCAATTAGTGCTCTCCACCTGATGAAATGAACGCGGCAAAACTAATGAAATGAACGCTGCAAAAAAATCGACCAATCAGAATTTTGGTCGAGCCAGAAAGTATCGACTAATAATCGACTGGGAGATTACAGCCCTAATATATATATTGCACTTTCTTGATGTAAAGCACTGTGTATGTAATGCTGTGCTCACGGGTCCTGCTGGTCTGTGTGTGTGTCTCCAGGCAGAAGGGAAGAAGCTGGGTCTGGTGGGCTGGGTGCAGAACACTGACGCCGGGACGGTTCAGGGGCAGCTGCAGGGTCCCGCCTCCAGAGTCCAGCAGATGCAGCGCTGGCTCCGGACCACTGGCAGCCCACAGTCACGGATCGCCAAAGCCGAGTTCAAGAATGAGCAAACCGTCGACAAACTGGACTTTAAGGACTTCAAAGTTGTTCGTTAATGACAGAACAACTCATTATTTATTAACATAGAAATGTACTATTTATTTTAGTGTTTAAAAATCTTCTTACTGGTATAAATATGAGGTAAAATGTCTTCCTGATGCCACAGCTAATATAATACACTCCTGTTTCTCCAGTGTTTCTTTTATAATGGCTTGGCTTGTATCATCCACACACACCTAATTTCACTTTGGTTTTTACTAAGGTCTATACATTAGTGGTAGTTGTTTTTAAGGGGACAGAAAAGTATGCCCGTTTTCACTAAATGTGTCTGTGAAGCTTCAGCTCAAAATACCCCCCAAATCATTTATTATAGCTTGTCAAATTTGCCCCTATTTGGGTGTGAGCAAAACTTTAAATGCAAATGAGCTGCTGCTCCCCGCCCCCCTTCCAGAAGTGGGCGGATCCTTTAAACTTTGACAACAACAAAACAAATCTCACTCAGCTAAAATGTCAGAAATAACATGTTTGGAAGAGGTTGACACTTTCAGACAGCACCTGGACGTTTCTGAATGGTTAGTGGATATGTTTATGTAACGTTGTTGTGTAGTTGCGTTGATTCAACTCGTTGACTAGCATGTACCGCCATGATAATCTATAAATTATTGTATAGGTGCTCGTGTGGGAATGTAGCACGTCCGTCACCTGATTATACAATGTATAATAAATGTTTGTTTATGAATTACGCAGACGGTGAATGTTTTCGGGATAAAACTAACGGCATAACTCTAGTCTTTGTGAATACATTCAGATACTTTAGCCATACAGCGTTCTAGAAAGCATTGATTCAGAAAGGAAATTTGCAAACATTCACAAAATATGAAGTGCCATCCTTACTTGTTCTGGATATGTTGGACTGTAAAAAAATGTAGACGTAGTGTCCGTGACGTCACTCATAGGATCCTGAAGAGCCGTTCTGAAGCGTAAAGTAGGGTCGAGCTGGCCGTCGCCATCTTGGCAGCGCGTCACACCCGGATAACAGAAAATGGGCAAAGAGGCGGGACATGGGCGGAGCTGAGGTGATGCGATGACTAACAGACAGCAGATAAATGTCCACCTGTCACTCAAAGTGGCCACGCCCTTAATTATGCAGGACTTTAAGGCTTTATATAATGTAAAGAATGAGTTATAAAATAATCCCCCCCCCCCTCACAGTCGTCATGAAGGGCAACATTAGCCGTACAGACCAAAAGCACAGCTTGTCTCAGACTGTAAACATGTGTTCTTCTGCTGTAAAGTTGGGCATTTTAACATGAGCTCAATGAGATTCTGCTCCTGCTGGAGTCTGTCTCTAGTGGCCAGTCCATGAACTGCAGTTTAAGTCACTTCAATATCGGCCTCAAGAGAAATTGCGGGAGGTTGCCACTTGTTTAGAGCACGAAGTGTTGGTATTCCATGCGTAAAATGATTTGTGCAAATATATAACATTTTATCAACATTAAAATGGCAGATCATGAACAGTCAATGGGCGGGGTTTCCCTACTCTTACATAGAGATTGATAATGATTGATGGGGATTATAGTAAGTATTGGGTGGATTTTTACCATTATTGGCTGATTGTTTACACACATCTGTGTTCAAACACAAATCAATTTAGCATATGTCCCCTTTAAGCCAGATTCCTATATGTTCCCAGAAGTGTTAACATGATGAGATTTAAGGGTCCTGCACACTGTGCGATTTTTCTAAATCCTCTGCGAATGTTGCTTGTCAGACTGTACGAACATGATCCCCGATGTAATGTCACACTGTAGGATCTCAGTTGTCATTATGTCAGACTGTACGACAGTCAGACGCGAAAAACGGACGCAAGCAAGAGACTTGAGTTTTACGTCATCAATCCGTGACACGTTCGGTAACGGCGAGCCGCATTCACAGACACAATGGTAGCGTTCAGCTAACAACAAAAACAAGCGGTGGCATTTTTCATTCACCTGACTCTTTTCGACATGTTACCTGTTGTGATTTGATGTTGTCGCACAAAATGCGTCATCAGGTTCTGCGCTCCTATTGGTTCTTGATTTGATGGTCGTCAGGAGAAGTCACACTGCAGGATTGAGCCTCAAATCTTCTGACGCTGCCAGAATTTTGTCCAAGGTAAAATTTGATCGCAACAGTCATTAATCGGTTGACGGTGCACATGTCAAACTAAGGATCAAAGACTTCAGATTTTATCCTAGGATCAGAGAAATCTTTTAGGATTTCAAAATTTGTCTCAGACGGCCAAATTGTGGCCAAAATCGCACAGTGTGCACCCGGCTTTATGCATTTTAAATGCTTCCCAATTCTGACTTTCTGTGGTATCTGTGATGATTTCCAGTCGGGATTTAGGGCGTATCATAGCACTGAGACTGCTCTCATCAGAGTTACAAATGATTTACTCTTATCATCCGATCGTGGCTGTATCTCTCTATTAGTGTTACTCGATCTTAGCGCTGCATTCGATACTATCGAACACAACATTCTCGAAAATTATGTTGGCATTAGTGGAATTGCATTGGCATGATTTAAATCATACTTATCTGACCATTATCAGTTTGTAGCAGTAAATGAAGAGATGTCACACCGATCATAAGTTCAGTATGGAGTACCACAGGGCTCAGTGCTAGGACCGTTGCTGTTTACCCTGTACATGCTACCACTGGGAGATACCATTAGAAAGCATGGCTTTAGTTTTCACTCTTATGCTGACGATACTCAGCTCTATATTTCTTCGCACCCTGACGAAACTTGCCAATTCACAAGTTTAACGGAACGCAGAGCTGATGAAAATTGGATGACTAGTAATTTCTTGCAACTTAATTCAGAAAAAAATGAATTTTTAATTATTGGACAAAAAAACTTGACAAGTAGTAACCTAGAATACTGTCTAAGGCCCCGATCACACAGAACGTGTTTTTGCAGCGAGAGGCGCCTCTTTTGAATAGATTTCTGTTGGCAGAGAGCGTTATGCGCCCCGGGCACCTTGCGTTTTAGAAGGAGTGCTCTGAGCACATGAAGTTGAAAAAAAATCAACTCGGAGTGGAAAAGCGCCCGACGTCATCGCGTTTTTTTTCTGTGGTTCAATCGAATGAATGGAGAGGCGGGTCTTCCATTGTGGTGACCGTTACCTTGATGAGATAGCCTGACGTCATCATACTCAATTCTAGTCAGAATATGAGTCTGCTCCTGCTCCGTTGGGCTGTGATTATGGGGCATGTTTCAACCCAACCAGGAAAGACCTCAATTGGATAGACCTACAAACAATCAGAGCCAATGGCAACAGAACTCAACTGCACTGTGTAGCCAAGTCCGCAGGTTTTTCCATGTCCGCGGGTTGAAGCGACCCCACTTATGTGATGTACAGACCCAGGAATGCGAATTTTAACACATATTTTTGAACTGCCAAAATAACACATATTTTACCCCCCAAATGCCTTTTTTTATTCGGAGAACCCCCCCGGAAAGCTATTGGGCTTGCTTTTGGCTAGTTTTGAGTAGCAATTGGGCGGGTTTTGTTATAAAAACTTGGCAACCCTGTCTGCCCGCATGCTGGAATAAGTAACGTTAGAAGAAGAAGATGAGTGTAAACGATCTTTGCCGGTGTTGTAAAAAGAATTTAAGGATACACGGAGTACTTACCAACACCATCATCATTTCTGAGAGAAATAGTGAAGGTGAATGCATATACGAACAAGTTCTCCATTTAGGATTAGAACACATTTTGATGACGTGGATAATAACGTTACTGTTTATCATCTGTCCATCATCGTCTAAAGTTTCAGTCAGTTTCTGTTTGGGCATAATTACTTCTCTACGGATCAAGTCCAGACCGAATTGCCCGAGTTAAAATGTTGTGGGCGGGGCTAAGTTCGGCTGGCATCCAGGCTATTGATGAGACTGCCAGGACAGCTGACTCGGGGGTTTCTTAGCAACATAAAAAAGGCGGTACTACAGACAATACAATTATAAAACATATATGGACCTTTTATATGAAATATATTATCTTGCATGTAACATCTTAAAGCCATGTATATATATATATATATATATATATATATATATATATATATATTTTTTTTTTTTTTTTTTTTAAAGCAATTTTTAGATATATGATAGGGCTTGGATAAAACAAAAAGCACAAATCAACAATAGCAAGAATTATACAGTAATCGAGTACATACGATGAAAAACAGTATCACTTGGTTTTAAATAAGCACTTGATCCCTCAGGCACTGTAGTACACTCGGTACTAAACCTGAAAAAAGAGTTCTGTGTGATCGGGGCCTAACACTTGATGGCTGCTCTGTCAAGTCCTCGTCGTCAGTGAGGAACCTGGGTCTGCTCTTTGATACCAATCTCTCATTTGAAAGCCACATTTCTAGCATCTGTAAAACTGCATTCTACCATCTTAAAAATATATGGCTTTCCGATAGCTCAAACAGTACAGCATGGCGCTAGCAATGCCAAGGTCATGGGTTCGATTCCCAGGGAAAGCAAGAATTGACAAAATGTAAAATGTGTACCTTGAATGCAATGTAAGTCGCTTTGGATAAAAGCGTCTGCCAAAATGCATAAATGTATATCTAAATTATGGCATATGCTCTCAATGCAAAATTCTGAACAGTTAGTTAAAGCGTTCATGAGCTTTGGATTATTGTAATGCTCTACTGGGTGGTTGCCCTGCTCGCTTAATAAACAAACTCCAGCTGGTCCAAAATGCAGCAGCTCGAGTTCTTACTAGAACCAGGAAGTATGACCATATTAGCCGGTTCTGTCAACACTGCACTGGCTGCCTATTAAACATTGCATACATTTTAAAATCTTGCTTATTACCTACAAAGCTCTAAATGGTTTAGCTCCTCAGTACTTGAGCGAGCTCTTAACATATTATACTCCATCACGTCTACTGCGCTCTCAACTCTGGCCAGCTGATAATACTGAGACTATAAAAATCAACTCCAGGCGTTGACTGCGTTAACTGCATTGACTCCTACACCTCCTCTGTATTGGATCATATCAATACCACCATTGACAGTGTTACAACCCAGAAACAGATCACCACATACCCAAATCAGAAGCCTTGGATGAACAAGGAAGTGCGACTCCTGTTGAAGTCACGCAATACTGCCTTCAGATCAGGTGATGCACAAGCCTACAGCACATCCAGAGCAAACCTGAAGAGGGGCATCAAAAAGGCCAAGCACTGCTACAAGCTAAAGATAGAGGGACACTTTTCCAACTCTGACCCTCGACGCATGTGACAGGGCATTCAGGCCATCAGTGATTACAAACCCACCCGGTCCACCCCCGCAGCCACTGATGTCAACTTCCTAAACGAGCTAAATTACTTTTATGCTCGCTTTTAAAGAGACAACAGAGAAACTGCCACCAAGCTCAAACCCTCAGCTGACCACCCACCTATCACACTCTCCTCCTACCTCACATCTGCCTTCACTTGTTATTTGCACTACTGGAAAAACTGTTTACTTATGCATCTTGCACTACCATACCTTAACTGGATTATGCTCATTTGCACTGCCGACGGTATTCACAGTAGCACTGTTTACATTTGCATTTTGCACCTTATCTAACTGTAATATGCAATCATTTCCACTGCACTTTACACTTTTTTTTCGGATAGCTTCTGTCCATACTACATAACATTCACTTCCATTCTCTCTCTCTCTCTCTCTCTCTCTATTTACATTTATGCATTTGGCAGACGCTTTTATCCAAAGCGACTTACATTGCATTCAAGGTACACATTTAACATTTTGTCAATTCTTGCTTTCCCTGGGAATCGAACCCATGACCTTGGCGTTGCTAGCGCCATGCTCTACTGCTTGAGCTACAGGAAAGCTATATATATATATTCAGTACATATCCATGTCCTGCACTTATTCATCCATTGTATATCATGCACTTATGCAACCGTTGTATATCCTGCACTTGCTGCTATTGCACTTCGTTGCCTTGTACCTGTACTTGTGTAATGACAATAAAGTTGAATCTAATCTAATCTAATCTAATCTAAACCCATATTGAACCTGTACATTTACAAGAAATGGCAAATGGAATGGAACGAATGTGTAAATAACAATTTATATGAGGTGAATCCAGTTTTAAATCAAGGCGTTATTAGTTATTATTTTGAAAATAGATATGACCAGGTTGTATATACGAGATGCCGAATTCATATTTATTGAATAGGGAAGAGAAACCGGTTTGTGATCTGTGTAAGAATTTCACGAGTGTAAAACATATTTTAGTAGAATGTCCTTTTTTAAATAATATTAGAGAACGGGTTTATTCAGAAAACACATTAATGGACATTTTTTAAAAGGTTTCTCCTGGAGTAATTTTAGAATTTCTGTCAAATATTAAATTGAAAGATTCTATGTAATTGGTGTTATTATTATTGTTGTTGTTGTTGTTGTTGTTATTGGTATATATGCCTGATTTTGTATAGTGATTGTTTTTAGGACAAAATTGTTACATTTTTGTAAACAATGTATTGAAGTGATACTGCTGATTTACATGAATATAGCCATTGTTGCTGATATGGCATTAAATCATAAATATATAAATACAGATGCCAGTCCAACAGGTTTGGGAGCTGTTCTTTGCCAACGATCCTCTACATTTGGTATGACTGAAGAAGTGCTGGCCTATGCAAGCCGTACACTTACTGGTGCAGAAAGGAATTATTCCACCACCGAGAGGGAGTGTTTGGCCGTTGTCTGGGCGGTCGAAAGGTGGTGGCATTATTTGGAAGGCAAGTCATTTATTGTTGTGACTGATCATGCTTGTACACACTACCAAGGCAAGCTCTCGTCTGATTCGTTGGGCTTTGAAATTGCAAGAGTTTGAATTCTCTCTTGGATACCGTAAAGGAAAGCTTAACAGTGCTCCCAATGCTTTGTCCCGTATTAGTTGCCCTGACTCAACCCCAATAGTCGCTGCTGACACTAAGCAAAACCCTCTTTCTGACGAAGATATCTGGATAGCACAGCAGCAAGATGTAGAGGTTCGAAGAGTGTATCAGAGCATAGTTGATAATATGCAGAGTCCTGATGATTCGGGGTCTGGATTTGTTATTTTAGAGGACAAGGTTTACCGGAAGGTGACTCATCCTTCCAAGGGAACCTATTTTCAAGTGTATGTCCCACAGATCCTTCGCCAGACTATGTTGGAAGCATATCGTTCTAACCCGTTAAGTGCTCACTTTGGACGGTATAAGACAGAAAAGGTTAATGGAGGTTGCTTTTTGGCCAAGAATGTGGAGAGATATTTCAGAGTTTGTTAAAAATTGTGTCAGTTGTCAACAATGTAAGCCTGAGTGTCGTAAACCAGCGGGGTTGTTACAGCAGACTAAAGCACATGAACCATGGGAATTGCTTGGCGTGGATCTTATGGGACCGCTGCCTCGTAGTACCCAAGGTAACACTCAGCTAATGGTGGTAGTGGATTATTATAGCCATTGGGTGGAGTTGTTTCCACTTCAAAAAGCTACTGCCATGACAATTGCACAGACGCTAAGGAAGGAAATATTGACACGATGGGGTGTTCCAAAATGTTTGCTGTCGGACAGAGGTCCTCAATTTACCTCTGAAATTTTGCAGGAGCTGTGTAGCAGGTGGGGAGTGGTGCAAAAATTGACAACAGCATACCATCCCCAAACCAACTTCACAGAACGTGTGAATCGGACTGTAAAGGGGATGATATCATCTTACGTGTTTGGTGAGCATAAGCATTGGGATCATTATTTGCCAGAGTTGAGGTATGCTATAAATTCCGCTGTTCAGGAGATACTGGATACTCCCCAGCAGAAGTACTCTTGCAAAGAAGTTTGAAAGGACCTTTTGAGCGTGTTCTAGAACCACATCAGACCAGTCTCAGGGTTGTTAAAGATTTACAGGAGATTTACAGGAGCTAAGGAGAAACAGAAACGTTTTTATGATGCCGGTTGAAGGGATGGGACTTACTCCAGTAAGGATAGGGTTTGGATGAAAGCACATCCCCTTTCCAAGGCCTCTCAACAATTTGCAGCTAAGTTTGCAGCGAAATGGATTGGGCCTTATCAAATTGTAGAAAAATTAGGTCCAGTAAATTATCGGTGGTGCGTGAGGACAATGGAGAGGACTTGCGTACAGTCAATGTGTGCAATTTGAAGCCTGCCTTTCCTGCTGCCACAGAGTTTGATCTTAAGGAAAGCGAGGACGTTTTGAAAATGTTCACGGAAGAGTCAGATGATGAGGATTTTCTAGGGTTTTAATATTGATGGAATTATGCTCTGGATTTATTTGTACTCCGTATTGCAAGGCCAAATGATTTACAAATGACGGAAATCTAAATGTTGAATGCAGGAACTAGTGTTTTATGCTATGGTTGTTGCAGAGTTTCATGTATTGACATCTTGTAGATGAGCATACATATTTATCAGGTTGCAGAATATTAGGGGATATTTTTTTTTTCCACGGGGGGAAGAATGGTATCATTGACGACTGTCACAAGCCTGAACCGGGAACACTTCCCATAACACCTGATGTACTCGTTACATCATCAGAAGAATGGCATCTACGCTAATGTTAGTCTTTCTCAGGGCTCTACGCTAACATTTTTCTTGAGGAGCACTTGTGCTCCTAATTAAAAAAAATTAGGAGCACAGTCAAAAATGTTGGTGCACTTTCTGATCAATAACACGCATTCCAATTATAACTTTCCCATTACAGGGACATTCACTTTTAAAGAAAACTTAACAAAACTTAAAGTGGTCGAAATCATTTCTGACCCCCATGTCTTCTTACATATATCATAATCCTATTTCATAATCAATGTAGGCTAAATGAAATGAAAAAATAACATTATAATATTTAAACACATGAAACTAAACAAGTAAAGTAGGCTACAGAGAAATGTCTGTTGGAGTGGGATTTGTGCGCACGTAGTTTTACTGGTGAGCGGTTCATGAGCTCCTTCAGTCACATGCTCTATAGGCTATGGTAGGCAGGTTTTTGGCATTCATTTTTATTTCCTGCCGCTGTGCAGGCTCTTTTATTGTATATGACAGTGTAAACAGCTCAATAACTATTTTAGTTAAAGGTTTAATTTAGGCCACAGACCATTGCATTACGATTGCTCGCATCAGCAGCGCCTTGCATCGCCCAACAAGGCTTTACAATCAGCGGATGGCGGGCGGGTGCGGCTTTGAACATTGGTCAAAAAACGTTGGTGCGGACGGATTTTGTGATGCGATTGCGGATGAAATAAAAGCCCATCTGTGCATCTCTGGGCCTATAGTGAACGCGTTTCACTCACAGCCAAGCACCCAGTCGTGATTATGTTAATTTTACTGCTTTAATTGTGAAGAAACCCCTCTAAAACGTCTGTCATACAAAAGAATAGAGTCCTAAGATTATATTCATAACAATACAATAATGTATTTCCTTGCAGATATAGTGATAGAGAACATGTTATACTTGTAGCTCAACAGCGGCTGGCTAAACTGTGGCATGAGTCGCATTGGAGTGACGTAAACTTCCCTCTTCCATTGATTGGCTTGAGGATAAGCTGTCAATCTAGAACTAGTGGACCAATGGTGATGCTAAGACCCGCCCTAATTTACATGAAACTTGAACTGTAACATTTGAAACCGCAAGCACAGAATGTGGAAACAAGAGCAAAGGAGAAAAGCGCACGGACATGCAAAAAATGAAAATAAGAGCAGAAAACATGATTTTGTGAGCGATTCAGATAATTCTGAATTCATGATTCAGTTTTGAGCGATATAATTTTAAACTTGTTTAAATATTTGATTTACACTTATTATTTTTATTTCCGTGACTGCGTTGTTTGTGATTCTGGTTAACTTTGCATTGATTTTTCAGTTTTGTGCGTTACATTTTCACGTGTTTTTAAAATGTTGATTCACGCTTATTATTTTTTTTATGCGTGACTGCAATAAATTTGGCGGGAATCTGATCCCATACTGATCAGTATCCCATTTGTAATAATACCAATACTCGGAGCAATAGCTGTCCGTAACTTTAGGCGCTCTGGCGCTTAATAAACAGAACTGCATGCGTCTCGCGGAGGAACACTGTAGCCGGATCTACTTCTCCCTGTTTATGTCTATGGCGAGTCACGCAGGGACTGTGCTCCTCCGCAGCGCTGAGACCCGAACTGGAATTGAATAGTCCGAATATAAACACTTATTATATGTGTACCGTAGTGATTCAGGGTAAGATAAAAACACGGTTTGGAAAATGGATTCATGATGTACTCACTCATAATCATCTAGTCATTTTTATGGACTGCAGCTGATAAAGATTAAATCAAGAACTCATACAGGGGCGTTTTAAAATAATTTTTTATTAATTCATTTTTGGTGGCATTTTTGCCCCAAGCCCCTGTTCATTTCCGACCTTGTTTATGATAATCCAAATGTGGTATTTCTAGTTAATTTTGGCTGCAAAAAAACATCAGCGCGAGGCGTCTGGTAAGTGCGCATGGCCGCGTCACACCCGTTTCACCCATAGACCGTGGTTTCACCTTGTAAACAATCTGTGTAGTCCGTTTTGCCTCATCAACACGGCATCCTCAATAAACCCGTCTCCGGCGTGATGACTCCGATCCTTAATATTCCGATCTAATATAACCGCTGAACTGTAATGTTGCCAGAATCATAAGCATGGGGGGGGGGGGGGGTTAGGAAGATTCTAAGGGCCCACACACTTTTGATGCCCCCAGAGATCGGTTTTATTAGTAGAACCAGTACTAGTAGTAATGTAATAGAAATTGTATAATGTATAATCTACCAAAGAGTTACAAATATAACAAAATTATTGCTTTTTTCTGCTAAATCCAGCAAAGCGCTCCACTCATGAACCGTTCACGCTCACAGGTAAAATGACATTTGTTCAAATCCCACTCCGACATTAAATTTCTCTGTACTGTAGGCTACTATAATTGTTGTAGCAACAAAAAGGTAGTGCAATGAAGTATGGACAGAAGCTATCTGAAAAAAAGTGTAAAGTGCAGTGGAAGTGATTGCATATTACAGTTAGAAGTACGGTGCAAAATGCAAATGTAAACAGTGGTACTGTGAATACAGTCGGTAGTGCAAATGAGCATAATCCAGTTAAGGTATGGTAGTGCAAGATGCATAAGTAAACAGTTTTTCCAGTAGTGCAAATAACAAGTGAAGGCAGATGTGAGGTAGGAGAGTTGGCAGTTTATGAGGGGAGTGGATCAGCGAGGGTTAGAGTTCAATAAAGAGACAGCTCTGGGGAAAAAAACTGTTCTTTAGTCTGCTGGTCCTGGTCCGGAGGATCCTGAGACGCCTGCCGGAGGGCAGGAGAGAAAACAGTCTGTGGGCTGGGTGAGAGGAGTCCTTGAGGATGCTGCGAGCTCGATGCAGACAGTGTTTCCTCTGGATGTGCTCGATGGCAGGTAGTGGAGTCCCTGTGATGCGCTGGGCAGTTTTCACCACCCGCTGCAGTGCCTTGCGCTCCGCAACAGAGCAGCTCCCATACCATACTGCCACACAGTTGGTCAGGATGCTTTCTATTGCGCAGCGGTAGAAGTTCACCACGATAGCTGAGGAGAGCTGATTCTTCCTCAGTGTCCTCAGGAAGAAGAGGCGCTGGTGAGCCTTCTTGACCAGGCTGGAGGTGTTGTTCGTCCACGACATGTCCGCCGAGATGTGGATCCCCAGGAACTTGAAACTGGAGACACGCTCAACAGCCATTCCATTGATGTGGATGGTGTCGTGTGTGCCTCTTGACTCCTTCCTGAAGTCCATGATGAGCTCCTTCGTTTTGGTGGTGTTGAGGAGCAGGTTATTATCAGCGCACCATGTGGCCAGGTGCTGGATCTCCTCCCTGTCTCATTGTTGTTGCTGATGAGACCAATCACCGTAGTGTCGTCCGCAAACTTGACGATGGAATTAGATCCATACACAGGCTTGCAGTCGGAGGTGAAGAGGGAGTAGAGAAACGGGCTTAGCACACAGCCCTGTGGTACACCAGTGTTAAGTGTGATGGAAGTGGAGCAGGTGAATCCTGATCGAACATTCTGGGGTCTGTCAGTTAGGAAGTTAAAGCTGCTCGTGAACCGATTGTCTCTTCCTTCTTGTTCATTGATAAGCACATAAACATGAATGAACACTAAAAGAAATGTTGTTTCAACCGCAGTACCACCCTGTTTTTCCAAGTTCAAGTCCACCAACATTAATCTACCAACTCTCCTGACTGCTTTGTCGGACAAAACGCCAGATTCGGCGATGTGAGTGGTCAGATCACCTGTCAATCAAACTTGCGGCAAAGGGTGAATTGGTCAGTATTAATAAATTGCAGACAAAGATTTTGGATAGCTAGGTTGGTGCAGTAGGGGGCCCAGCATCATATTCTTTCATAGGGCCCAAAATTGTAGCGGCGCCCCTGTATATCGCAACGTCACGCAATATCTGAATGATTTTAATAGGCTACTAATCTAATCATCATATTCCACATATGCAGCTGATGCATTGATGCACATGATGAGGAATGAGTTTTATTTATAATAGTAATAGGCAAAATGGCAAAAAAACATTGAAATCTGATCTTTGAGTTGGAACGGGGCTCCAAATTGGCAGCCGCAGGAGAACCATGTGTTCATGTATAAGTTGTGTACATATTTCAGAAGTATTGCATTGTTTAGAAATGAGTAACCCAAATTCTCTCAATACAAAAAAAGTAAGTTTGTAATTTGAGGTCTAGACGTTTGTTCTCTCTCTCTTTCTCACTCTCTTTCTAGGAAATTAAATTTAGATCGGATGAAGGTTCACCATGATGTGGCACCATCCATAAAACACACTTCATGTGTACGTTGACCTGCGTGTCTGGTATTCTCCCAGAACCGAGACTCCAAAATGAATGGCTGTATTGTGAAAGAGCCAAACATTCCAGGAAATGAGTGCTCCCCACCCTCTAGTCTCCTTCCAAAGCAGAGACCGGCCGCTTGTTTTCTACTGCAGCTTTTTTAAGGCCCAACCACCCGTATGGAGCCCTGCACCAACTATGAGACCCAATCCTTCTGATGACGTACGCCACTACTAGCGAACGGCTACAGCGTGTGCTTAGTAAGGGCCGGATGTACATCACTCAGCCATCTGATCTGTAGGACGGGCAATCGGATCTTTGTAAGAGAACATTTACATTACATTTACATTTATGCATTTGGCAGACGCTTTTATCCAAAGCGACTTACAGTGCACTTATTACAGGGACAATCCCCCTGGAGCAACATGGAGTAAAGTGCCTTGCTCAAGGACACACTGGTGGTGACCGCTGGGATCAAACCAGCAACCTTCTGCGTATCAGTTCAGTGGTTTAACCCACTGGACCACCACCTCTCCAAGAGAATCTGTCATTTATTTCTTTTGTGAAGTTAGTAAAATGGTGGAACATGCTATTTTATTGTGCAATATTGGTATTGGTAGGTGATGGTATTAATGGTGTCCGACCTGCCATTAAAGGGATAGTTCACCCAAAAATGTTCCACCTCATGTTGCTTCAAACCTGTATACATTTCCTGTTCTGCTGTACACAAAGGAAGATATTTGGAAGAATGTTTGTAACCAAGCAGATCTCGTCCCCCATCAACTACCATAGTATTTTTTTTCCTACTATGGTAGTCAATGGGGGACAAGATCTGCTTGGTTACAAACATTCTTCCAAATATCTTTCTTTGCGTACAGGAGAACAAAGACATTTATAAAGGAGACGGCGGAAAGACACACGGAGAGCATCAGCGTTCATTTCTACTCTGACAGCCGCAAGACCAGCCGAACGCTGTGAGTCGGTGTTAGAAATCTGGGATGGTGAGAGAACATTGTGATTGGGACGTTTTTCATCTTCAAACCAAACTTGGGTCTCCAACCGACAAAGTTTAAATCCCATCTGGCTAATGTGCTTCCCATAATGTTTATGTATCAGGTCAGTAGATGACCTTTTAGAGGCTGTTCCAACGCATACACCTGTATTTAGCATTGTCCACTTGTGATCCGATCTATTAAAATGCATCTTAATACCAGGTGTGAACTGGGCCTTATCCCTCTGGGGCTCTTCGTTTAGGGGTTGCATTGGTTGTCTTCCCGTTCATAAGTGAAATTAAACTTCCTCCACCCCAGTAAAACCAATGCAAATTATTTTTCTTCAATAATATATTTTCTTTTTAATTTTGAGACGTTTTGAAAGTATTTTTTCATATTTATGCAATAACTATGGTCTATTTTTGCCATTGAAAATGAAACAAAAGGTTTTTTGGAAAAAAAATTGTTTTAATTATTGCAGTATTTCAGGTTAAACTAGAGACTAGGCCTTCAAAATAATTTTTTTGAAGGCAGATTAGCGCCCTCTTTTGGAATTATTTAAGAAATCATGCAACCATGTGTGTAACCACTAGAGGTCTCTATGAATTCCCTAGTTCTCTTTTGAACACATTTCATGATTTTTTGTTGTTGTTGTTGTTGGATTTGAATATATATTTAAAAAATCTCAAAGTCTATTTATTATAAAGTTTTAGATATTTTTTTGTTGTTAGAAATATAGATTTTTTCTGTGAATTTGTGTTTTTGCATTTCCTATGGTGGTCATTTTTGACTGAAGAGCACAAGTGGGAGTATTTTTTTCCGACCACTTAGCATGATCGAATCATGCCCTCATTTTTTTTGTGCGTTTACATCATTCATATCATCCTGATGAAGCTGTGATTTTTAAAAATTCAAAATGTGGTTATGTGGTTACCAGAGGGTTATTTGCAACGTCCAACTTTCAACGATCTAATCAAATCCCACCATATGTTATTTCTCATTCCAGAAGCCGTTTCACTCGATATACATCACAATAGAAGAAAAGACTATCACAACCTACGTTTCATGCTGCATTCGGGATGAGGTTGGAAGTGGGAATATCCCAAAATACAAATCAAAAGAAAAAATAACTTAATTACTGTCCACCAGTGGTGAGTTCCAGTCATTCACATGTTGACCACGTGATGTCGCCATGGCACAATTCGTGTTTTTTGAGTCAATTAAAGGCGTCATTAACTGGCTTTTTTTTTTTAAATGTATACTGTTGTCTGAGGTCAACTTATGACGTTTGAGTGGTTTTTACATTCAGAAACATCAGAATGAATAAGTAATAGGCTATTTTCTGCCTTGGTTTTGAGGCTCTCTGAAAAACGGTTGGTTTCGATGGGCGTGGAGCACTGAAGACTTGGAAGTAAATGCCCACTGCTAGGATTGGATACGATTTGTGTACATATGGGGATTTTATACAGAATTTATGGTAAATTTGCCCTAAAGGCAATAGATAATTAATAAACAGAAGTGGGCCCAAAACTGAGCCCTGAAAAACTGAGCGTGTGCCACTGGTCATCTGAGTCCTCAGTCCAATCAAGAGGAATACATGAACAACAGTAAATATCTGGCTGAATTGACCAATACTCCAGAGAGACATGGTCTCAAACTTGGTTTAATTACACCCAAGGACTCTTATTTTGACTTTTCATTAGTGTCCTGTGTATTTGTACCCCTCTGAATTGTTTACTTCTTAGTCTAATTAATATTGTTTTAACATATTTTGAACTGCTATGTGCCTTACGCTTATGGATTACCTGTTTTTTTAAATTAGATTAGATTAGATTCAACTTTATTGTCATTACACAAGTACAGGTACAAGGCAACGAAATGCAGTTTAGGTCTAACCAGAAGTGCAATAGCAGCAAGTGCAGGATATACAGTGGTTGCGTAAGTGCAGGACATGGATATGTACTGAATATATATATATATATATAAACAAAATATATTTTACTTTTGATTTGTATTTTTGGATATTCCCACTTCCAACCTCATCCCGAATGCAGCATGAAACGTAGGTTGTGATAGTCTTTTCTTCTATTGTGATGTATATCGAGTGAAACGGCTTCTGGAATGAGAAATATCATATGGTGGGATTTGAATCGTCCTACAGGAATTGATTAGCTCGTTGGAAGTTGGACGTTGCAAATAACCCTCTGGTGCTTTGTTTTGAAATTTTAAAAATCCCTGGTTCATCGGAATGATATGAAACTTGGTGACTTTTCTAGCATTAGGTATGTAAACACACAAAAACATTGGGGTCATGATTCGAGCATGAATCACTTTCCATTTTTAGTACATCGTTGTCGTGTAAACATACCCTAAAGTTCACCCATATGATTTGACAAGTGAAATTTGACCAACACTTCCCATTATACAATACACCATCCACTGAATTGGGAATGCCTTCAAAATTCCAATTCATATCATAAAGCGGTCATCACTTTAGAGGGAGAACAACGTTGGAAAGTGATTTTAACTGTCTATTTTTAGCAATTGTACCTTTCAAATCTGATGTGATCAATCTTAGAAATACACTATATTGCCAAAAGTATTGGGACGCCCCTCCAAATCACTGAATTTAGCTGTCCAATCACTTCATGGCCACAGGTGTATAAATCAAGCACTAGGCGTGCAGACGCTTCTACACACATTAGTGAGAGAATGGGCCGCTCTCAGGAGCTCAGAGAACTCAAACGTGGTACTGTGATCGGTGGACACCTGTGCAATAAGTCCATTCAGGACATTTCCTCACTACTAAATATTCCACGCTCAACTGTTAGTGGTGTTATAACTGAGTGGAAGCGACTCAGCCACAAAGTGGTAGGCCACGTAAAATCACAGAGGGGGGTCAGCGCATGCTGAGGGTCACAGAAGTCGCCAACTTTCTGCAGAGTCAAGAGCTCCAGACCTCCAAACTTCTGTGGCCTTCAGATGAGCTCAAGAACAGTGTGTAGAGCTTCATGGAATGGGTTTCCATGTCCGAGCAGCTCATCCAAGCCTTACATCACCAAGTGCAATGAAAAGCGTGGGATGCAGTGGGGTAAAGCGTGCCGCCACTGGACTCTAGAGCAGTGGAGACGTGTTCTCTCGAGTGACCAATCACGCTTCTCTGTCTGCCAATCTCATGGACGAGTCTGGGTTTGGCGGTTGCCGTGAGAATGAGACTTGCCTGACTGCATTGTGCCAAGTGTAAAGTTTGGTGGAGGAGGGATTATGGGGTGGGGTTATTTTTCAGGGGTTGGGCTTGGCCCCTTAGTTCCAGGGAAAGGAACTCTTAATGCTTCAGCATACCAAGACATTTTGGACAATTTCATGCTCCCAACTTTGTGGGAACAGATGGGGACGGCCCCTTCCTGTCCCTGAGAGCCAGGCCTTCTCGTCCAACATCAGTGCCTTCACTTCTAGAAGAATCCCCATAAACACACTCCTAAACCTTGAGGAAAGCCTTCCCAGAAGAGCTGAAGCTGTTCGAGATGCAAATGGTGGGCCGACTCCATATTAAACCCTACGGATTAAGAATGGGATGGCATTAAAGTTCATGTGCATGTAAAGGCAGGCGTCCCAAAACTTTTGACAATATAGTGTATAAAAATTGTTAATTAATTACAGTTTTAAAGACCATGCAGTTCTTTATTTGATAAACCTTCCATGTTGGTTTTTGCTCAGACACGGTGCAGTGGCTGATTTTAGATCAGAATGTCCACCCTGTTATATTTTGACACTGAGAGTGAACATAGTGATAGTGAAAATAACGTATGTTTTAAGTTGAAGAAGTAGTGCAATTAAAGTTCATTAGCAATGTTTAACATATTGATTCCCAAATAAATTCAGTTAAAAATAAAGTAGAAGTGTAATTTGTTGTACGTGAGTGAAGTTATTTTAAGTGTCCATCGTGTCCAATCATTTCATAAAACAAGCAGAAAAGACATACTAATACCAATAATTCGTTGACAATGAAAATGTACTGGAGTATCAATTATGTAGTACTTTTTTAAAAAGTAAACAAAATCCACCTTGTCCCTAACTGGGTGGACATTTTTGATCTTCCATATTTATTTATTTTGTTTAATAAATGGTTAAATTCCTTCAGGTGTGATTTGGCCAACAGTTCACATTATAGGGATTATACAGGGAGGCTGCAGGTTACCCACCCTCAAAATGCATCACTTCTGCACGTGTTCTGTTCATTGGAGAAAATGTCTGACATGATGCCATCAGATATAGGCTATAGAATCGTTTCACAGAGCTGCCAACTCTCACGCATTGGCCGTGAGACACACGCATTTGATTGGTTTCACACACTCACACACCACACCCCCGATTTCTCACGCTGAAGTGTCAACCTGGTCGGTCAAATACCAGAAAGATGAGTTTATAGATCTACCAGTTACCAGCTACTCGTTATCGACTACGGTAGTTATGCTTTCAGTGGGGGGGTTCACGATAAATGTGCAAATAAATACGGCGTAGTGCGACCAAAAGCTCCAGTCGGTTTTGCGTTCTGACGAGAACGAACAGACGGAGCGCATAGAATAGGAACGCAATAATTCTGACTAAAATATACATATTTCAGTCCTTCCAGAAAAATGTGGATTTTTTTTGTGATTGTTGCGGGCAAAAATCCTTGATTATGCGCCACATTTTCTTGCGATGGAAAATGCGGTATATTTTGCAATTTTATGCGATAAAACTTGCAAAAACTGCGGTTTGATGAAAAAGAGAAAAAAAGCTAATATTTTTAATTGAATATTTAAGTTCTCATCTTGTTTTATTGAAGACCTTAATAAACACATGGCTCAATTTGGACCGATTTCAAAACAATGCATCATGAAGCTTCGAAAATCAGTCGATTCATGATTCGGATTGCGTGTCAAACTGCTGAAATACCGGTATGTGACTTTGGCGATCCGAACCGCTGAATCGACTCACTGATTCATAACGCTCCAAACCGCTGAATCAACTCACTGATTCATAACGCTCCAAACCGCTGAATCAACTCACTGATTCATAACGCTCCAAACCGCTGAATCGACTCACTGATTCATAACGCTCCAAACCGCTGAATCGACTCACTGATTCATAACGCTCCAAACCGCTGAATCAACTCACTGATTCATAACGCTGCAAACCGCTGAATCAACTCACTGATTCATAACGATCCAAACCGCTGAATCAACTCACTGATTCATAACGCTGCAAACCGCTGAATCGACTCACTGATTCATAACGCTCCAAACCGCTGAATCAACTCACTGATTCATAACGCTGCAAACCGCTGAATCAACTCACTGATTCATAACGCTCCAAACCGCTGAATCAACTCACTGATTCATAACGCTGCAAACCGCTGAATCAACTCACTGATTCATAACGCTCCAAACCGCTGAATCGACTCACTGATTCATAACGCTCCAAACCGCTGAATCGACTCACTGATTCATAACGCTGCAAACCGCTGAATCGACTCACTGATTCATAACGCTCCAAACCTCTGAATCAACTCACTGATTCATAACGCTCCAAACCGCTGAATCAACTCACTAATTCATAACGCTCCAAACCGCTGAATCAACTCACTGATTCATAACGCTCCAAACCGCTGAATCGACTCACTGATTCATAACGCTCCAAACCGCTGAATCGACTCACTGATTCATAACGCTCCAAACCACTGAATCGACTCACTGATTCATAACGCTCCAAACCGCTGAATCGACTCACTGATTCATAACGCTGCAAACCGCTGAATCCACTCACTGATTCATAACGCTCCAAACCGCTGAATCCACTCACTGATTCATAACGCTCCAAACCGCTGAATCGACTCACTGATTCATAACGCTCCAAACCGCTGAATCGACTCACTGATTCATAACGCTCCAAACCGCTGAATCAACTCACTGATTCATAACGCTCCAAACCGCTGAATCGACTCACTGATTCATAACGCTCCAAACCGCTGAATCGACTCACTGATTCATAACGCTCCAAACCGCTGAATCGACTCACTGATTCATAACGCTCCAAACCGCTGAATCGACTCACTGATTCATAACGCTTCAAACCGCTGAATCGACTCACTGATTCATAACGCTCCAAACCGCTGAATCCACTCACTGATTCATAACGCTCCAAACCGCTGAATCGGCTCACTGATTCATAACGCTGCAAACCGCTGAATCCACTCACTGATTCATAACGCTCCAAACCGCTGAATCGACTCACTGATTCATAACGCTCCAAACCGCTGAATCGACTCACTGATTCATAACGCTCCAAACCGCTGAATCGACTCACTGATTCATAACGCTCCAAACCGCTGAATCGACTCACTGATTCATAACGCTTCAAACCGCTGAATCGACTCACTGATTCATAACGCTCCAAACCGCTGAATCAACTCACTGATTCATAACGCTCCAAACCGCTGAATCGACTCACTGATTCATAACGCTTCAAACCGCTGAATCAACTCACTGATTCATAACGCTCCAAACCGCTGAATCGACTCACTGATTCATAACGCTCCAAACCGCTGAATCGACTCACTGATTTATAACGCTCCAAACCGCTGAATCGACTCACTGATTCATAACGCTCCAAACCGCTGAATCGACTCCCTGATTCATAACGCTCCAAACCTCTGAATCGACTCACTGATTCATAACGCTCCAAACCTCTGAATCGACTCACTGATTCATAACGCTGCAAACCGCTGAATCGACTCACTGATTCATAACGATCCAAACCGCTGAATCAACTCACTGATTCATAACGCTGCAAACCGCTGAATCAACTCACTGATTCATAACAATCCAAACCGCTGAATCAACTCACTGATTCATAACGCTGCAAACCGCTGAATCGACTCACTGATTCATAACGCTCCAAACCGCTGAATCAACTCACTGATTCATAACGCTGCAAACCGCTGAATCAACTCACTGATTCATAACGCTCCAAACCGCTGAATCAACTCACTGATTCATAACGCTGCAAACCGCTGAATCGACTCACTGATTCATAACGCTCCAAACCGCTGAATCAACTCACTGATTCATAACGCTGCAAACCGCTGAATCAACTCACTGATTCATAACGCTCCAAACCGCTGAATCAACTCACTGATTCATAACGCTGCAAACCGCTGAATCAACTCACTGATTCATAACGCTCCAAACCGCTGAATCGACTCACTGATTCATAACGCTCCAAACCGCTGAATCAACTCACTGATTCATAACGCTGCAAACCGCTGAATCGACTCGCTGATTCATAACGCTCCAAACCGCTGAATCGACTCACTGATTCATAACGCTCCAAACCGCTGAATCGACTCACTGATTCATAAAGCTCCAAACCGCTGAATCGACTCACTGATTCATAACGCTTCAAACCGCTGAATCGGCTCACTGATTCATAACGCTCCAAACCGCTGAATCGACTCACTGATTCATAACGCTCCAAACCGCTGAATCGACTCACTGATTCATAACGCTTCAAACCGCTGAATCGACTCACTGATTCATAACGCTCCAAACCGCTGAATCGACTCACTGATTCATAACGCTTCAAACTGCTGAATTGGCTCACTGATTCATAACGCTTCAAACCGCTGAATCAACTCACTGATTCATAACGCTTCAAACCGCTGAATCGGCTCACTGATTCATAACGCTTCAAACCGCTGAATCGACTCACTGATTCATAACGCTTCAAACCGCTGAATCGGCTCACTGATTCATAACGCTTCAAACCGCTGAATCAACTCACTGATTCATAACGCTCCAAACCGCTGAATCGACTCACTGAATCATAACGCTCCAAACCGCTGAATCGACTCCCTGATTCATAACGCTCCAAACCTCTGAATCAACTCACTGATTCATAAAGCTCCAAACCGCTGAATCAACTCACTGATTCATAACGCTTCAAACCGCTGAATCAACTCACTGATTCATAACGCACCAAACCGCTGAATCGACTCACTGAATCATAACGCTTCAAACCGCTGAATCGACTCACTGATTCATAACGCTCCAAACCGCTGAATCGACTCCCTGATTCATAACGCTCCAAACCTCTGAATCGACTCACTGATTCATAACGCTCCAAACCGCTGAATCGACTCACTGATTCATAACGCTTCAAACCGCTGAATCAACTCACTGATTCATAACGCACCAAACCGCTGAATCGACTCACTGAATCATAACGCTTCAAACCGCTGAATCGACTCACTGATTCATAACGCTCCAAACCGCTGAATCGACTCCCTGATTCATAACGCTCCAAACCTCTGAATCGACTCACTGATTCATAACGCTCCAAACCTCTGAATCGACTCACTGATTCATAACGCTCCAAACCGCTGAATCGACTCACTGATTCATAACACTTCAAAGCTTCATGATGCTGTGTTCTGAAATCGGTCATCACACCGGGAAACTGCTTTGCTCTTTTGCTGTTATTTTTGTTGGCCAATGGGAGTTTGCGCTTCATCATGGTTTCACTGATATCTATGGTTTCACGATGGGGTTTGCAGATTTTCGATGACGTTCGCGTTGGGTAATTACGTCACTTCAAAACGTTCCCATGGCAACAGGGGGAAATGGCGGCTCTTGTGTGAAGTAAACAAACATTTTTCAACTTTCTGCTAATATATATATGACTTTTTTTGCAACGAAAATGCAGGGATTATGAAATCATGCTAGCCCGCATATTTTGCACACGGAAATAGGCAATTTATGCCGCAAAAGTAAATATGCGGACTTTGGCTGATTATGCATTAAATCATGCGATCGCATAATCGCGTTTTTCTGGAGGGACTGTTATTTCTAAAATATTTGTTGTTGAACAGTAAATGTGTCATATGTGGAATTGTAAACCCACAAGTATATATATTTTTATGAAAGTGACCATTATGGGGTAATCAAGTATTCTCATATTCTTTTGTTTTT